>MU227132.1:775571-793946 GCA_018584345.1 Thuja plicata
AGAAGAAAGAGAGAGAGAGAGAGAGAGAGAGAGAGAGAGAGAGAGAGAGGGGAGACAAGGTTCATTAATGAGTTGAGGGACTCATTAATGGTGGTGTAAGAGCCATTAATGCCTTAAGCATTAATGAGGCATGGAGGAGACATGGGCTTAAGGTATCTCCATTAATGAGGCATTAATGAAAGCCTTAAAGAAGCATGGGGAGGGTGTAAGAGGGTGGCTTGAGAAGGTGGACTTGAGGAAGGAATCTTTAGATTCCTTGACTTTCTCAAGTGGGTGGAGTTGTTAATAATTCCTGAATGGAATGCGACAACATTAGGAAGTGGGTTAGGATTAGAATTAGAATGAGGATTAGATTAGCAAGGGTGGAATGGGTTGAGATGGGTTAGAATCCAGGGTAGAAGTGGTTGAGATAGGTTAGGTCAGGGTTTAAGGGAATATAAATGAAATGAATTAAACTTATTTAATTCATTTAAAATATAGGAGTTAATTATTTAAGCATTTTATTGCTTTTTAATAATTAATGGGACTATAGCCATTTTAATTAGAGTAAATAGGCTAGGGGAATGGGTTCATTGCAAGTGGATAATTGATTTAGGGATTTATTTAAGGATTTATTTAATTCCTTTATAATTAAATACTATAGCCATGTTTGAATTTGGTTTGATTTAAATGGTTTGAATTGATTTGAATCATATGGCTATAATAGTTAATATAATTTAGTGATAAAAATCACCTAAGACATTAAATTGATTCGAAGAATTATGCCAAGCAGTTATAGGGTCATTTGGACATAATTTGGGGTATGATCACACTTAGGGAAAATAGGGTCCATAGTTGGAACAGACCAAATTCAGGTGGTTAAATTTGCCCTCTTTGAATTGATGTCCGAGCACCGCATTGATTCAAAGAAAGTTTTTTATTTTGACTTCAGAAAGATTGAGAATTTCATTCTTGGTTGTCGAACAAAATGTTGATGAGATCAGTCTCACACTTGATCGAACAAAACTAATAGAAATTAATTTTGAAATTGGTTGTCATCCAAAAATCAATAAAAGATTTTAAAGGTACCAATCTGAACTTGGTTGTCGTCCAAAGATTGATAATACTGATTCTGAACTTGGTTGTTGTCCAAAAAGCCAGTATGAAGCTGCCAAGAGCTTAATAAAAATCTTTTAAAAATGAGGAAACACAAGATATCCAGCTTATGAGAACCAAAGCTTTGTATCCAACAGTTTCGACTTTAGTCAAGGAAACTGTTATGACCCTAATTTGTTTGATAACGAAGTCATTTTTAATGTTGTTTTGAGTAAAAATTTAAGTGATGATAGTGTGATCATGCCCCCTCAGGAACGAAATTGAAGGAAAAGAATAAAATCCCTCAGTGTGGGATGATATATCACTTGTAGGAAGCGGTTAAGAAAGAATGGAATAGAAGTGGGAAAAGAAGGTGTGTTTTAAAAATAAACACATGATTATCAAGTTAATTACGAGAAAATATGAGTGGTGAGACGGATAAAAATGATGTCAGACCAAGATTTATGATAAAATGTACAATCTAACAGATTTCTGGAACAAATGAAGCAAATCTGCAGTTTTTTAAATTGTCGTAAGAATGATACTGTTCTGCTGAAAACATTGTAGGCACCTTCGATTTGGTTCCTGATTGATTAAAAAGAGAACATAAATGTAATTGTAAATGTCTGGGAGGATTTTTGGAACTCCAAAATGGTTCAAAAGACCAATATAAGTCTCAAAATTTACCATTTAACTATTTATTTTCACTTTCATCCATAGTAATTTAGAGAGCTCTACAGAGAAGATGGTGGTCCTTGTGAGGAAGCATCATTTCGAGATGAGCCGGTGACATCAACACCTAGCCAACTACCCACCACCAGTAAGTGCTCGAAAAACTACCTTGTAAATTTTGCAAATTTTAATTTCATGTATTTTTTTAGCTTTTATAGCCCCTGCAATTTTGAATCACATCCGGGATTCTGGATCACAATCTGTAAATCCTGTGTCACATTCGATATTTCTTAGATCGCATCCGGTTTTTTTAGATTCCTGTGTCGCATCCAGGATACCCTGGATCACATCTTGTTTTTCTTATTTTTGTGTTTATTTGAGTTGAAATTCATTAGTGTGTCATACCCTATCAGTTTAGACTCGTACCTGATATTTAGGGTCGCATCCTGTATTTTGGGGATAGCACCCTGTAAACTCCATCGCATCTTATATTTCTAGGATCACATCTAGTAAAATGGATCACACCCTTCTGTTTCAGAATCGTATCTGGTTAGGAGACTTAGAAATTTAATATTTTGGACCCGTTTATGTGCCGTGAATTTGGAATATTTATTTAGCTGATTAGGAGTCTGCCCCTTTGTTGTAGATAGGATACTGATGTATTATCATTTTTGTCAAAACAGACCCAGTTTGAGGTAGTCACATTTCGCGACACTTACCCTGGTCGTGTGCTTGCATTGTCTGGACTGCTGTCGGATGATGAGAAGACTACCGTGATTTGATGCGGATTGCATTCGTTGATGGGTTTACCTGAGATCGGGGTAAACCGTGGGTTGTTGATTGCTCTTTCTGAGAGATGGCACTCAGAGAACAACACCTTTCATTTGCCAACAGGTGAGATCACAGTGACTCCTGAGGACGTCTAGTGGATACTTTGGGTGCTAATGATCGAGCATGAGGTGCATTTTGAGTCGATGACAGTCATGGCGATTGGTGCTGCACGTAGATATTTCCAAGATGACACCATCAACCAGAGACATCTGTCATGGGATTATATGGCTGATCATTACGCTCTTTTATCTTTATACATAGTAGGTCAAGTAGGAAGCATCCTGATGCCAGACAAGGGTCAGCATGGATTCATGGTTGGCTGGGTAGATATGGTAGAGAAGATGGTTACCCACAGACGGTGATTTGTCTATGGTAGCTGTATTTTAGACCACATGTATAGAGAGCCTCATGAGATAGTATACCATTATACATGGAGTATGACTGTTGGGATCCTTATTCTTCAAATCTGGGCTTGGGAGCACATCCTTGTGACACAACCGATTGTAGACAGACAGAGGGCACTGAAGCAACCTTATGTTTATATGTATGTAGGCTTGATTTAGCAGCCCCATCTGGGAAAGGTTGAGTATTGGCGTCGCCTTTTCATGATATGATAGAGGTCATTTGGTGACCATATTTAGATTGTGAGGAGTGGACCTCGGACGCATGGTAGGTACCGTATCTATGTCAGAGCCGACATCTTATTGGAAGGACTAGATATGTGGTAGAGCAGTTTGTGATCGCTAGAGTGCTTATACAGTACAGTCGTCAAGAGGGTAGGACAGAGGACATCACTGTATATGCCCGGACCAGAGATGAGACACCATTATGGGGTGCACAGTTACAGTAGAGACAACACACCAGGAGATCTATGATATGGTCGGAGTAGACTGGAATCTCTATCATGATGTTGCTGATGCAAGTGTGTCTGATGGATATGCTGCTGAGATGCTTCAGTACCCCTTTCCTCATTTCACTGTTCCTGAGGAGATCATTCCTTTCATAGAGGAGTCATTAGACTAAGATCCTGATGATCAACCTGTTAGAGGTAGGGGTGGAGCGCAGAGAGACAGGGCTCCTGGTAGACATGGAGGTCATGATGGTGGTAGGGATGGTAGAGATGGCAGGCGTCCTCCTCCCAATGATGGTCATGATGGAGATGATAGGGGTGGTGGTGGTGAGGCTGTGGATACAGGTGGTGCTAGTGGTAGTGGGAGGCACCAGAGGTTTAGATTTGTAGCTCCTCGGAGAGATACTGGTCCATTTATTATAGGAGAGCAGCAGCAATAGAGGCAGCAGGGGTCACAGGATAGACCACCGAACAGAGGATAGGATAGGTCTCAGGATCAGGATAAAGGTAGAGACAAAGATCCTCTTTCTAGATGTGAGTGGGAGAGAGAGCAGCTTCGAGATAGGATTACTGCCTTAGAGGCCTGAGTCACCACTGCCAATGCCTTATTAGCAGACATGGATACACAACTTGAGCGGCTGAGAGCAGAGAAAGATAGATAGGGTGAGATGCTCAGAGTGGAGAGAGATGCACATGCCTGGAAGATAGTTCACCAGGGGAAGAGGGCCACATATTACTATGCCCTATATCATGTAGCAGTGTCGAAGGGCCAGAGAGCACCTTCCTTTTCACAATTGGCTCAGCAGTTAGAGGGGGCCATGCCACCTCTAGAAACTCCTTTTGTACCACCTCCTCCTCCTCCTCCTGATCAGGGAGAGGGGGCAAGACAGAGTTGATATTTTGTACCATTTATATGACATGTGTATCTTGAGATTACATTTGTATATCGGGATCCTACTGAGATCCCCTTTTTTGTATATGACATTCATACATGTATATCTGATTCATTCAGCCTGACTGATATTCTGATACTCGTTATGCATACTGGTCCATATTTTGATCTGTACCATTTTGTGATATATATCTGATGAAACTTTCTAATTCTGATATGTTTCATGAGTTCCCTTTGCTTTGATAGATATGGTAGATGTATTTTGCACATGTGATGATATCTTGGTCTCTTGATGAGTTATATTTAGACATCATTGTGATTTGATTTGATTACTGATATAAATATGTTTTAAATGATACGTATGTGAAAATGAAAATGTATGTTTCTTTTTTATTTTCCCTTTCACGCAATATAGATGTATGGATGCACTTTAGGATGAAAAAGTAAAAATGCAATACATGGATGCTTTATTTTTGTATTTTACAGTTGCTTCTTTTTATGAATTCAAAATGTATGCTATTGATGTGCAATGATAGATATATCACTAATATGGATGATGTAATTAAATTGGTTTTTAGAAGAAGATAGAAAGCATTTTTTATCACAAAAATTCTTTAATGTTTCTCCTTTCTTGTTTATATTCCATGAAATTTGTCAAAAATGTAATGATATGCAGACTCTTAGGACTTTGTCACTGGTATGCAAATGTATAGCTTTTTATCATCATTGGGCACTCTGTCAGAATGGAAACCACATGATAGTACAACCATCACTAATACCCACTGATATTATGAAAGTATGAATACTATGTTTTATTGAAATGTCAGAAATAGACTTAGACATCAAGGCATAGAAGCCAAGATAGAAAAATAGTCACCTTCCTTTTAATATACTAGATTCTGATTAAGGCAAGATATTGGACCCGCAATGACCTTGAAAATTCATATCCTTAAGTACATTATGATTTGTATACCTTAGTGAGAATTTGGATCAGAAAATAGAAATGGAAATTGTTTCAACCTCACCGTAGTTTGCACATAACAAAGATCAAGATATATGTGGCTATCCACCCATAGTGGAAGCTCTTACCATAAACATCCAAGTTAGGTGAAATTTATAGGATCATTTGAAACAATCACCATATGCGGAAATTCAAGAAAACATTATGCCCCCTATCCTTGTGACTCTTTGTCTTTGCGCAGACGTCATTGAGTAACTAAGAAGACACAAGAAATCATCAATTATGAACCAATCAAATAAAATTTATAACTACTGAGATGCCCCTAGTTGAAAACATCATCACGACATAAAAGAATCATAATCAAACCAATAGCAAACTATGTGTTTAAGTAGTACTTGTTCATTCCTTAGTTAAACACAGTAGAGATTCATCAATCATAAAATTGGAATACAAGCAATATGGTGTTCCATGTCTGTGCATTGATAGGGTAATCTGTTCATGTTTGTGATCCAATATAGCCTCGTAGGAATGCTGTCACTGTAAATGTCATGTCTGGATATGGGATGTTTGAAAAGACACCCTGGTTTTGGAAAGTGATAGTTGTTTTGCATGTATCAAGAAACATTGTGTCCATGAGGCAAGCCATCCTAGAGCGACCTAGCAACCATAACCTATCATACTAGCAAAGATGCCCCCAGTGCAGAATGACTTATTTTTAAGATGTAAATGTAGATAGATCCCAAGCGAGGATAAGATAGTCATGTAGGAAATGAATTCATCGTTTGAGCACAGGTGAAATTATGAAGGTCTAGTATGAGTAGTGCATTGATAGATGGAGCACAGAACACAAGTGATGCCTGATTGCCAGGTTTTCACCATTTGGCAATATCTTTTCTTTCTTTTTGCTACCAAGATGCCTGTTTTACCAGGTGCTCATCAAGGCACTTTTCTCTTTTTCAAATTTTTTTCTATTTTTTCTTTTTTGAATGTTTTTGCAGTATCAAGTCGCCTATTTACCAGGTTTTCATCAAGGATACCCTTTTTTGTAGGACCTTTTCCATTGTTTTTGGATTTATTTAGGATCAATTTTCTAAATGTTTTTGGTATTTTGCAAGAAATTTTTGCTGTACAGGCTCTGCTAGCCAAACATCAAGTGTAGAATCATTTCAAATGTAGAGTATTGATAGGATCTGGAAGAATGTCTCCCTCAAGTGTAGCCAGTTGATAAGCTCTAGTCCCAAAAGTAGCAGTGATAACATATGGTCCCAGCCAGTTAGGTTCAAATTTTCCTTTCTGCTCCCTGTTTGGTTGGTTCTTAAGATTCTCCTTGAGGATGAGATCTCCCACTTCAAATTTGCATGGTTTGACCTTCTTTTTGTAGCCTTTGGACATACGTCCTTGGTACACTTTGAGGTGGTCGAATGCCTATTATCTGTGCTCATCTAGTAGGTCCAGATAATTTACCCTATCTATGCGATACTGCTCATCAGTAACCAGACCTTGTAAATATATCCACAAAGATGGGATCTCAACCTCAATGGGTAGTACTGCTTCAATGCCATAGACTAGAGTAAATGGCGTGGCTCCATTTGGTGTTCTGATGCTTGTTTGGTAGGCCCATAGTGCAAGATTTAGTTGCAGATACCAGTCTCTGCTAGACTTAGTTATAGTTCAATGTAGGATCTTGAGAATATTTTTGTTGGATGCCTCAGCCTATCCATTACCTTGAGGATAATAGATTGAGGAGCAATGTTGAGTGATATGGAACTGTTCACAAAGATCATCAATGACTTGATTTTTAAATTGGCCCCCATTGTCTATTACAATTGAAGAAGGTATCCCATATCTACAAATAATGTAGTTCAAAATGAACATAGCCACCTGTTTGCCAGTGGCTTTGATTAGCGGCACAACCTTGACCCACTTTGTGAAATACTCAATGGTTGTAATGATGAACTTATGTCCATTTGAAGAGTTGGGATATATTTTTCCAACCAAGTCAAAGGCCCATTGCTGAAATGGCCATTGTGTTATGAAAGGTATAAGTTCTCTGGCAGGAGCATGGATAGTATTTCCATGTGTCTGGCATTTTAGACATGCTTTTGAAAACTGAATAGCATCTTTCTCCATGGTAGGCCAATAATATCCTACCCAGAGCAGTATCTTGGCTAATGAAAATTCATTCGAGTGTGATCCACATATGCCTTCGTGGACTTCTTTTAATGCTAGATCAGACTCTTCAAGTTATAAACACCTAAGAAGTGTACCATCGAGATCGTGTCGATATAGGTTGTTAGTTATGAGGATGTAATGCGATGCTATCCTAAGAAAGGATATTTTCTCATTTCTAGATAGATTATTAGGGATAGTTTGGTCAGAAAGGTAAGCAATGACATTGGCATATCGAGATTGGTCTGGGGTATTCAAAGAACATATTACCTAGTATTCAGGGGTATCAAATGCAAGATAGGATAGTTCTTCCACCAAGAATTCATAGTGGAATTGATGTTCTTCTAGTTGTAACATGGATGCCAAGGTAGCCATAGCGTCAGCAGCTTTGTTCTTTGATCTTGGTATCTGCTGGAAGGTAACGAAGATAAAGTATTTCTTCAGGTCATCAACTAGTTGCTTGTAGGGAATCAAAATCTCATCTTTTGTTTGATACTCCCCATTGACCTGATTGATAATTAGTTGGGAGTCACCATATACATTTAACTCTACAATTTTCCACTCCATAGCGAGCTTAAGGCCATTCACCAGTGCTTCATATTCTGAAATATTGTTGGTACATGGAAACATCAGTTTGTAAGATTTGGGAATCTTGTAACCTTGAGGAGTTATGGATAAGACTTCTGCTCCAGATCCTTGTTGAGTGAATGAACCGTCAAAGTACATCTTCCATGGATATTTAGTTAGATGCATGATTGTTTCATCAGGGAATTCAATGAGTAAAGGTTCATCATCCTGGAGTGGTGAATCAAACAATTGATCTGCAAGGACTTATCCTTTGATAGCTCTCCATTCTACATATTCAATATCAAACTCACTTAGACTCAGGACCCATTTTGCCAAATGTCTTGTTAATGCTATTCTGCTCAAAAGGCACTTTAGAGGATAAATTTTAGCAATGACCTTTACTATTTGAGAGAGCATGTAGTGCCTTAATTTTTGTGATGCGAAGATGAATGCTAAGCATGCTTTCTCAATAACACTATAATTGAGCTCATAAGCAACCAGTGTTCTACTAATGTAGTAGATAGCTCTTTCTTTTTTGGTTTCATCCTCTTGTGCCAATAATACCCCTAGGGATGTAGTTGTAGCTAAAATGTATAGGAGTAGGGGATTTCCATGAATAGGCACCATAAGAATAGGAGTGGCTAGGTATCCCTTCAATTCTCTAAACTTTGCTTCGCAGTGTTCATCCCATTTGAAGGTAACCCGTTTATGTAGTAACTTAGTAAAGGGTTGGGCCCTATTTTCAAGTTAGGACATGAATCTCCTGATGGACTAAAGTCTTCCTTGTAGTGTCCTCATTTGACTGATGTTACATGGAGGAGCCATCTCTAGTATAGCTTTAACTTTAGCAGGGTCTACCTCAATTCCTTTTTCTGAAACAATGAACCCTAGGAGCTTCCCTGACTGGACCCCAAAGGCACATTTCTTTGGGTTGAGCATGAGTTGAAACTACTCCATTTGATCTAATATTTTTCTTAGGTCAGCAATGTGAGTACCTCTTTCTTTGGATTTAGCCAATGTGTCGTCCATGTAGTCCTCCATGTTCTTGTGCATCATGTCATGGAATATTGTCATCATAGCTCTTTGATATGTTGTGTCGGCATTCTTTAACCCGAAAGGCATGACATTCCAGCAAAAGGTGCCCCATGCGCATGTAAATGTCATTTTCTCTTGATCCTTAGGGGCGATCTTGATTTGATTATAGCCCGAGAATCCATCCATTAATGAATACATCTGGAAGCCTGCTGTAAGATCTATGATCATGTCTATGTTAGGTAGAGGGAAGTCATCTTTTGGACATGCTTTGTTCAAGTCTCTGAAGTCCATACATATCCTGATAGATTTATCAGATTTAGACACGGGGACCACATTAGAGATCCATCCTGCATAGACAATGACTCGAATAAATCTAGCTTTCAACAACTTTTCTAGCTCTGCTTTTACCAATAATGCAATGTGAGGATGCATTTTTCTAAGTTTTTTCTTTACGAGCTTGATCCTGGGAGCTATAGATAAGTGGTGCATGATTAGATTAGGATCTAGTCCTGGCATATCCGTATAAGAACATGCAAAGTTAATCTTCTTCTCCTTCTAGAACTCTGTGAACTGTGTCTTCTCCTCTTCTGATAAAGATTGTGCAAGGTGGACTATTTGAGGATTTTCAACAATGCCCAAATTTACTGGCTGTGTTGGTTCAATCAGTACCAAAGATCTTTCTTGAAAGTGTTCAGTGAGGATATCAAGAGTCTCATCTTTTGGTGCCTCAAAGAGGTTTTCACCATTGGATACATCTTTTTTATTTACTATTTTGGGATCTGATACTGCCACAGAGTGGTTTTCACCATCAGTCCACTTTTTCTTTTTATTTTTCAGTTTTTGACTAAGAAACCTGATATCCTCTTGTGACATGCTTTCGCTCCTTGCATTGGTGGAAGAAGGGTAAGGTTCACAAGCATTGAGATAACAAGATAGGGTGTGGTCATTAGAAAAGTTGAGGACATGAGTAGGATCTATTTTAGTCCAATCAATTAGGTCAGGAAGTACGAATGTTAGGGAGTTAGTCTCTGGGAAGGACAACATCATGTTAGCATCAAGACCATTAACCAACATGACATGATTTGTTAAGTTAATCTCTTCAATATTTAGATCAATAAGAGTGAGATCGTCATTAAAAGGGTCATTTTTAGTCATATGCAGACCAAACTCTAGTGACTCATCAGTAGAAATTTCATCATCATCTCTCCGTAAAAGAAAGCTTCTTGCTTGTAGTCTATGAAATTCTTCTAGACTTATGTATTCACCAGTGTCTCAATCAATGATCGGGGGAAGGAACTCTTCTTCTACTTTAGGAGGATCAGTATCATTGGGAGGAGTGTTAGATTGTTTAATAGGAGCTGAGGGAGCCACAAAAATGTGAATTGTATCTATTCCAATATCTTTAGTGGAAATAGATAGCTCTTCCCATTCATAGTCATGAGAGTCTGTTACATCATCATCAGATCTGTTTAAGTATTAAGCAATGGTTATCAGATGTAACCGGTTAGCCATCTGTAGATCAAAGTGTGGTAGATCTAGGACATGTGAAATTATGATCAATTGCCCCCAGTTAGGATGTAAATCCTATTGTCAAGGTTTCTCTTGAGTAATTGTTGCTATGGTGTCTCCTACCTCTTGAATGGGAGGTTGCACTAGCAAAGGGGTGTGAAGATCTTGTGGTACCTCAAAGCTAGGTACATAGAATTCTCAATGGTAGTTGGGGTCCTATGTGCCAACATGTAACAACCTCTCACAGGACCACTGCTCTAGTTCATCTGTTTCATCACTCCCTTTATCCGAGTGTGGACTCTCTTTTGAATCAGGTTTATCAATTTTGGTATTAAAACCCAATCCTGTTTTATCTCTGGTATTCTGGAACTCCATGGGTATAGGTTAAATAATCCCTCGTCCTGTGTCATTTAGAGGTCCCTTTCCTTTGTAACCCATTTGTGTGAGAAAATCATATCCCTTTCCATACTGTTCTGGGGATATTTTCACATGTTTGACCTTAGATTCCACCGGTTCTCCTTTGTAAAGCCAGTCTAAGACTGCCTGTTCTTCAGTGTTATCTGAAGAAGATGTGGATTCCTTTACCATGCTAGTTGCTTTGTGTACTTTTGGCTCCTTGGATGCTATAGGTGTGAATGTCGATGAATGTTTTTCGTAGGATCTTGGTGACATCGGAAGTTCTATCAGTGAGGAAGTCAAGTGCAGCTAGTAATCTCCCATACCTATTTCTTCAAGTTTCAAGGTTTTGATAAAACTCTTCATAACCATGTCCTTGGTATTTTCAGGAGCCACAACATCCATAGCCTCTTTGTTGTGCGGGATCATGCTACCTTCTTTGATATTGTTGCAAGTGTAGTTAGTGTCTGCAAGAATCATCACTTCCACCCCATTATGTGGGTAATTATGCATTGGTGGTAAGTGGACGGTACAAATTGCATCTCATGAATCCATGGTCTCCCTAGTAGGATATTTTAGGCTAATGGTAGATCCAAAACTTGACATATGACGTTCCTCTCAATTGGTCTGACTCTGATAGGTATAACAATAAGACCTCTGGAGGATCTTTCTTCCTCATCATAAACTTTGATGGTTATCTTGCTTCTAGAGTCAATTGTTTGTTCTGAGAGACCTAGTCTCTTGATTAGATCCAATGTACAGATATTCAATCTTGTGCCTCCATCTATCAACACGCGTCTAACATGGGACTTATGAATAAGGACTTCAATATGGAGGGGTTGATTATGTGGATGTGTTAATGACTTGTCATCCTCTTCAGAAAAGGAGAGGTATTGTGGTGCTGAGATGTGAGTGGCCATTGCTTGGAATTTGTCTATATCGATATCCTTTGGGATATTAGTAGTATGTAGAGCTTGTTCTAGGATTTCCCTATGTACTGTGGATATTTTGAGCAACTCAAAAATGGAAATTTTGGCAGAGGTTCATTGCAATTGGTCTACCAAGTCATATTTTGCTCCAGGAATAGTAACCACATGTTTTGATGTTGGTTTAGGAATAGTTACAATAGGAACCTTGGATGTTGATGTCATTTTTGGAGGTCCTTTGATTGTAACTTGTGCTTGGCTCTGTGTTACAACATTCGAGTGGAATGAGACACCTTTAATTGTGACCACATTGATGGATTTGATTTTGATGTCTAACATATTGATCACATTTTCATTTTTGGAATAGGTGTAGTTTACCTCATTATTCTTCCCTTTAGATGTTTCTCCTTGATCGTAATTAGGAAAGGGTTTGTTGAATGTTGTATGATCCTCATTAGTAGTGTCTCTGTCTACTTTGATCTTACCTCCTTCGATGAGGTCTTGGATGACATGTTTAAGCTTGAGGCAATTATTAGTCTTGTGTCCCTTGTTTTTGTGAAAGACACAGTAAGAGTTCTCATCCCACCACCTGGGTTTTGACCATTGGTTCCCATGGTTTAGAATCTGGGATGGTTAGAACTTTGTTATCCAATAGTGTTTTTAGAACAGTCTCAAGAGGCTCTCCCAAAGGAGTGAAAGTTCTTTGGGGTTTCAATGTCCATGTCTGACCCTTGCTATTATCATTGTTTGCTTTGGGTATAGGAGTTGTTACCTTAGCATCCTTGCTTGCTTGCATGCCATTAGTTAGATTGAATACCTCGAGTTTAGGATTAATGTTAGAGGCGTCAACCACTCTATCATTAACAACATTTTTGTTTGGTTTCCACCATTTAGGCTTGGAGTTGGAGTTGTTGGTCTTGTTTTTCATTTTGAAGGGTGATTTCTCCCCTTTTGACCATGACTTCCTCAATACAGAGGGCATTCTTAATCATTCTGTTGAAACTTGGAGAGTCCTACATTTGTAAAGCGTAGTTCAATTCAGGCACTAGATTATTAATGAATATCTCCATATTCTCTATTTCAGTTATGGCCATTGAATATCATGCAAAAATATTCCTCCATCTTTGTAGGAAGTGTGTAAATGATTCTCCAGTTTTCTATTTGATGTTACATAGGTCCATCATAGTTACATCATGTTGGATATTGTAGGAGTAATGTTGGATGAATCGTTGGATCAACTCCTTGAATGTCTTGACCTTAGGGTTTAGTTTTTAGAACCACTCCATGGCATTACCTCCTAGACTTCTTGGAAACAGTCACATGAGGTATGTGGGTTCATGCATGTATTCTATGCTTAGAGCACAGAATTCCCTCACATGGTCATGTGGGTCAGTTTCTCCTGTGTACTTGTCATACTTTGGCCTTGCCACGTTGGGGGAAATGTGACCATAGTGATACTCTTGTCAAAAGGAAATGGACAAATGGCGTCCAAAGAGTATTTTGTTTTAGGTTTCTCCTTCTCCTGTTTGAGGTTTGTGAGCTCAGTTTGCATCAAATTGAGTTGTTTGGTGAGAATAGATATAGGGTTTGGTACCTCCTTTTCCTTAAGTTTTTCCACATCGTAATCTTTAGGAAATTTGACGCCTGTGGAAGCTAAATGAAGGAAGTATTTTTCCTTATCCTCATCAATCATCATTTCCATTATCTGGTGGAACCTCTTGCTTTGTTTGAGTTTTTCATATTCTTCTTTAGTGATTTCTTCCTCACTACTGGATTCAAATAAAGGACGTTCGAATTTGGGTTCTTCTTCTTCATCAATATCTTTGGGTTTTTGGTATTTTCCATTGTTATATTCCTCAAAGGACTCACTCCATCTACAAGTGTCGCTATCTATTTGAGGGGAATCTAGGTTGAGAAGGGAACTATGAGAAGTTTCTCCTTAAAAGTGTGGTGTTTTAGTAGGCACTTTTGATCCTTTAGATGTGTACTTGTTGCATCTTGTGTTAACCATGAAGTTGTTTCTCAACTTTGTCAACATTTCCCAATAGTGCAAGTGAGAGTTTTAGATTGTTCAAGTGGGCGTGTCTAGGTTAAAGTAACTATTTGTTGTTGGTGTAAATTATTCCAGTGTTAGAGAGTTAGAATGCCCTGATAGTGAGCTGGGAACCAAGTTGTTGGTAGAAAGCGGGTAGACCAAATGTATTGAACTGATCGTGAAAGATTGACTAAGTATGCAAGGTAGGAATTTTGAAAGAGTTTTGAAATTTCAACAAGGAGACCAGAAAAGACAACAAGAATAGCTAAAGAGCCAAAAGGGTATCGTAATAAATTGAGAATTTCTAAGAATTTATCTTGCAAATGCCCACTGTCCTGAATATGAGCTCCTAGATGCGAGCCTCTGATGACACCATATGCAAGCCTAAAATCTGGATGCGACTGTGCTGACCAAATGCGAGCCAGAATACCAAATGCGATTCTAAATACTGCATGTGATTTGGGAAATTCGGGATGCGATCTTATGATATTTTTGTCAATTTTGGTCAGTTTTGAAAAGTTCATTTTTGAAGTGCGTGAAGTTTCTTGTTTCCAAATTGCGTTAGGAGGTGTCATAATGTGTGAAAAACACTTGTACTCTAGGGTTTGAAACTTGTTGATTATTTTGAGGAGCTTATCTTTTTAATGATTTTTTGAACACATCAAACTGTTTTGCATTGTTAGGAGGGTGAAACAAACACTCATCTTTTTTGATTCTCTAGGTGGAGGATGAAAATATTTTCTCATTGACTCAGGTACACACTCAAATGTTAATCAGAATACAACCATCACCAAGCACGCAATGGATCCAGTCATGATGTTGTATTAGTCGACTCCAAAAGAAAGTGAGGGCACAATATGATGAGTGTCTCAGGGAAATTAATTTTTGCCTTGTACAACGATTATCACCCTTTCGGGGATGAATCAGAAATTATTTCAGTTGAAGTTGTTGTAGATTATTGGGAAATCCATTCGGACCCGTCCCCCATAGAATTACACAAGGCAAAATTTAGGCGTATAGCCCTATGAGTACTTGAATATATGTAGTGTCGCAAGAAAGATTCAAGCGGCTCCACTCTACATATACCCAAATATGTTCAAGGAATGATGTCAAAATTCCATAAAAAAATTGGCTCCGTCTTTCGAGGCTTTAGCCTATGAGGAAGCAACTATTTATAGTGAGTTGGAAGGGTTGGAGTAAAACCTGTCTGCACTTGGGTCATTCTCGGGAGATTTTTTCCTCAACCGGTAGGCCCTCTACTGTTTAAGTATATGTACCAAGGATTGGCGAGCTTTAGATGTCTAGATTTTTTATTATTCTTCTGAAGAAGAGCATACTCTCCTAATCTAAACCATTTTCTTCCAAAACACGTAAAGCAATGTTCATTCCCTCAAGCTATGTTGAGCTTGATTTAGTTTGTTCCTATTTAAGAAAAATAGGATTGCTTGAAAAAGAAATTTTGCTTTGTTCAATTAGCCACAAGATTTAGTGAGTTGCTTGTCCAATTACTGATCCAAATTTAATTAAACGATTGAACTTGTTCTTTGATCCCACAGATTTAATGCTTTGATTGTCCAATTTCTGATTCCAAAAGAAATTATACAATGTATTTGTTCATTGGACCACAAGATTTTATCAATTTATGTTGTTCATTTGTTGATCCCAAATGAAATTAAACTATGAGATTGCTTGTTCATTTACCTCCAAATTTTGTTCAACCCATAAACTGACGTGTGAGTTTCTGATTTTCCTTAAAAGGAAAAGAGTATAATCCCCTAGTCAGTTTACTGATAGATTGGAAAATGTATCTTAATTTTGAAAGCAAGTAAATAGAGGTCAAGATGGGGGTTGGGCAACCTAAAAAACAAAGTTAGTATATGTTTACTTCAACTCCCATGAAACCTTTCAAGAACAACCTGCAAACACTTGTTAGGCTGCAACATACCAAAAACACAACTTGTCAAAATGTTAGAGTTAGGCAAACAAAGTGTGCAAACTTTCTAACCAGATGCAAGCCTAAAAATTCACTGAATGCGATACAGTATACTGTATGTGACCTTTCTTACTAGATGTGACAGTATGCTCCCCAGATGCGAGCCTAAACTAGAAATGATTCAGGAAATCCCAGATGCGGGCCTCGTTTATTGCGGTGCAAAGGCGTATCCCGGATGCAATCTAGAATGGTAAAAAATGAGCCTATAACAGAATTTTGGGCATATAAATTAGTGAAAATTTGATTAAAAATGAGGCCAAGTTGGAAATCGAGCCCCACGGTGGGTGCCAGAAATGTGTGTGTATATTTGTGCACCTGTTATCTGTAACACAACACTTCAATAAGTCATTCTGTCAGTGAAAAACAAGGGTTAATGAGCATATAAACCATAACTTTGACTTATTTCTTTCTAACTAGGATGAGTGTAGCAAATAACATAAAAGCCCTCAGATTTATGCTAAATACCAGTGACATAAATAACCTAGCATGAAAGATTTGATTTAAAACAAGCTATTATTCAATGAGCAATGGATATTAGTCTAAAAATGGACATTATAACAATGCATGGTAATGGAACTATGAGATGAAAATGAAGCTATCTAAATCTTAGCAGCATAACAATGTATTTTTTAATATGAGATGAAGGCTCTTTTGTGCTCCAAAATGCATACTATTTATAGAAAAATGAGAGAGAGAGAGGGGGGAGACAAGGTTCATTAATGAGTTGAGGGACTCATTAATTGTGGTGTAAGAGCCATTAATGCCTTGAGCATTAATGAGGCATGGAGGAGACATGGTCTTAAGGCATCTCCATTAATGAGGCATTAATGAAATCCTTAAAGAAGCATGGGTAGGGTGTAAGAGGGTGGCTTGAGAAGGTGGACTTGAGGAAGGAATCTTGAGATTCCTTGACTTTCTCAAGTGGGTGGAGTTGTTAATCATTCCTTAATGGAATGTGACAACATTAGGAAGTGGGTTAGGATTAGAACTAGAATGAGGATTAGATTAGCAAGGGTGGAATGGGTTGAGATGGGTTAGAACCCAGGGTAAAATTGGTTGAGATAGGTTAGGTTGGGGTTTAAGGGAATATAAATGAAATGCATTAATAATTAAGGGTACTATAGCCATTTTAATTAGATTAAATAGGCTAGGGGAATGGGTTCATTGTAAGTGGATAATTGATTTAGAAATTTATTTAATTCATTTATAATTAAATACTATAGCCATGTTTGAATTTTTTTTGATTTAAATGGTTTGAATTGATTTGAATCATATGGCTATAATAGTTAATATAATTTAGTGATAAAAATCACCTAGGATATTAAATTGATTCAAAGAATTATGCCAAGCAGTAAGAAGGTCGTTTGGACATAATTGGGGGTATGATCACACTTAGGAAAAATAGGGTCCATAGTTGGAACAAACCAAATTCAGGTGGTTACAAGTATAGACATGTTTTTTCTATTTTTTTTTTTATCATGTTACTACATACTGATGCAGGTTTCACCAGCTGCCAGTGGGGGGCAATGTGAGGGGGTTCAGACATTAGGTGTTAACAAGGGGAAGGTAATTAACTATTTTAGATTGTTTATGCATATGTACACTTGTCACTTGTGCGTACTCATTTTTAATTTCCATGATATATTTGACAGAGGGTGGTGTATGATGATGTCATGAGACCGGTTCACTATGGTAGAGTCACAGGAATCTCAATTCATAATGATAGTCCCATAGTACATATATTTCTAAATTTATTTATTTGTATTTTACTATCAAGTATATATATATGATCAAATCATGATTGTATCAGGTATCATTTTGACTTTTGTAGGTCACCCCTAGTTTGAGGGAGGTACAACCCCAGAGGCTTTGTATCGTTTATGACCCAACCGACATTGCCTAAAGAAAGTTCAACACAGGTAAGTTTTAATGTTAATTCAATTATTTTGTATATATATTTTGCTACCAAGGATTTAAAATTAAATAGTACAACTCACAGATCATTCTCATTTTTGATAACATATACAAGTCAAAGTCGACATTGGTGGCATTGTCCCTTCGCTACCAAGGACATATGTTAGGACTCCTGACCACATGAGGGGACAAAGAGAAGAGGTACATGAGACTTAAATTTTTAAATTTTTAAATTTATTATTGTTGAGTATGATTTTGAATATCTTATTTATTTGTAGAAACCATATAAATTAAGTAATCTAAATTGGTGTTTCACTTTTGTGTTCATGCAGGATCCATCAGAGCTAAAAAGTAATTCAAAGAGGCTCCATTTTGATGATCCACCAGTAGAATAGGACGTCCTAGAAATATTTGTAGTTGTTTCTTATTTTGCGATGTCATATGGCACATTTTGAGATGGTGTATGCCACCTTGTATCTAGATATGTAGATTTCATAAATATTTTGAGATGGCATGTGCCACATTTTGTACAAAATAATTTCATATATATA
>MU227132.1:793998-817730 GCA_018584345.1 Thuja plicata
TATATATATATATATAACATGTTCATTTTTGGATATTTTATCTTTGTCATGTGTTCTATGTATGTATTATTTCCATATTATATCTATGTCATGCATTGTATTTATGTATGTATGTTCATTTTCATATTATATCATTGTCATGTGTTGTATGTATGTATTATTTCCATATTACATCTTTTTCATGCGTTGTATGTATGTATGTATGTATGTTTATTTCTATATTATATGTTTATCATGCATTGTATCTTTGTCATGCGTTGTCATGTGTAATAGACCTAATTAAGCTTCATTTCTGAAGATACTACCCTCAAAATATTTTTTCCAACCAAGGTAATAGGCTAATAGGCGTAATAGACCACATCTGGCTAATAGACTCTAAATTTTCATACCCTAACTCGACTTCCTTATAGGGTAATCAAAACTAGACTAATAGGCATAATGGACCTTGGGGACACTTTGGTATGGGGTGGTTGAAAATTTTCTTTGCATCTTCGTGGGTGAAATGGGGTTGTAATTGGGGTTCACCTGGATAACTAGAGCTAATAGAATAGACGGTTTGGTCCTAGGATGAACGGTTTGAAAGATGCATCATTGAGAAACTTTCAATTGAGCAATAATACAACTTTTTACACCAACCAAGATCGGATCAACAAATGGAAACCAAGTGGAATATATGAAAATTGAGCTATGTCCTTGTATGTCTTCCTAAGATGGTCCTTGTGCACTTCACAGTTCTTTGATACCCCTCACGAGGTCTGAGATATCGCCCTCAAAAAATTGATGCCCAATTTGGCTTAGTGCACCTTGGGAACACTTATGTCCAGCATGCACCAAAACATTCTTGATGCTACATAGGAAAAATGAGGTCTCCAGTAGCATTTAATCAGCCAACCAGAGCCGATGGAGTTGATGTTTTGGTCCCATGTTGAACGGTTCAAAAGATGCACCATTGAGCAACTTTCAACTTAGCAACAATGTAAATTTTTGCACCAACCAAGATCGAGTCGCCAAATGGAAACCATATCCAAAAATAGAGATACATTCTTGTAGGCATTCCCAAGATGGTCCCTGTGCACTTTACGGTTCTTTGATACCCCTCAGGAGCTTTGAGATATCGCCCTTCGAAAATTGCTTCCCGATTTGCCGTAGTGCACCTTGGGAAAAATTAGGTACGACATGCGTAGGAAAATTCTTCATGCTATGTGGGTGAATAAAAGCCTCCACTAGAATTTAACCAACCAACCAAATTCAATGGAGCTAACAGTATAGTCCCACAACAAATGGTTTGAAAGATGCACCATTGAGAAAATTTCAACTAAGGAACAATGCAACTTTTTTCACCAACCGAGATTGGGTCGCCAAATGGAAACTAAGTGGAATATCCCAAAATTGAGCTATGTGATTTTAAGCCTTCTCAAGATGATTCTTGTGAAATTCCTATTCTTTGATACCCCTCATGAGGTTTGAGATATCACTCTCCAAAAATTTCTGCTTGATTTGGCTTAGTGCACCTTGGGAACACGTACGTTCGACATGCGCCAGAATGCTCTTGATGCTACATGGGTGAAAAAATCTTTCCACTAGCATTTACCCATCCAACCAAAGCTGATAGATCTGATGGTTTGGTCTCACAAAAAATGGTTTGAAAGATGCACCATTGAGCAACTTTCAACTGAGCAACAATACAACATTTTACACCAACCAAGATTGGGTCGCCAAACGGAAACCAAGTGGAATATCCCAAAACTAATCTATGCTCTTGTAGGCCTTCCCAAGATGGTCATGGTTCTCTGGTACCCCTCACAAGGTCCTAGATATCACCCTCCAAAAATTATGGCCCAATTTTGATAATCCTTAAAGGATCAGAAGTTGTCATTATTATACAAGGAAATAGTTTTGGACCATCGGTCACAGTGTACACCGACAGGTGGTTTACAGTGTAACCCAAGGAAGATAGTTCACAGTGTAAACCAAGCACAACAGATCATAGAGTAAACCAAGCATAGAATTTCTACAGAGTAAATAGAGAAGAATGATTACAAAGACATCACCGAGCACAGTCTTACATAGACATCACCGAACATAGTCTATAGAGTATACTGAGCACCAGTCTACCGAGAGAGAGTTTTATTCCCAAGAAAAGTGGATCTTATCTACACATCAGCTAAAGAAATTTAGTCTTTAAAATAGCTTTATGATTAGCTAGAAAACCATTTTTTTGTGGATTAAGAACATCGACAATTGCAGATTTAATTAGTTTAACTAATTGTATTCATGCAAACTAGGAGATCAAGGTCAAGTTGTAAACCTTTGATCATTAGAGTTATCAAGAAAAGTGTGAAACCTAATTAGTTCATAATCTTATATAAATAGATGTAGTAATCAATCAATAAGATGATGATTATATCTGCATAGGACATCTAAGGATCAGAAAGAGGTTTTCATGCACAAGGATAGATAAAGAAGAATTTAGTTTATTAAGAACTACATGCAAGGCTACCAAGCAGAACAGAGGTATTATTCATCACAACAAGGTGATACATATATTTTTTGAACTTAATGGATCTGTAATCAGAAATTCAAGATTGCAAGCTATCAAGTCATCTATATTTTTGTCTACTCTCTAAAAATTGTAGCAAATAGAAGAAATCCTTCAAGAAGGTGGACTTAACAGTCTTATTGTAGATCTCTTAACCGAGTGCATACATACATTATATTACTAAAATATCTTAACTGAGTAGACTTAAGAAGTCTGTCATGTTACTCCTAACAGGGTAAGATCATCAGAAGTGATCACAACTTGTAGCCTTAACCGACACCTTCCATTTTGTAGATAGTGAAGCTTTGTGGGTTTCATCCCCATCGTAATTTTTTACCTTCTAACAGGGGCTTTCTACGTTATCAATTCTTGTGTCATGTATAAATGAGTTTCATGAATGTTTCTATGTTTGTTTACATGCATTTACATTTATGCTATGATATTACATGCATGAGGTAGTAAAGCACCAATGGTCAGTAATGCAAGAAAATATTACTAAGGTTAATTGATAAAAGTTTTAAGGGTACTGATTCACCCCTCCCCTCTCAGTACACACCCTTCTATTATTCGAACACAATTTAGCTAAGTGCACCTTGGGAGCACTTACGTCCAGCATGTGTTGGAACGTTCTTGATGCTACAAGGGAAAAATGAGGTCTCCACTAGAGTTTACTCAGCCAAACAGAGTAGATGGAGCTAATCTTTTGGTCCCATGAAAAATGGTTTGAATGATACACCATTGAGACAAAGTGGTGCATCTTTTAACTTAGCAACAATGCAACTTTTGGCACTTTTATGTCAATGATACAAGTATAACTTTGCAAACAAGACCAATGTGACTTAGATAAACTAAATGTTAGGAATAAAAATCCACATGCACAACTGAGAGGGGGGATGAATCAGTTATGATATATAATATTAAACATTAAACTTTATAAACCAAAATTGGTATGTAAATGATAACACAGTAAATTCCAACACAATAACATAATACTTGTTGTTAAGAAAACCCTGTTAAAGGTAAAACCACGGTGGGAATTAGCACCCATAAATAATGTACTGAGATTATAGTATCCCTGTTAAAATATTTAGCCCTGTTAGGAGCTTATTACAACATTACATTACACAGTCCCTGTTAGAAGATAGACCCTGTTAAGAGTTAAGAAAAGTAGTAGGCTCACTGCCCAGGCACACTGCCAAAAGAAGGTTAAAGCCACCCTCAAGGATTCACAATCTGAACAAGTGCATATAGGAAATATACAATCTAGTGAACTGTCTGATAGAAACTGTCTTTGCTTGGTCAGTTCCAATGAAGTATTCTTATCACAAAATCTTCTCTACATCCATCAATAGAACAAGCCTCACAACTTACACTTCTCTTCCTTTTCAATCTCTACCACATCTTTCCAAAAGAAAAGATCACTCATATATACCCTATTACAGTAATTCCTTAGGTCAACCAATTAAGATTTCCTAATACACAAATAATTAATTAGGTCTAGAAATTAGGCTTTCCTAATATACAAATAATTGTTTAACCCCTTGCTAAGATACAAATGGTACCTATAACAAGTAAACATCTATTATAATCCATTAGTTATACTCCAAGATCCCCAATACATGCTCACAATTCATAATACACACTACATGTCTAAAGTCGACCACCAAAATAGGTCTCCTCCAGAATACACACCACAACTGATTTCACTAGTACTTTCACAACAATCGATCAGTATTGAACATTATTCAATGTGTCCTTAGTTATCTCATAAGATCACATGCACTGAAACATCTTCATCTATAAGATATACATAAAATACAGAGACCTTCTTTGTCAAGCATTAATGTCACAGTCCAGAAACCAATATTCACTAAATCATCTGTAGCATCATCAATATGTAACCTCAAGTCAAGAGACCTTAGGATCAAGGTCATCAAACATATGTCTTCATATCCCTATCTTCAATCATTTTGAAACATCCGTACAGTGTCCATACACTCCTGTCAGTCAATTAACCAGTCTATCCTCTTCACAGAAACATATGTTAACATCAGTGACAAAACATGAATATCAACAACATGAATAGTATCCAAATCTGATATCATCCAACAATCTCCCCCTTTGGCATTGATAACAACAGATGGGAAAATCCATCAACCCAAAAGTACTCTCTCTCAATACAATCTTCTCAATATCCTCAACACAAATCTCCCAAAATAGTAGGGATTTTCACATATAATCTTTTCCCCTTTAGCAACAATGGAAAAGGGTGCCATTACTCAACTGTAATCTTCTATAAGGTGTAGCTTTTTCAAATCTTCATGTCCAATAGTCAGGTGCAAGATCACCCAAATATGCTCTAGTGTTCCTTCCATCACTCCCCCTGAGGAGTAGATCCATACATCAAGTCCAGAAAATGATATAGATCTGAAAGCCACGAGATTGATGCATATCTGCATCAATTAATTATCACAAGGAGGGACTATAACCCCAAGCATGCTTCTGAGATACTCAAAAGCATCTTTTGGAAAAGGTTTTGTAAATATATCTTCTATATGTTCCTTCATGCTAATATACTCCAGTTTAATCTCTTTTTATGCTACCTTCTCCCTCAAGAAATCATACTTAATAGAAATATGTTTAGTCTTTGAATACATTAAAGGATTCTTTGACATATTCATTGTGCTAGTGTTATCACAATGGATAACCACTGGTTCTTCAAAAATTATTCTAATGTCCTTCAACATTTGTTTCATCCAAACAACTTGTGTGCAATTTATTGCAGAAACAACATAATCTAATTCAACAGTAGATTGAGCAATACAATTATGCTTCTTGCTTAACCAAGAACCCAACTTTTTCCCAAGGAAAATGCACAACCACTTTTACTCTTTCTATCATCCACATTACCTGCCCAATCGACATCAGTATAAGCCTGAAAAATAAATTCATCTAATTTTTCATACCATAAACCATATTTTTTTGTTCCTTTCAAGTATCTAAAAATTCTTTTCACAACAACAAGGTGTGTCTCTTCAAGATCTTCCTAGTATCTTTCCACAATTCCAAGTGCATTGGTAATATCTGGTCTAGTATGAGTTAGATATTGTATACCACCAATTATAGATATGTAATTTGTCTGAAAAACACTTTGAGTCTCATCATTACCAGTCAGTTTGTATATAGCCACCATAGGTGTTCCAACAGGTTTACAATCTTCCATTCCAAACTTTTTCAACATTTCCTTAAGATACTTGGTCTGAGATATAAAAATACCATTCTTACTTTGATTGATTTGCAAACCAATAAAAAAATTCATTTCACCAATCATTGACATCTCGAATTCATCTTCCATTTCTTTAGAGAACTTCGTACTCATCTTATCATTGCCTAGAAAAATGATATCATCAACAAAAACTTCTATGATTAAGATTCCATCTTCATCAATTCTTAAATATAACTTATTGTCTACATTACCTTTTCTGAAACCAAGACAAAGTAGATACTTGTCCATCCTTGCATATCATGCTCTCGGTGCTTGTTTCGATCCATAGAGTTCTTTCTTCAAATTACAAACCACATCTTCATGTTCTATCAAAGGAAAACCATCAGGTTTCTCAATGTATACTTCTTCTTCCAGATCACCATTCAATAATATTGATTTCATATCCATCTGATATACTTTAAAGTATTTATGTGCAACATAATCAAGAAATAATCTCACAGCTTCCAACCTAGAAACATGAGCAAAATGTTTCTTCATAGTCTATGCCTTCTTGTTGCGAGTATCCTTTACACAAAAATCTAGCCTTGTTTCTTACCACTGTTCCTTCCTCATCCATATTATTTATGAAAACCCATATAGTTCCTATCACATTTTTATTCTTAGGTCTTGGAACCAATTCCCAAGTATTGCTTTTCTTTATCTATTCAAGTTCTTCTTTCATAGCTTTAGTCCAAGATTCATCTCTACATGCTTCATCAGTAGTTTTCGGTTCAACTTGATAAATCAGACAAATTTCATCTCTAACTCTAGATCTAGTCATCGTACCTTTACTTGCATCACCAATAATTTGATCTTCAGGATGGTTCTTCTTAACATACCTCAGAGTCTTTGGAGTCTCAGTAACCTCAATTAATTCATCTTCAGTTTAATTTTCAATCATCAAAGGTTCTTCAGGTTCATCAGTGACCTCTTTCATCTCTGTACTCTTACCACAATCATATATTATTTCCCAAATCTAAAAATTTTCATCTATGCTCACATTTGCACTTTCAATCAACTTCCTCAATCTCAGATTGAAACATTTATATGCTTTGCTCTTAGTAGAATAACCAATAAAGATTCCTTCATCACTTCTAGCATCAAACTTCCCTATCTCATCATCTCTTTTGATATAAAATTTACTTCTAAATATTCTAAAGTATTTTATAGTAGGTGTATGATCAAACTATAATTCATAAGGAGTCTTACTTGTGCCTTCTTTGATCTGAATTATTTTCAAGGTGTACACAATAGTGCCAACTGCTTCTCTCCAATGAACATGTGACACATTTCATTCTGTCAACAAAGTCCTTGCAACATCTAATATGGTTCTGTTTCTTCACTCTTCTATCCTATTTTGTTGTGGAGTTCTAGGAGCTGATGTCTATCTGTATATTTCATGTTCTTCATAGTAGGTATTAAATAAATCTAATGTAAACTCTCCACCTCTATCTAATCTTAAACATTTTATCTTCAAACTAGATTCATTCTTAATTTTTTCTTTAATAACTTGATTTTTTCAAACGCTTCAGATTTGTCTCTCAAATATGTAACCCACATTATTTGAGAAAAGTAATCAACAAAAAGTATAAAGTATGGTTCACCATAATAAGATCTTGTTCTTTTAGGACCACACAGATCTGTATGCACTAGATCCAACTTCCCTTTTGCTGAATAAGATTTGCTCCTAAAATTGCTTTTTGTCTGCTTCCCTGTAACACACTCTCTACACATAGTGTTAGATGGCTTTACAATCTTAGGTAGATCTCTTACAGAATTAGTCATACTTGCATTCACAATGTTATCAAAGTTAACATGACAAAATCTTATGTGCCATAGAAAAATATCATCAACCTTCACAATAAAACAAGAAGCTTTAGATGTATTCAATTCAAATACATTACCTCTAGATTTAGTACTAGATATGATCAAATCAACTGATTTACTTTTGATAGAGAATTATCATCAATGAATTTCAATTGATAACCTTTGTCCACTAACTACCCAACATTCAACAGATTATGCTTAAGTCGATCAACAAGTAATAGATTGTCAGTATTAGTCTTTCCATCCAGAGAAATAGATCCAACACTAATGATAATTTTAGGATTATTGTCACCAAATCTAACAACACCACCATCATATATTTTCAAACTCACAAATTTATTGTTATCTCTAGTCATATGATGTGAACAACCACTGTCTATAACCCATTTAGATTTATTTTCAAAATGAGATACTAAATATTTTTCCTGATGTATAGGTTCATCATCCTTTATAGCAATAAATCTAATTTCATCATAGTCACCATCATCATTAGAAGCACCCTCACTATCATAATAACATTCCTTGTCCTTAGGATACTTAGATTTGTAAAACTTAGGTTTATGCTTAGGAACCCTTGTGGTGAAGGAGCACCCAAACTAAACCACATACTCCTATGGACCTAGGGGTTCATTCAAGGTCCTAAGAGGCCTTTACAAACATAAACACACTAGGGTTAGTCATTGGATCACCATGTAAGACCATATTACCAAGATTCACACAATATAAGCCCTTGGGTCACTATGAGTCAATTATGATCCCAACCCATAGAGTTAGGTTTTTTTTGATTTTTTAGTGTTTGGATCCACTAGGGATCACCTCAATAACATCTTGACCAAATTTGGTCACTACAGTTGCAAAAATGCACAAAGTGTAAAAGTTGTCAAGCAACTTTTGAGCAAAACTTAACAACTTTTTGAAAATCAACTCCCAAACATTCAAGTTGGTTCAAAATTGTTTTTTAACCATTGGGAGTGCCTACAATAGCCCATTCAGGTAGGTGGTAGGTGAGAGATGTAATTGTTATTTTGAAATCAATAAAATATAACCATTTTCTTGCATTCTGGGAAAAATAGTCATCGTGTACAAATAGGTACGGCTAAGGAAGCATGTAAATCTAACACAAGGATATAGTGGTTTGTATCTTATTCCTTTTGATTTTGGTCTCATGCTTTGATCGTTTGTAAGTTGCAAGTTACCTAATTTGCAATCACACTGCCTGGATTATAGGCCCTAAGTGAGGCTTTCTTACAAAATTGTGTGTATCTCCACTTTCCACAATGGGAAACTAATACCCCTTGGTGGAAAGCTTTCACCTAGGATTCCATTTAACATTATAAAAGATAGGGTTCTCAAGTTGCAGGGAAGTGGGAAAGAATTGATGCCCTAGGTGTATATGCACATGTATGCACCAATCCCAATTTAGGACAACAGTCATAACTTTTGTCTTGGAATTGATCAGAGGCTCTAAGTTGGAGGAGGAGACATTTGTGTAACCCCTCACATGATATAATAGTCAGTTTGGGAATTAGATGTATCTAAAGGGTACTTGTAGTGTAATTGGAGGCCTAATTAGGGCTAATTGGCTCACCATTCTGTCTTCTTTTCAATTACAAGTTCCAAGGATTAAGTATAAATAATTTGGCCATAAAGGGTATTTGAAACCCTAATTAGTTCATATGGTTGTGTGGAGAAATCTCAAATGAGATCAAAATTCCCTCTGGAAAAGGCTACAAGCAAAAGCCTAGGTTTGTGAAGCAACTATGGGGTATGGGATGCCTTTCACTAAAAGAACCATTGGAACTAAGAAGTAGGGACCTAAATAGACCAAATCTATAAGCATAGGTCACCCCTGGTCCTACATGTAATTTTGGGGGTATTCTTGTGATTGAGGGTCATTGGATTGTGAGACCAACCTAGATAGTTGGTATTGAAGGATTGATAAACCTAGTGATTAGGTTACCCTTCGGGTTTTGGGGTTGTGAGAACCTTAATCAAGTCCTTCCATAACACTTGTGATAAGTGTGAAGCATTGTGACCACCACAAAGACAACAACGTAGGGTACCTTGCCCTATTGAGAGACCTTTGCCAAGCTTCTAGTTGCCCACTTTGCATCAAGTGTTATTAGAGCTATGTCTTTCTTGAGGATGAGGATATTACTTCAAGAGTCACAAAAATTTAGTTAGAAAAGATGGTAAGGGAACAAAGGGCAGAAAATGCAACATTGACAATAAGAATCCAAGAGTTGGAAAACAAGGTAGAGAGGGGAAAGGGAGACACTTTTGGTGGTGAAGAAGGGAGTGAGTCAAAGAGTGACAACCTTGATCAGGATGTAAATATCCCTACAGACCAGAGACCTTTCATGGATTCCTTGAAGTCTATATGGAGAAGAGCCATGGATGAGAAATTGGATTTGCCAACTTTTAATGGAAAGATGAATGCAGACTTAGCCTTAGATTGGATAGAGGCCTTAAATTTTTTTTTTGAGTGTGAGGACATCCCTGAGAAGAAGAGGGTAAAAATAACAAGATCCAAGTTGAAGGGAACAAACCTAACTTGGTGGAACTTCACCCAAACAGAGAGGGTGAAGAATGGGAAGAACATGATCTCTTCATGGAATAGGATGATTGCACTAGTCAATGAGACCTATGTTCTTGAAGACTATGGGCTACAAATCCATAGGAAGAAGCAAAGCCTAAAGCAAAAGGACATGGATGTGGGTTCATACACCGAGGAGTTCCTAAAATTATGCATGAAGACAAATGTGGCAGAAGATGAAGAAGAATAGTTGGCAAGGTATATGAATGGGCTTAAAATATCCATTCAAGAGGAGATCAACCTACATTGCCCTACCTCACTAAAAAAGTGCTATCAAATGGCACTCAAGGTAGAGGAAAAGTAGAAGAGAAAGCAAGAGTTTGGAAAGGGAAAGACTAATGACAGTGGGAAGAATTTTAGGGGAAGAGGAACCTCTTGGAATAGAGGACAATACAGTGGTAATGGCAGCAGAACCCCTGACCAAGGAGACAAAGAGAACATTGATACAAAATCCAAAGGTAACTATAGAGGGAGAAGGCCCTTCAGTAGGGGAAAAGAAAATAGTGGTAGAGGAAATGGACCATTCAGGTGCTACTATTGCAACCAATTGGGACATCATGCAGGAAAGTGCACTGAAAATAGGAACAATAAAAATCATGGAGAAAGGAGAGCACAACTCATCCAAGAGGAAAAGAAAGAAGACAATTCAAATAAAATAGACTTAGAAGCAGAGGAAGGAATATGTTTGATGATGAGACAAGTCTTCCTCCAAGTTCCACAAAGCCAAGAACCTCCACAAAGAAAGAATCTCTTCTGAACAAAGATCAAATGCAATGGAAAGGTATGTCAATTACTTATTGATTCTGGTTCAGCTGAAAACCTTGTTTCTTGTGAAATGGTACAAAAGTTAAACTTCCCTAAGAAACCTCATCCTTCTCTTTACCATGTATCTTGGTTAAAAAAGGGTCAACAAACTTTAGTCACTGAACAAGCATGGATAGAGTTTTCAATCTTTGATTGTAAAGACAGAGTTCTTTGTGATGTTGTGGAGATGGATGCTTCCCACATTATTTTAGGAAGACCTTGGAAATATGATGTTGATGCCACACACCACTATAGGAAAAATACCTACTCTATCACCAAGGATGGGAAAAGATTCACCATTAAGTCCCTACCAGATAACAAGACTGAGAAAGAACCAATTATCATAGCCATGGGGGAGAAAAAAATGTTAAAAGTGCTGAAAGAATCTGAAACTAAAGCATATATATATTAATATCCAAACCTAAGGGTAATGTTAGATATGACAAGGATGATCCTATACCAAATGAAGCTAAGGATTTTCTTATAAAATACAGAGATGTCACTGTTAGTGACCTACCCACAACCCTCCCTCCTTTGAGAGATATCAGTCACCAAATTGACATGATACCTGGTTCATCCCTGCCTAACAAGGCCCCATACAAGATGACACCATTACAACATGCAGAGATAAATGAACTGCTAGAAAAAGGGATCATTCAGAAAAGTCTCAGTCCATGTGCAGTTCCATCAGTTTTGGCACCCAAAAAGGATGGAAAGTGGAGGTTGTGTATTGATAATAGGGCCCTAAACAAGATCACTATAAGATATAGATTACCCATGCCAAGAATTGAGGATCTATTGGATCAACTAGGAGGTGCTTTCTACTTCACCAAGATAGACTTGAAGTCTGGATACCATCAGATCAGAATCAAACCAGGAGATGAATGGAAAACATCATTCAAGACCACTGAAGGTTTGTTTGAATGGTTAGTAATTCCCTTTGGGCTAAGCAATGCTCCTAGTACTTTTATGAGGCTTAGGAATGATATATTCATTGATTTCATTGGTAAATTTGTTGTTATTTATCTTGATGACATACTGATATTCAGTCATAGCAAAGAAGAACATATTAATCATGTAGAACAGGTCCTAAGAAGACTTCATCAGCACAAGTTGGTGATCAACTTGGAAAAGTGCATGTTTATGAAGAAGGAACTTGTGTTCCTTGGATTTGTGATCTCACAAGGAACCCTCAAAATGGATCCAGATAAGGTTGCAACCATAGTTAATTGGCCCCCACCCAAGAACCAAGGTGATGTAAGAAGTTTCCATGGATTGGCCACCTTCTATAGGAAGTTTATTCAAAACTTCAGTCATGTGTGTTCACCAATACTTGACACCATTAAAGGAGGTAGAAAGAACACGTTTTCTTGGACAAAAGAAGCCAATGATACATTTCAATACTTGAAGAATAGAGTCTCTAAGTATCCTATCTTGAATCTCCCTGATTTCAACAAGGTCTTCACAGTGGAGACAGATGCAAGTAACTTGGCAATAGGTGCAGTCCTCAGCCAAGAAGGTAAACCAGTTGCCTTCTTCTTAGAGACATTAAATGAGGTTAAAAGGAAGTAATCAACCTATGACTTAGAACTCTATTCCATGGTCCAAGCCCTCAAGAAATGGAGACACTACCTAATCCCCAAAGAGTTTTTAGTATACACTGACAATCATGCATTGATTTTTCTAAATTCACAAGAGAAACTCTCTGTCAGACATCTCAAATGGGTAAAACAGTTGTAGGCATACACTTTCAACATCAAACATAAGAAGGGTGTAGCAAACAAAGTTGCTAATGCAATCAGTAGAAGAGTGGGTCTAGTTGAAGAGATCCAACTCCAAAGTGTGGGAATTGATTCCCTTAAACATATATACCATGATGACCTTGATTTTGCAGAGATTTTTCAAGTTTGTACAGAGATGGTTGGAAGATACCGTACTGATTTTTCTGAATATTTGATTCAGAATGGAATCCTATTCAAAGGAGCTCAACTATGCATCCCCAAATGTTCCATGAGGAAAAATATAATAAGAGAAAAGAACTGTGGTGGACTAGGAGGACACTTTGGCATCGACAAGACTGCATACATGGTGAAAAGAAGTTATTTTTTTCCAAGGATGAACAATGATGTCAAGAAGTTCATGGAAAGTTGCACCATCTGTCAGCAAGAAAAAAGTGTGTCAACAAATCAAGGGTTATATCAACCTTTACCAATCCCCTCTAGACCATGGGAGTCAATCTCCATGGATTTTTTCATGGGGTTACCTAGAACAAAGCAAGGTTTTGATTGTGTTTTTGTAATAGTGGATAGATTTAGTAAAATGGTCCACTTTGTACCTTGTAAAAGAAAAAATGATGCTTCTCATATTGCCCATATTTTCTTTAAAGAAGTAGTTAGGATTCATGGTTTACCTCAGACAATTGTATCTGACAGGGATGTGAAGTTTCAAGGCCACTTTTGGAGGACACTTTTCAATAAACTTGGCACTAACCTAACCTACAACTCTGCCTATCATCCACAAATGGATGGATAGATTGAGGTAGTAAATAGATCCTTAGGCAATCTCCTAAGATGCCTAACCAAATAGTATGCTCAGAGTTGGGATGTGCTCTTTCCCCAAGTAGAGTTTTCTTTCAATGATTCTATGAACATGTCAATAGGTAAGACCCCCTTCCAAGTAGTATATGGCCTTCACCCCAAAGGACCATTGGATCTAGTAGAACTTCTATCTAACTTCAAAATCAGTGCTCAAGGACAAGAATTGGTAGAACTTATAAAAAAGGTGCAGCATGAGGTGAAAGAAACACTACAAAGATCAACTTTGAAATACAAGGAACATGAAGACAAAAGAAGAAGGGAAATTCACTTCAAATTTGGAGACAAGGTATGGGCATTCTTGAGGAAAGAGAGACTACCTAAGGGTAGATATTCCAAACTTCACATGAAAAAAGTTGGACCATGCAATATCCTTAACACAATGGGTGAGAATTCATATGAGATCTCTCTTCCTCCCACATTGAAATTTTTTCCAATATTCAATGTTGTAGACCTGACTCCCTATAAGGGCACAACAGATCAACCAAATGATCAAAGCAAAAAGACAATTTTGAATTATGAAGACTATGTCACCAATCTCCCACCAAGCAAGCTAGTGGAATTGGACTCCATTTTGGACACCAAAGTATTGAAGTAGAAAAGAAAGAAAAAGTACATACAATACTTAGTTAAATGGAAAGGTCGTCCCTCCATAGATGCTACCTGGATGTCTGAAGACCAGATCAAACAACATGGCACCACTATTGCTCAACTATCCTCAAGTAGGAACTTGAGTTCTCATCTCATGGGGAGTATGGTACAGGAGCACCCAAACTAAACCACATAATCCTATGGACCCTAGGGGTTCATTCAAGGTCCTAAGAGGCCTTTGCAAACATAAACACACTAGGGTTAGTCATTGGATCACCATGTAAGACCATAGTACCAAGATTGGCACAATATAAGCCCTTGGGTCACTATGAGTCAATTATGATCCCAAACCCTAGAATTAGGATATTTTTGAGTTTTTAGTGTTTTAATCCACTAGGGATCACCTCAATAACATCTTGACCAAATTTGGTCACTAGAGTTGCAAAAATGCACAAAGTGTAAAAGTTGCTCAAAAGTTGTCAAGCAACTTTTAAGCAAAACTTAACAACTTTTTGAAAATCAACTCCCAAATGGTCAAGTTTGTTCAAAATTGTTTTGTAACCATTGGGAGTGCCTAAAATATCCCATTCAGGCATGTGGTAGGTGAGATATGTAATTGTTATTTTGAAATCAATAAAATATAACCATTTTCTTACATTCAGGGAAAAACACTCATTGTGTACAGATAGGTATGACCAGGGAAGCATGTAAATCTGACACAGGGAGATAGTGGTTTTAATCTTCTTCCTTTTTGTTTTGGTCTCATGCTTTGATCATTTGTAAGTTGCAAGTTACCTAATTTTCAATCCCACTGCCTGGATTATAGGCCCTAAGTGAGGGTTTCTTACAAAATTGTGTGTATCTTCACTTTCCACAATGGGAAACTAATACCCCTTGGTGGAAAGATTTCTCCTAGGATTCCCTTTAATATTCTGCAAGATAGGGTTCTCAAGTTGCAGGGAAGTGGGAAAGAATTGATGCCCTAGGTGTATATGCACGTGTATGCACCAATCCTAATTTAGGACAACAGTCATAAATTTTGTCTTGGAATTGATCAGAGGCTCTAAGTTGGAGGAGGAGACATTTGTGCAACCCCTCACATGATACAATAGTTAGTTTGGGAAATTGATGTATCTAGAGGATACTTGTAGTGTAATTGGAGGCCTAATTAGGGCTAATTGGTAGGGAAAATTGGCTCACCATTTTGTCTTCTTTTCAATTCCAAGTTCCAAGACTTAAGTCCAAAGCCTTTGGCCATAAGGGTATCTAAAACCTTGATTAGTTTGTATGGTTGTGTGGAGAAATCTCAAATGAGATCAAAATTCCCTCTGGAAAAGGCTACAAGCAAAAGCCTAGGTTTGTGAAGCAACTATGGGGTATGGGATGCCTTTGAGTGAAAGAACCATTGGAACTAAGAAGTAGGGACCTAAATAGACCAAATCTATAAGAATAGGTCACCCCTGATCCTACATGTCATTTTGGGGGTATTCTTGTGATTGAGGGTCATTGGCTTGTGAGACCAACCTAGATAGTTGGTATTGAAGGATTGATAAACGCAGTGATTAGGTTACCCTTGGGGTCTTGGGGTTGTGAGAACCTTAATCAAACCATTCCATCACACTTGTGATAAGTGTGAAGCCTTGTGACCATCATAAAGACAACAACCTAAGGTACCTTGCCCTATTGAGAGACCTTTGCCAAGCTTCCAGTTACCCACTTTGCATCACCTTGTAGGACATCAAGATGCAAAATGACCAATCTTGTTACATAAAAAATATTTCAAAGGTAATTTTACTTCAAATTTACACTTACCTCCATTTTCTCCTCTAGCAATCAATTCTACCACTTCATCTAGCTTTCTTTCTTCTTCCTGTATATGTTCCTTGTTGGAAATACAATGATGGGAAAGCAAGATACTAAAAGGGGGGGGGGGTGAATCAGATCTTCAAATTTAAACACTTAAAACAAATTGATCCACATTCACACATATATGAATCTAATGTAATCTCAAATAGCATCCACACAATGAAATAAAGAACACATAACACAAGAACTTGGTAACCCAAAAACCCAAATAGGTAAAACTGGGGTGGGGATGACACCCACAAAATTATCCACTACTGCAGTAATAAAGTGTGCATGTTAAGGCTACAAATGTTGATTACAAAATGTAATCTACCCTGTTAAAGGTCTACCCGATTAAGAGCTAAAGATCATTACAATCTACCTTGTGAAAGGATTTCAACTTACAATAAAGTAAGCACTCTGTTAGGAGATTAAGAAAGGTCTGCTAGAACCAATCTGTTAAGAGATTTTCACCTGATACAATGATTAGAATGTCTCAGTATTGATCCTTTGTTATGCACTATGATTCTGATGATGGATCTCCTCTTTCCAGTACCTTTTATGATCTCATAATCTAATATAACTTTACTCTGTTGTTCACTGTGTTGTCACTCTACTTGATCTCTACTTCTTAACAAAATAACCCTCTGTGCATTTTACTTCAAAATGTAGTCACCACACACTTTGTCTACTCTCTCCTTAAACTTAGAAAATAGGGTTTAGAAGAAATCTAATATATCTATTCAAGTCTGATAGCGAGATCTAGATCAATGATCAAGATCTAATACCCATACCTTGATGGTATTACAATTAATGTTTACAATAGATCATGCATAGGATAAAACAATTAAATGCATAACTAACTCTGTAGAAAAATATTAAATGCATACATAAGTCAGCCCAAAAAGCTTATACAAGTCAGCTAGATCACTTATCCTCAAAGTTTGAATCATTCCAGACATGTATACAAAAATTGTTCTACTCGGCACTTGACTTCTTTGTCGTTCGACACTTAACATCTCTGTGTCCTACTTGGCTTGGCAATGTAACTCAGCTCAGCAATGTAACTAGGAAAAATAAAAAATGCTCGGAAATTTTACTCAGCCTTGCATAGTTTTATCTCGGCCACAGTGATAGCCAACCAAAACTGCCTAAGTGAATGACTAAATGTTGGTCACTAATCATCAACATAACTTAGAGATTAACAATCCCCCCTTTTGATATTAGTGGAAAAAACACTTATCATTACTTCCGTTCATTTCATCAAAATATTGCCTTAGTATACTAAGTACTCCCCCTAGGAATATACTCAGAAATAATCCATACAAAAAGTTAACATGTCTTCAAAAATTATATACAAGTGTACCTATTCTGTACTGATGTATCATGTTGTATCCTTTCCAATTTCCTTACCAACTTCCCCCTTGTTTTTGTCACTGATTACTGGTGGGTTTAAGTTGTACTTATCCAAAAATTATTTATGAAGCTACAAGGTGGATTCAAATGTAGTATCCTAGCTTTCCTTAGCAATATTCTTAACTTCCAATTTTATTTCTAGCTCAGCAGCTAGACTCACTAAAATTTCTGCAGTTGATAGATTTGCATTGCTCTATGATAACTCCTTTGCAATTGAAAGTTCCTTTTGTATTACCTCCAAGTGAGGCAATAGGCTCGTCTGAATAGTTATCAATTTGGCCCTTATTCGACCATCTTCAGCCATAAGCTCGACTATTCTCTGTTGTGCATTTATCAACTTAGTAAGATGTAAAGAACTAGAAGTAGTATCTTTACCCAAAGTAGTGCCAGTTGATCTCAAATCTAACTGTAGCTTCTCAACAAGCTATAGATTATCCTTTGTGAAAAATTCAACATCACATAATGTTCTGTACAAAGAATAAACATTGGCTGTAACTTTCTCTAAAGTTTCTACAAGAATAGAAAGTTCAACCTATTTTGTTGCAATCTCTTCTGCAATTTTCTCTAGAAATTTGCTATCAAATCTTCTCCTGGACCATTGTAGAAGATTTTTGTTGTTGTCTATGTCCTCATCAGTTACCTTCTGTACAATGTTGACTAGCTGATCAATAATTGGAGCTTGAGGCATTTCATCCTCTAAGTCAAAAGCCTTTGCAAATATGTCTTTGATGTCATGTAACACCTTCTTTTGCTTTTGTTCTATCTTCATCTCTTCTTGTCTCTTCTTCCTCTTAAGTAATTCTTGAAGAGTCCCTATTTGTTCAAAAGATAATTCATTGGGATCCCATTGTGGAATCACAAAGACCTCATCTAATATTACATCTAGAATTTGAGACTTCTTCTTCAGAATTTTCTTTTTCTTCAACTGTGGAGAACTTATGCTCGGCAGCATAATACCTTTCCCTTTGACAGTGTCAATGTCCACTGCCTCTTTTAATTCTATCAATATTGTCTGTGGGTTCGGCATACTCCCAATTTTAGGACTAGTGGGAGTGGATGATGCAGAGTGTAGAAGATCAACCAACACTTGCATTTGCCTCTTCTTCCTTAGGCTTATCAACAGTATCCGTTATCACTAATCCACTATCTAAAACTATTTTCACAACCTCTAAAATAGGTGGATTCTGTGAAGTTACCTCTTGTGCATTTATTTTTTGTTTCTCTTCACCTTTCTGATCATTGAAAACTTCAATTATCTCATCAGATGCTGTGGTCTTTTCTTCTTCAGTATCAGTTGCCTTAATAGGTGAATTAGTGTATTTACCACTCGACATATCTTGTTTCTCAGCATTCAAATTGCTTGGATCATCAACTATAAAATCCATAGGACTGTTTGTAGTTAGATCTATAGAATTTGTTGCATCTAATGTATCTTTGGTCTTTTCCTATTCTATGGCAATTTGATCTTGAGTTATCTGTGGCTCAGGTGTAGTCTTCACTTCAACTTCTTTTGTCTTTTGCTCGGATGTCCCCTCACCAGATTTCTTATCTTTTGGAATGGCCAGTCCAAAGATTTCCTTCCAGATCCTTGTGCTATGTTGTACTACACCTTCAATATCATTTTTCAGAATAGCATAGCCTTTGAGTGTAGAAACAAACATATTCTTGTAATCCTTAATGAATTTGGCTCTTTGTTTTGAAGTTAACTCAGGTATTACCTGGGCTAGAGTTCCTTCCCTGATTTGTCTCTCTGTGGCAAGTGAAAATTCCCATTTGCTTGACAGAAAATCATATAGTTTATTTGGCACATGATTTCCTATCTCTGTAGGAGTTAATTTGAAAGTACTCATCATATCCAAGAGTGCTTCCTGAACTTTGTGCCTATCCACATTATTCAATTTCTCATGCTTAATGAACTTAAAAGTTGCTAACATTGCTGAATTCCTCAAAGTGTCACATACCTCATCAATACTAGCTGGTTTCTTGAATTGTGTTGTAGGTATGTTGCTGGGTTCATCAATTTCTGTCTTTTCCTCATCACTATCTGTCCCCAAATTTAGTCTCCTTCTAGGTCTCTTTTTGCTGGCTTACTCAGCTTAGCCTTAGGAGCAACCTTAGCTTCCTTTCCAGAACTGCTTTCTGCAACTTTCCTCTTTCCATATACTTTTGTTTGAACTTTAGCTGGAGAAGTAATAGTAGATGCTCTAGTCCTCAGATGATTAGCTGCAGGAGGTGTAACCTTAGGTTTAGCTTTGCTCGGCTTGGTTACTATGACAATTGATGGTCTTTTGCCCTTAGCTTTCTTAGTGACCTCTTCTAATGCTCTCACTTCCTCTTATGTAGATATATCTTCACCTTGTCTAGTGGTCAGGCCTAAAGGTGCATCCTTAGGTTCTTCATCACTACCTAAACCAACCATTTTCTTCAGATTTTTCACAATCTTCTTTCTTTTCCTTTCCATAGTTCCCTCATTCAAGCTTCTAGAAATTTTAGCTTTAGCTTCATCAAAATTTCCAAATCTCTCTGCTTTAGTATCAATTTCCTTGGCTAGGAGTGCAATGATGGCAGCTGATGCTTCATCAATGTTAATTTCATATGGAAATGGTTCTAAGCATGTTATCCTAGGTGTCACAGCCTGGATATAAGTGTTATATGTATCAACTAGAAAACATATTTCTTCGTAATTCTTCTCCACTAGTGACCTAGGAATCCTAGTCCTTAATCTCATTCTCTTTTTGAATTATACAAAATAGCTCCCCATAATGCTATTGAAATTACTTCCTAGTTTCTCAATACATTCACTAATCTAAACTGTAATGGGTCTATCCTTTTTCCAAACAATATTTCCCAATATAGGAAATGTATCTTGAATGTAGAAAAATATATAGACTAGTAAGGAACCAAACTTACATGATGAGCTCTTTGCCTTTCTGATTGATGCCAGGTTCTCGGCTAATTATGTCTATTGTAGCTCAGAAATATCATATGTATGATTCTTCTTAACAATTTTCCATGCCTGATCAACGGTTGTACAAGGAACACTATCCAATCTGCTTGACTGATAGGAATTATGTGCTATTACTCTTACTCCAAAATCAAGTTCTAGGTCTGTAATTGTAGAGATAGTCATACCTCTGTTGTTCCATATGGCTCCAGTGTTCAATGTAATTTCTTCTTTGTTGTTATCTCTCATTGTTTGTTTCCTGTTCACTACAGGATATCCAGTCACTCAATGAATCATGCTTTTGGTGATCTTGACTAGTCCATTATCCAACCACATACACATGTCATGAACTTGACTAAGGATAACTTTAATCCATTCATCTTTGAAACCTTGTGGAAAATCTAGGGCACGAGTTAACCCTTTGTCGGCTAAATGTTTGAATTCTGCCTTCAAAAATCCATTGACACACAATTTGCTGTAGGATTTCCTTAATTCACTATCACCTACTTCACCAATCTTAACCATATAACACAATCAAACATCATGGATCATAGGTACCTTAGGTGGAATAAATGAGAGGGCTCCGATTAAATTACTCTGAATCATACTTTCAAGAACGGCTCGAAAGTTGAGAGGTTCACATTCATCACTCCATACTAACTAAATTTTCTATTATTCTCCCTCCATACTCTTAGCTAGTGCAGAAGAACTTGTAGCCATAATCTTGAAATTAGGGTTCGAAAGAAGAAAAATAGAGTACCTTAGCAAGTAATGCTTTGCACTATTCGCCTTAGGATTTCTGATGACACTTTGATGAAATCTTTGATGCTAACTTTGTTAAGATCAATTCTACAAATTACTTCAATCGCTATGTAAACAGTAAAAATCACAAGGTAAAAATGAAGTGTCAACTGTTCATCCTTTATAGACTTTGAAAGGTCAAGGTAGGTAAGCAATGAATGTTCTACCCATTGAGTTAGTGCAAGCCAGCTGTCCTCGGCTTTAACACAACTTGCATCCCACTCAACTTACTAAGCTCAGCTATCATAAAACTTACTCGGCCAACAAAAATCAGCACTCACTAAAGAACTCGGCCTTAGTGTCCATGATTGGTGCTTGACACCTATAGTGCAATTGGCTCAACTTGGCATTTTTCTTCAAAATATGTCCTGGTGCATCTTAACATATGCAAATATGGACTTTTGTACATTTCATGTTAGGAACTGATGTAAGATAAGAATTTTAGATGTAGTTCCTTACATACCTCTTTTTCTTAGTTGGAGATGATGTGATCGCTTGATCCATTGGATTGGGTGACCTCGGCTTCACTAGCTTCACTGTTGCATGGTTCAGACTTCTTAACCCATGTCTTGTTCATCTATGCTCTAATTTTCTCAATAGTAGGAGCAGGTACCCTAGTCTTACAATCTCTCCTTGTATGACCAATTTTCAGACAACTATGAAAAACTAGGCTTCCATTCATCCAACTTTTAGATTTTCCTCTAAAATGTGTCCTTATGTAATTTTATGGAACATATCCATACTCACCACAGTAATGAAAACTATGCCATGTATTGTAATCCCAATTTTAAGTATTGCCTTTTCTTGGTGACTTCTCTTGTACCTTTGATGTCCACTATTGTTTACCTTTAGATCTGCAATCTTGTGCTCTATGACCATATTTGTGACAGTTATAGAAATTACCATTGATTCTAGGTGTTTTTCTTGTCTTTGTCTTACATTCACGTGCTTGATGTCCAAACTTATTATAGTTAAAGCAATAACCATTAAAGTTAGTTTTCAGATTGGACTTACCATTCTTGCTTCGGCAAATGTTTGATGTATGACCTGGTTTCCCACAGTGGTGGAAAATAGGTTTGTTGTTTCTTGGCTTTGCTACCTTCTTTCACCTATCTTAGATGATTCTCCTTCTTTAATGGTTGTATGTTGTTCAGTGTGACCTAATCCAGAAGAATCTTTAGGTCTTCTTAGTGCTTCCACCAGTTGTTCAAAGTAGCTCATAGCTGCATTGGGATCATTCACTTTGTTATTAAGTTCTTTCTCAGATCTCAATTCATCTTTCAATTGACTGTTGTCAGATCTAAGATTAACAATCTCCAAGTCTTTCCTACTGATCTCCTGATTCACAAGTAGTAGTTGATTTTCCATGTCTACTTGATTGAATATCATTGTTTGTACATCATGTGTTCTTTCATCAAGTCTAGTAGTCATCATTCTTTTGTCTTCTTCTGCCATAGCCTTGTCATCTTTGGCTTTCTTTTTCTGTTCAACAACTTCACACATTCTTATTGATTGAGCTTCTTGTTCCTTTTTCAAGTTTCTGACTTCTTCACATAGTGCATTGTTCTTTTCCACTAGATCTGCTATTGCTGCATCACTCTAAGTAGAATCTCCATTCTGAAATAGATTTGTGGTGTCCTGTAATACCCCTCCAACCCTAATATAAGTTTTGTTTTTTTGAATGAAGTAAGATCTTTCGATGTTTTCTTACAGCTTAAGTTGTTCATGATACTTGTTTGATCTATTCCTATAGTTTGTTTATAATGATTTCATAAACCAATACCCCAGGATTCTAATATAAGCCATACTATCTAAAGGTATAATTTTTGTATGTATTTATCTCTGTGTATGTATTGAGGAGCTTCAAGACCTTTATGAATATAGTTAGGATGTTGTATATGGATATATATAAGCGATTATTTATATTTTCTTCTGTTAAGGTTAATTTTGATGAATCTTGTATGTCATTTGATGATTTGGGATATGTCTCATGATTATGTTGATTTATTATTAGTATTGATTAGATACTAACCCAATGCTCAAGATTCTAACCTTCGCTAGGATGATTCTACATGCTTGGTGTGTGTGTGTTTGTGCACGTATATATACATGATGTGTTTGCATGATTCAGGATGAAGTCGTAGTTACTCACATAGATGAGGTCCACATGATGTATCAATCTTGGTCATTTGTCTATAATGTCTTCTTATATGTATATCTATGCACATATATTTCTTCTCTATGATGCAGGCTTGTAGGTACCGGGCATCGACTTCACTTGGCTTCACAGGTCTGAGCGTGCCCACAAATCCTCGATGGTTGTTTTTATGGAGATAGTACTAATGACCTTGCATGAATCTTCCCTTTTCATTATTCCAATTTTGGAATATTAGGGTTCCTTCTTTGTCAGTCAACCTTTGGGTGAAAAACCCAAATCCAGCACACCCGGTTGGGCATTGTTGTAATTGGTGCCTTGTGGTCACTTGCATTCATTTGGTTGTGTGATTTTT
>MU227132.1:828709-856778 GCA_018584345.1 Thuja plicata
GAGAGAGAGAGAGAGAGAGAGAGAGAGAGAGAGAGAGAGAGAGAGAGAGAGAGTAATATAATATAAATGATAATAAATATAATACTAATTTATTAATATAATATAATACTAATCTTATACTATTATACAATAATAATATAAATAATAATAATATAATACTGACTTATTAATACTATTTCTATTATCATAGTATTAATATAATATTAATATTATAAAAAATGTAATCTATAGTAAAAATTAAAAACTAAAATCAAAATTGAAAATAACATTGAAATGAAAATGTTGAAAATTAAAAATGTTAAAATTTCAAATGGAAAGCAGAATTTGGGTGGGACATATCAAATATCCGATATTCTTTTGGATATCTGATTAGCCTTGGTATTTGCCTCAAGTTTTGGCTTTACAATGCCAAACGTGGATGGTCAACCCAAAAAATGTGTTTACCATATTTCCTCTGATCTCTAGGCTTCGACCATGTAGTTTATGACCTTTTTTCACCCAAAATTCATGAAACAAAAATGGTTTCTTAAAGATTTTATCAGCTTTCTATCAATATAATTGTTGTTAAATTTTGAGTTCAGTAAGTAATTATTACTTATTTTCTAATTGAGTTACCTCTAAAGTCTTGATTGATAGGCTAGTTGAAAAACAACTATAAATTTCAAACGGTTGAAGATTTTTGAAATCCAAAACATGCTTCACATTCTATGCTTCTCCTATCATAAGATTTTTTTTTTCAATTTTGTAAAGTTTAGAATTATTGAAAGTGGTCAAACATGAGATTTCTTTTTTATTTTGACAAATTTGTAGCAGAAAATTCATAACTAATTATTTACTAGGGAAAAAATTACACAAAAAATGCATCACATCCCGACATGAGTCTACTATTTATATCAAGAATCTTGTGAAAATATATCATCATTTGATTTTAATTAAGGTGGTTAGATATACATGTACTTTTTATATTTTTTCTTAAAATATTCATACTATTGCATTGAAATCTAAAATTTTCAACAATTAGATTATCTTCTTTTTTTTTTCTTCAGAAAAGGGCTAGTAGTCTAGAAACTACATTCAATTTCCTACAAATTATATTCTTACAATTTTTTCACATAAGGTTGATAAGATGTTCAAATTTTTACGTCAAGTTGGCTAACCTTGATTTTCTAATTTTTCATTGTCACTTAAGGCCATAGCTTGGTATACCATGAGCTTGCACATACGCCTAATTTATGAGTCACTTTTGTAAAAGTGTTTATATTGGAAAAAGTGAGTTTCTAATCTCACTTGATCTTTTGTGCCTTTGTGTTTTTTGAGATTTTTTCTCTAATAACCTCTTGGAGTAAATCTTGATTTGTTCGCTGTGGGTGACTTGCGTGTCAGATCTTCATGAGGGATAGCTCGTTGGATTCGGGTCATGAATCTCCATTTTTTGTGGAACCATTTGTGATTTAGTGGAGTATCTATTTATTGCTCCATTTTCCTATTTTTTCCCTTCGGTGTGAGGTATGGCTCTTCAGATCTCTCTGTACGCATCGTCATTTTATTTTATTTTTATCTATACAGTTTCATGGGTGGAGAACTAGTGTTCCCCCACAAGATTGTTTATTTATGTTGCCTGGTTGGTCGGGAATGATCTTTTCATGTTTTAGGTTTGTGGGGTTTGAATTTTTGGCATTGTTATGTTGCATATTTTGTATACATCCCCAGAAGTGATATTTTATTAGATTTTTGGTAGTTTTGGCATGAAAAGGTAAATGGGTTTTAATTTCGTCGATTTCCAAGAATTTTGAATTTTGGACATTTTAATGTTTGCATCATTTTACATGCTACCTAGATTTGTGTTGGGATCCTGTTGGCATTTTTAAATTTATTGGATTGGATTTTGCTCCATTTTTCCAATCATCCTATGGTTTTACTTTGTGGTTTCCAAGTTCATGTACGAATCTGTACTCCTGACAAAGTGCTCGGTTGAGTTTGTCATGTTTTGTACGAGTTTCCTCCTTTTGAGATTTTGCCTCTATTCTTGATTTTGATTGCATTAGAGATGTGTGAGGTTGGTGTTTGAGACTTCATCATGATAATTTTGTGGGTGCCATGATGGGATCCTGAGGGACCCATACTCTTGGTTGAGACCAATCGAGTCATTTGGTGTATTTTGGTGATTTTTGTACTTCTGAGTCTTTTGGGCCTTTTTCCTTATGGGTTGTGTTGAGTAATGGGATGGAGTGGCTATTCAAGGTGAAATAGAGCACACAGGGGATCTAGGGTAACCTTTCTTGAGTCCTTAATAACAATTGATAACCTTAAATAATAAATGGGAAAACAATTTAACTTAATATAAGACTAAATATGAATACATTGTCGTCATTTGAGGACGTTGATATGGAATAGTACCTTTCCATTGTTTGAGGACATTAATATGGTACATCATAGCCTTGTAACATGTGGATGTTTATATGGCTTAGTAGAGCATCCTTGATGAGAGAAGGATAGCTTGAAGTCACACAGGACTTCATGTATCGTATGATGACACTCCATTCACGTATCTCCCCTCTATACTTTGTTAGTTGAGTAGTAACCCATTCCTACATGTTTTGTTCTTGCATTGTATTTGTTACTTGGGTTTTGGTGTCTCCCTTGAGTCTTGCATATTGTATGGCATGAGTGTAGCCTATTTTGGAAGTGAGTGTTTGTTAGGATTGGATAATACTGAGAGGGGGGGGTGAATCAATAGTATAGTACTTAATTAAATTATTCAACCATTTAAATATCAACCATAAACTTACGGTAAAGAAAAGAACATAATAAAATGACACAATACTCATAACACCATATTTTTTTCGAGGAAACCCTGGCCAAGGGAAAACTCTGGTGGGGATGGTACCCACAAGCATGCACTAAAGTATAATGTCCCTATAAGGAGACCTAGCCTTGTTAGGAGATGAATATTACATAGTAAATTTCCTTGTTAGAGGAATAAAAACCCTGTTAAAGGTTCACAACACCCTGTTAGGGGCCAACTGAGCTTACAACTCTTACAATATAATACAGGTTACAAAGTGTTCTTAGTCATGAACAAAAACAAGCAACACTGGTGCTTAGATAGTTCCTTTAATGTTCTTCAATGATCTCTGTTATCTACTTTGCTATTCGCTCAACAACTCATCCAACTGTCCAACTTACAAACAGACTCATTATCTTTATCAAAATGATCTTACATATATATCTCACAACTTTACAAAGTTGGCTCTCAATATGAATATTATAAATATTACTATGTCAGCCTTCAATACAAAATACATTTAATATAGTAAACACTAAAGGCATAGTCATCACTCTTTCATAGTCAATGTGGATGTTATCAACAACCAAAATATAACTTTGATTGTCTAGAGTCCAAGCCATACTTCCTCAATCTTCGCTACTGTCAAACTACTTTGTTTCATTGTTATACTGCAGTCTGTCTGTCTTCAATTCTATCTAACTCACCGTAGACTCAACCAAAACAAAATCGATCTTAGGTGGAGGTAATACATACCCCATAATTTATTCCTCTAAGCTCTCTTTCCCTAAATCATCAATCTCGATCTTCGACATCCAAAACACTTCTGTATCTCTGTTTCTACACTTAGTCGATTTCTGAATCACCAAAACTTATCCTTTCTGGAATCGGTATGAAACCTAGATGTGTTGCCATAAATGAAAACTAAAAAGTAAATCACATTTACACAAAATTGATTACTTTCCAACAATCTCTCCCTTTGGCATTGATGGCAACACTTGTCAAAAAATGAATAAGTGTTCCAACAAATCTGTCTCCTCTATAAACTTTTCTTTTTCTTTTCTCTTTTCTTTTCTTCTCTATATACTATCTATATATTTTTTTCTTCTCTTCTCCCCCATTGAAAACAATGACAAAGGTGCATATATAACAAAAGGTTTTAATTCTTGCTCACTAGTTTCAAAATATCCTGAAAGGAATCTTCCAAGATCTTCACTTGTGCAGTCCATGTCTTGAACAAAATTTGGTTAATTTAAATTAGGCCATTCAGTGCAAATGATGTGGTCTCAGCTTCTTTCAAGTCTATGGACAAGGATTTATCTAGTGAATCTGTCACTTTCTCCAAGTCTGAGAGATGAACCTCAAGTATTGATAACTTAGGACTAATAAAGCTTTTCAGCAAATTGAATCTTGTCAATACTCTCCCTTTCTCATTATCCAGTACACTGAGTTGAGCCAAAATCCTTGTGACTTATTTTTCTAGCTCTATTATGGATTGTGAAGATGTTTCAAAACCATCCATCATACTGTTCAGAGTTACCCTCTCTTTGGAAATAATGTCTTCTACATTCTGAATATGCCTTATTGAATTTATGCAATAGCTGAACAATTTTCTCCCATGTCCAATGCATATTCTTGCGTTTGATAAGCAAGTCTTCACAATGCCTAAGTCCCATGTTATATATTTATAGATTATTTTTAGCTTCTTCTCAGAGTATGTATTCTTTTCCTTTTCTTCTACTATCTTCATTAGGTTCTCATAGTGCCCATCGAATTCATCAAGTGTGATTATTAGATTCTCAATGTCATCTTTATTCTGGAAGACAATAAGTGTTGGAAGCAATTTGTTTACAGTATCAATTTGTGTTGTGATTACTTTTTCCTTCTTGTCTCCTTTCTATTTTGATCTCTCCTTTGCTTTGTTCAAAGAAGTAAATGTCAATTTTACTAGTTCTACTTCATCCATGCTGTCAACATTTACATCACTGCTTGCCAACAATGAAATAGATGATGTGTTTACCTCTTTCTTTTCATCCTCTTTTTGACCTATCTTCTTTTCTTCTTCCTTCTGCTCTTCTTCCTTCTTCTGTTCCTCTTCCATTTTCTGTTCCTCTTCCTTCTTCTATTCTGCCTCATCTTCCACAGAAGTATCCATATTCCTTGAAAAAGGGTCCTTCTCATCTTGAGAGGTGTCAAGAGTTACTGCTACACTAGAAACATAGAAATATGGTGATGGATCTTCTTCTCTCTTCTCAGTAGATGTCTCTATTTCCTTAGATCTCTCACCCATTCCCAATTGTGTGGTTGATGTAGTCTTAGAAGGTGAGGGCTTGCTAGAAGTATCACTCATCAGTATCTTATCGAGTGCCTTCTGAGTTTCCTCAGTGATTTCATCATATTTCCTCGCCATGATTTTCAATAATCTCACCTTGGTCCTTAGTAGAAGTTTTAGTTCCTTGTAAATTTTTTCCCTTTCTTGAACTGATACCATAGGCAACATGTTATCTATTTATTGGTTTCTGATCGTATCATCTTCAATTTGTGCAACATGTTTTCTTATCTCCAATCTCTCATAAAGGTCTATGGGTATGCTTCCTTCAATCTCTAACAGTGTCTTCTTGAAGGTAAGTAGGTGCTCTATCACAATGTCCTCAATTTTAAGTTTGTCTGCTTCTTAATACCTGTTATAAAATTTATCAATTGTAACCAATTTGCCTTGCTCTAATGCCCTCTTCTCTAGCATCTTCGAGTTAGGTTTCCTAATGTGTTTTTCTATTTTCTTCTCTTCTCATGTTGTTCTCTGCTCTTTAGGTGATGTATGCATGCTTTATCTTGTTACTCTGGAATTGAAATTTTTTAGTTTGAGCTATTTAATGTTGAGGAGGAGGTGGAGTGTCTACCATGATTACCTTAGAAGTGGGAGGGGCTGTAGTACTTCCACTTGCATGTCCAAGTGACCTTTTTGTCATCTTATTTTTGAATTCTTTAAGTTTCTCTTCTGTCAGTCCTGCTTTAACTTCACATTCATGTACAATATTTTCTATCTTTCTCTTCCTCAAACCTCTAGTCTGTTCTTCTCTCACTTTTTCTGAATTTTCTTCATAAGTTCCCCATATTTCCTCTATTGTATCAATCTCTAATGCAAGGACATATTCTACTTGTATGGTAAGCACTTCAGAACTCACTTCATAACCCATGGGATAACACCATTTCTTCCTAGGTATGACTGCTTCAAAGCACGCACAATCACTTTCAACCATGAAATAGATTGCATCTTTGTACTTCTCAACAATGTCTTCATGTATTATGTATCTTGTCTTCATTTGTCTCTGTAGTATCTTGATCATACCAAATAATTCACCATCAACCCAAGTAGCATTATATCTTTTGTAGCTCTATGAAATCAATATGCTAGTGGGTACTCCAGACTTCCAGCCACTAGGATGTAAACCAAGAAACTTGTGCTCAATATGAATGAACATATTCATCAACAATGAACCAAATTTGAAGGTTTTTGATTTGTCCTTCTTCACAAGCTTCACATTCTCAAGGAATTGTTGTGCCAGAACTTCACATAGATTATACTATATATTTTATTTCACCATTATCCATGCCATCATGATGACCCCAATGGATACTGAATTAGGTCTGCTACTATAGTAGAACTTGTACCCAAGTATCATCGCAATCAATCTTATATCTTGCTGAAAGATGTCATTTACTGTCATTGCCCATCTATCCCATTTGGAATGAGTTAGGGTTTCAAATTCTTTCTTCATATGTTTCTGTGCAATAGGGATGACTCTGGTGCTATCCAATCCAATGATTTCATGAATTAGGTCACTACAAATCTTCACAGCTTGATCACCAATCCAGATAAACTGATCATGAACCCTACTTAACAGTATTTTGAACCATTCATCTTCATCGAATTCGCATAATTCCAGAATTTTCATTATGCTTAGTTGATTGATATGTTTGTATTCTTCACTCATGACTCCATTGCCAGTCATATACTCCATCTCAGTTGATATACCATCAATTTCTAGTATGTCATACTTACAATGTATGTAATCCCTAATATCTTCTACGTGTAACACGCCATACGGGGTTTGGGAAAATGCTCCCTCTAGATCCTCTTCGCATGATTTGAATAAATGTTTCTTAAAATTATACCTAGGTCTATCTATAACATCAAAATTAATAGGTGCATCCATGGCTAGATGATGTAAAATACCTTTCTTTTGCTGAATTCCAAGTTTATCCTTCAATCGATCAGGCACGACCAATGTAGAATAATCTGAACTTCTCTACTCTCTGATCTCCTTAGCTCTCTCTTTGTCAAATGGTAAAGAGATAAGTCATAAAGTGGTGCTTTATACAAGTTAAGTTATGAATTTCACTTTCACTTAAAACTGTCTAGTTGACTATTAGATCTCGTGAAAAAAATATGTGTGCTGGCTGCTGTTGTGCTCTTAGATGTGTACTTCATGATGTTGGCCAAGATTATACCCAAGCTCACAGGAGCTCAATCCACAAATTTTGGGGCAGGATATATTTTTTTGTCTGTATATGATGCTCCCCCTAAGGCCATTATTGGCCAATTAGGTTGATTCTATCTTGCTGCTATCAGGCGAAGATCCAATAGCCTCTACTAACTCTCCCTGAACTGATGTCTCACTAGTTTCTTTAATCTTCCATATCTTACCACTATTTCTATCTTTTTCCTTCTTGAAACAACTTTCAAAATCACTCTTCACATCTGCAAGACTCTTACCAATATCATTTCCATTCTTCTGTGAATTCATATGAGGTGGTACTCTTCTATTGTCTGATCCATTATACCTGCAAAATTTTGCTATATGTCCTAGATTATTGCATTTGTAAAATATAGGAGTTCTTTCCTGATTGACTTGCAACTTACAGTATTTCGCAATATGTCCAATGTTATTACATTTGTAGCATATAGGTTTCATTGTAGGTTCTCTTCCACTATCTTGTCTATATCCTGATTGATTAGGTTTTTGCATTCTTCTTTCTTGTGCCCATATCCATTACAATTAAAACAATAACCAGAAAAATTTCTAAAAGGGGCATTACCTCTGCAGTCTCTCTTCATGTGTCCAAATCTATTGTAGCCAAAGCATCTACCTCTAAAGGGTCTGATCTATTCTTTAGGTTCTTCAATAGAAGGTTTCTCAACATCAATCTTCTCATATGATTTCTCTTCCTGATTCTTTGAACATTCAGCTTCATTGAATCCAATACTAGTCATATCACCCTTAGGTTTCTGTTTGTCTCTCTGTTCATTAATCAAATCACTACTGGTGAGAAGTTTCTCAATGTGATTCTTTGCTTCAACAAGTTCACCTTTTGTAATCTGATTGTATTTCTCCATTTCTAGATACTTGTTCTTGTAGTTGTCAGCCTCATTCTTCATTTGAGCTAATGCACTATTCAAAGCTTATTCAACTTTCTTCTTTGCATTCTTCTGTACCTGTATTTCTTTAGCCATAGTCTCATTTTCAAGTTTCAAAGTTTCATTCTCTTCTTTTAGTTGCTTCACTTTATCTGAACTGCCTTCATCTAAATCCTCTTTTATCTGAACCACAAGATCTTGTCTTTGATTTCTGGAAAGCTCAAGTTGATCTTTGAGTTTCTTTATGAATTTTTCTGATCTTCGCATATTGAATCTCAATTCTCCATTGTTTTCTTTTTCTTTATCAAGGTCTGCAAGTGCAACATCAAAGTTTTCTTGCAAACTATCCAAATCCATTCTGATCTCCCTCAAGTTGTTAGACTTTCTCTCCAAGGGCCAAAAGCTCTGATACCAATTGTTAGGATTGGATAATACTGAGAGGGGGTGAATCAGTATTATAGTACTTAATTAAATTCTTCAACCATTTAAATATCAACCATAAACTTGCTGTAAAGAAAAGAACATAAGAAAATGACACAATACTCATAACACCATATTTTGTTTTTGAGGAAACCCTGTCCAAGGGAAAACCCCGGTGGGGATGGTACCCACAAGCATGCACTAAAGTATAATGTCCCTGTAAGGAGACCTAGCCCTATTAGGAGCTGAATATTACATATTAAATTTCCTTGTTAGAGGAATAACAACCCTGTTAAAGGTTCACAACACCCTGTTAGGGGCCAACTGAGCTTACAACTCTTACAATATAATTTAGGTTACAAAGTGTTCTCATTCATGAACAAAAACAAGCAACACTGGTGCTTAGATAGTTCCTTTAATGTTCTTCAATGGTCTCTACCATTCTCTTCTCTACTATTCACTCAAAAACTCATCCAACTATCCAACTTACATACACACTCATTATCTTTATCAAAAAGATCTTACATATATATCTCACAACTTTACAAAGACGCCTATCAATATGAATATTACAAATATTACTAAGTCAGCCTTCAATAAAAAATATATTTAATATAGTAAAAACTAAATTCATATTTGGAGCTCTTGCATAGTCAATGTGGAGGTTATCAACAACCAAAATAAAACTTCGATTGTCTGGAGTCCAAGCCATACTCCCTCAATCTTCACTACTGTCAAACTGCTCTGTTTCGTTGTTCTGCTGCAGTCTGTGTAACTTCAATTCTATCTAACTCACCGTAGAATCAACCAAAACAAAATCAATATTAGGTGGAGGTCATACATACCCCATACTATCTTCCTCTAAGATTTCTTTCCCTAAATCATCAATCTTGATCTTCGACATCCAAAACACTTCTGTATCTCTATTTCTACACTTAGTCAATTTCTGAATCACCAAAACTTATCTTTTCTGGAATCGGTCTAAAATCCATATGTGTTGCCATAAATGACAACCAAAAAGTAAATCACATTTACACAAAATTGATTACTTTCCAATAGTGTTTACTTGTGATTGTGGTCGAGTTAATATCTCCATGAGCACGGTGCGGTGGGCCTATAGGTACCACGTGGTAGGGATGTGTTGCAATTCTATACACTTATTAGGGACCAGTGTATAGGGTGTTGGATATATTTCTAGTATTATGAGTCTTGCTAAAAAATTTGGATTCCCAGTGTCATTTTTGCCTAAAAGTGTCGAGGTCTGTTCAAGTGTATCAACAATTTTTCTTGCAAGTGTTGATTTCCAAGCAATGGAGTGAAAAATGGTGAAAAACCGTAAACCCTAGGTCTCCTATGAAAGAAATGTGTTTAAAACCCTAGACCTTCAAATACTTGTTCTAATTTTGTGTTCCTTTTCCAAGCCACTTAAAATCCTTTTTCATCATGTGTGTAGCCAAGGAATATTCTTTTATCTCGCGAAGCTCTTTATCTCTTAATCTCCGGATAATATGGAATATTCTCTTTCCTTTCCAAGATCATGCGTAGGTCGTTGATTGGGTTCATTTTGAGTTATGATCACGTGGATGGCACATAATCTCATCAAGAATTGATCAAGTACAAGAAGATTTTGAGACTTGGCAAGAACCGTAGATGCAGATCTAATCGTGTGGCCAGTGCAAGATCTCATGATTTAACTCAAGTTATGTAACTTATTTAGTGACTCAGAGATTGCTCAGTCGCATAATTTCACAATGAAACCTGAGGTCAAGATAGAGTTCATTTTTTCTCAGTCACGTGATCTCTAGAAGAAACCAGAGTTAAGCGAAAGATTGTGAGATTCAGAGAAGACTGTTTATATTTTATCACATGAGTGGTTGGCACGTGATCTCCAAACAAATGCCAAGACCAAGCTTTTCTTCAGCAATTAAGCAATAGCCATAGATCTTTTATATCCTTGTCTTAATCAAGTGGATGGAATTTAATCTCAAAATGAAAGTGTAGTTAAGTGAAAAGTCTCAAGATTCAGCGTAGACACTTGGATTAAAGTAGAATCGAGGGCTGGCGCATAATCTTAGGAAGAATGGATCAAGTACAGGAAGTTTTTGAGACTTAATGCTGATCATTAATATAGAAAATATTTGAGGGATGGTGCATGATCTCCAAACAGAACCCAAGTTAGAAGATTTATTCAACAACTTAGAGATTCATTTAGTCGTTGAATCTCAAGATAAACTATGGTTAGCGTTGGTTAAGTCAAAGTTAGTTTAAATTTGCTGCAGGTGAATCCAAACTGTTGATGAAGATCAGATCTTGTGGTTAGTGTTGAATCACTAGAAGAAGTCAAAAGGTCATAAATTATTCAGCGATCAAGAGATAATGGCTAGGATGCAGACATGTGTGTAAGTGGCTGAGAGATCTACAACGTTCGTGAAATATCAGAATAACCCAAGGTTGAGAAAATTATCTAGTGACTTAGAGATAGCCTTTACTCATGTGATCTTGTAACAAACTGGAGTTAAGGCCAAAGATTGGGAGATTCAGTACAGGTCATAGATTAAAAGGAAGATCAAGGGTGGTAGTGTAATCTCCAAACAAATTAAGTACAAAATGATTCAGAGACTCACCGCAAGGCATAGATCAAGATCTAATCATGTGGTCTGTGCCTGATCTCAGAATAAACTCAAGGTAAAGTGAAACACTCAGCGATTTCAAATTTTCTCAGTTGCATGATCTCCGAATGACTTAAGGTTAAGTTAGCTAAGAGCCGAGTTGACAAAAGAGATCTGAACCATTGACATGACTCAAATCTAGCGGTGTGCATGTAATCTCAGAGTAGATCCATGGTTAGTTGAAATGATCAACAATTCAGATACTTAGTTAGTCATTGGATCTCTAGATAGATTCAAGGTTGAAGCAGGATTATTCTTTTGCCTTAGTTGTGTAATCTTTGAACAAAGCAAGGGTTAAGAAAACCATCTAGTGACTGAGCATAAGCCATAGATGAAGAAGAAGATTGTGTGGTGGGTGTTGAATCTTTTGATGTAACCCAAGTCAAGATAAACTCTCAGTGACTTGGATATAACATAGTCGGGCAATCTCCAGATAGACTGTGGTAAGAGTATGGTAAAATTGTAAGGGTTTGTTCTTGCGTCATAAGGTAAAAAGGTTGGCCTATTAAAAAGGAAAGATCCGGATAGGGTGTATGAAATCTACTGAGCTATGAAAAGTAATAAAAATAAGCCAATCATATCGATTTTAAATCCTTTTCACATAAAATAAGGTTTTAAAACTGAAAAAAAAACACTCATGACTTTTCCAATTGGGCTATTCAAATTTGATTACCTCTCAACTTCAGGCGCCATGGCTAGGAAATAATTGATGTCGAGGCATGCTGAGTTATGACAGAAGTGATTGGATAAAGGTTTCGAGGTCCTCGATAGATTGGTGCATTGAATTCTCAGTGATAAATAGACTTAGCCTTTGTACATTTCAGTTTACCAAAGTTTTCAAAGTGCAGAGCCAAGAAATTGCATAAGTTTCAGAGTTTCTAGAAGTGAAGAATTGCTTGAGTTTTAGAGAAAATTATAAGGAGAAGTTTTTGTCTGAGAGAAGAATTGTTCAGTGAAGATCAGAAAAGATGATCCAAGAGGGACCAAGTGGGGCTTTGACCAGTGGAGGAAGTATAGATAAAGAAGAGGAACAAAAAGTGAAGAGAAAATACTCTAAGGAGTTCATGGCTCTCATACCTGGGACTAACCAAAACAAAAAGGTAAATGATAAACTCTTCTCTGATGATATGTCTAATTGTAGAGATCAACATACTCCCATGGTTTTTTCTTATCATATTTTCAATTAATTTTATAATAATAGGGACAAGCCAATTCCCATATCAAACCCTTGAATGTTAGGTCTGGCTAAACTCATTGTCCCATACATCTTCATAGATGTAGACCTGTTAATTGAGCTGGCCAAAAAGTATGATTCTCTTTCTGAAACTATCAAGAAAAGTGATGGACAGATTTAGTCACTTTGGATAGGGCATCTTTTATGAAGGCCTTTGATATTTATCATCCCTACACCACAAAGGTTGATTTAACAAAGTTATAGAATAAGTATTTCAGGGAGACTACCATTGTCTATTGATTGATCCAGGCTCATGTGCCTAGATCAAATAGAAATTACATAGTTGCCCAGCCAAATTCTATTGCACCATATTTTTATAAGCTTTTGATATTTTATATGAATTATATGGGTTATGGGTTGTGTAGGGTATTGGGAATAGATGGGGGCAGTGAAAGGTTACCTGCAGATCTTCTGATGATCATCTTAGACCTTCAAAACTCACATGCCAATACTGACTTTGATTACTTCTAGTATGTCATTGACAAGATACGTCAAGGGCTCATAGATATCCACGAGGAAGACAACCCCAATTTCATCCATTATTCTATTTTAATGCATTTAATTTTTTACTTCAACATCGACAACATTGACACACAAAATATGAGACCAAGGATACAGTTCCATGACCAACCAAACCATGTACAAATTTTTCTTTGGGTTCTGAATTTTACTTCAAATGAAAATGAGTTTTGTGGTTTTTAGAACTAGATTGCATATCCAATTTTAGGTCTGCTAGGTCTAAATTATGTGACAAGGCTACCAATCAAGGTGCTTCAACTTCTCAGACCTTGCTAGTATGTGGATAAGTGGGCAGGAGATCACAATTGGGGAGATTTCTACTGTCAGAAAATTTTTACTTTGATGAGGGTTTATGGATGTTCCCAACCCCCACACATACTTCCACAATATGTGCCTCCAAGAATAGTTGTAATGGAGTTTATCTGGCAGCTGATTTGGAAGATAAAGAGAACTTGGCTCCCCACAAGAAGGGTACTTTCACACCAGGGAAATTCAAAATTTATAACTTTACAATTGGGAAAAGAGTCATGGATGCAATGAATAAGTGGTTGGGTCAATATAAAATGAGTATGGCCTTATACAGGTATGTAGACCCAGAAATATTTATCAAGAGTGCAACGAATTTGTTGACTCCAAGTATAACTGCTATCAAGGAGCATGAGGAATGTGTTGAAGAAGACCTTATTAGAAATGTTCTGGATAATGAAGAGGTATCCACCAGAGTTACCAAGTACGAGGAACTTATATACTTGGAGCAACAAATTAAGAAGGTAGGGATTCCTTTTGGAGGATTTTTCCCAGAACTGCCTTATTTGGAAAGAATTTCGAAGATGATTGATTCATACAATACTTTTTATAATCAACTGGAAGGCCAAATTGAAGAATAGAGAGGCCCTGAGAAGCATTCTTCCTCTAAGTATGAAGAGGATAGTAAGGGAGGTTAATCAATACATAGTCCTCCTGTAGTAGATCAGCCACTTGTAGTAGAACAAAACATAGAGGTCAACCTTGCTGATGTACCTGATATTAAGGTAACCAATGAGCCCGCAAAGAAGAAACAGAGGATAGAATTAGGGGAACCTTCTCAAGAAAGGATACAAGAGAAGATGAGGGATAAAGTAAGTGCCCTGATTAGTGGTGATAGCCAGTATTACAATCAGCTTAGGAAGAAAATCAGAGAAGGAAAGAAATTGAAATAAGATGTACAAGAACAAATTGAATTACCCTTGTGGCTATGTCAAGATGAGAGAGAGTTTCATCAAGAAGAGTTCCTCAATGATGATGCCTTCATTAAGATAGAAGAATTAAAAAACTTCTTGATTTGGAGGAAGCAACAAGAAGTGGGGGCTCAATTACAATTGATAAAGGGTGGCCTTGTACAAAGTGAAGCCTTACAAGCCCTCCAAGCTTATGACCCTACAACAAAGACCATGACACTTGAAGATGCTAGAAAACTAGTAAAATCTAGTGGAATGTTACTTGTGTCTCTGTGGGATTTGGCTTCAACATTCATAATTGACTAGATCAAAAAACAACCAAATTCTAAATTGTCTTCTAAGACTCAAGTGGGGGAAATGATAAAAGACTGTGGATATGATCCCATATTTAAGACTTTAGCAATGTGGCCATTAGCTCCAAGGACACAGAAGCCATCTATGATGAGTATTGAAGAAAAGATAGACAGAGACAAAATTATATGGTCTATCCACAATACTTTGGATTTAGAGATCTCCAAGGCTGTCACCCACTTTGCATACCTCAATGAAGCAAAAATAGAGCAGATATTAAATAGGTACAAAAGAGTCTTTGATGTGGTAAATGATAGAAATGTGTGCTTAATTAAGATATAAGCATTGCAGGGGGAAGTAGAAACTTTGAAAAGAAGTTAGAAGAGGCTCCCAAAGCTCTCCCCACTCCACTCAAAGAAATTGTGGATGCTCAGATAGAAACCACAGAAATTTTTCCACTTGGAACAGAGAAAGTTGACAAGGATCAGAATAAAGTGGCTTTGGAAGCCTTATGGAAAACCTTGCAGCACATGATTGATGTTCTGAAAGGTAATGTTCACTTTGTACACACGTCTTATAGTAAGCTACATGGCCTAGAGATAGAGGTCAAAAGCCACATTGTAACTTTGGACCCATACTTTCGCACTTGGTTAGGCAAGGGGCCACTATTTGAAAGGTTGGAAGCCTTACAACCACTTAGGATAGATAACCCTGAGATTGTTTGTCAAGTGGGAGATGTAATTGAAAAAATTGGAGCAAAATTGTCTTTCTTTAAAGGAAAAGCTAATCAAATTCAAGCAAGGATTAATATGTTTGGCCAACATTTCAATGGGTTTATTCCTCTAATTAAGGGAGAAGATGGTAAGACCAAATCAATGGAAAAATGGAGAAATGAGTCTGACACTCTCTTTCCTATTAGAGAGGCATTCGTAAGAGATGACAGTGTATTGGATAAGGACAGATTCAATAAGACCTTGGATGAAGCCTTTTAAGGAGAGACAAAATTCATGCAGTTTTTTATAGATGTCAAGGTCATAACAGATGCTAGATGGGATAGTCAAAAGGCATAGTTTAAGAGCATTCAGAGTTTTAATTGGCCTTCAAAGGGAGAGGTTGCATAGTGGGATATCATCACAAAGCCCAAGAAGAAAAATCCAACAACCATTAACCTGGATGTGTTGGATGAGGAGTAGAATGGCACCTAGGACCTGATCAATGAGCACATGTAGTGTAATCATCAACAATAATAGTTTAAGTTAGCTTGTATTGGTGGTCATTAGGTCTCACAACAACCTCAAGAGATTATCCAGAATATCTGCGGACAAAGGTGCCAACTGCAAAAGATTTGAAATCATTTCAAATTAGCTACTCAAGTGTTTCTTCTCCACTAACTGAAGCTGTAACTATAATTTTGACTTTTAGTACTTTTTAGGTTAAGCTTAGCCATCTTAAGCTTGTTGCATCCTTGATCTTTAAGGATTCCAAGATGGCTAATGCTCTATATATATAGCAAGTTGTAACATATTGTAAAGGATGGTGAATTTACAACTGCGAGGCATACTTTTTATTTTTGTCTAGTTTTCAAGATTTTTGTCTCTCTAAATGTATTGAAGCAGAAGTATATCAATAAAATAGAGTGGAAGTCCCTGTTTCACATCTATGATGCCTTCTTGTATTTTTGTTTATGATCTTGTATGTTTAATCTATAAGGCATTTTAAATATACCAATTATAAGGTAACTATGCAATTATTTATAAGTTTCTTTCAAGGAGGGAGTAAATATTATAAGTAGTTCTAGAGGGTTAGATATTAGTGTGAGAATTTGATACATGAGTGTTGGAATGAGAAGATAGTTTGTAACACACTCTATCTGGGCTTCATATGTGTTTCAATTAATTGATTTCTATGAATGCATATTTTATTTGACTCTTTGTCTTGGATTAGGCACTGGTCTAGGTTTTGATCAGTAGTTATCATCATCAATCTCAAATATAAATAATCATTTACATTTCTATTATCAAGAACATATATGCTTAATCAGTTGTATTAAAGAATACAATTTAATTTGTTGATTCCTTGGAGAGAGAATCATTAGGTTAGCCTTCTCGAGTCAAGAAATCTAAAAAGAAGAAGGATGAGAATCATTGTTTCACTGTTATTTGCTCTTGCCAAGTTCCTAGTCTGGCTTGTTAAAGCTCTGCATAAGATTGGTTTTTCTTATCTGCAAGATGTGCTATCAATTGTTGCAGTAAGAGGCAAGAATCAAATTAGTGTAGCCCTTAATCCACTATTAAAGTTATTGAAAAGTAGGAATCTATAAAAGGTACACCTGCCTGAGCCTGGACAGCTCAAAGAAGATGGAGGATTAATCCTCATTAATTAGACTTTTACTTGCATGAGTCAAGAGTTGGGAATCTAAGAGTCAAACATTGATGGTATATTTAGATTCTACAAGAAAAAGCTCTAATAAATTGGCAAATCTACTGGGGAGAAGTGGATTTTTGTAAAGAATGTAATGACTAATTATTTATAGTCTATTTCTTGGTTAGTTCATTAATATTTTCCCATACTAGTTGTGGGTGTCGAATCTATCTCTGTGCATTCTAGTGTGATTTTCATATTACAACATTGAAAATTCTTGTCTAATTTTAAAATGAGTCGGCAAAGAAACACCAGGTCCTATTTAAGAGCTAATCCCAAAAAGGATATAGGAGAAGAGATCCATACACCTGGAAGGAGACAGTGGTCCAAGAGAGGTGGATCAAATAATGATTCCCCAAATACTTCAAAAGGGAGAATGGTGACCCCTATCCCTGAGAGAAGGTCATCTTCATCTGAGAGTGCAAAACAATCAAGGCACATAGATCCTTTTGGAGCTGATGTACCTTTTGATCCTTTTAGAGAGGGAGAGATGAAAGATGCAGGATTCTTCCCTGTAGAGGAAACTTTAGAAAAACCATGAGAGACATCTACTGCTGAAACAACATCTTATGATTCTGATAAACTAAAAGAAGAGATCATGGCTTTGAGAAGAAAGAAGCATGAACAAGAATTAGAGATATCAGATGTAAGGAAAAGGCGTGAAAAATAGTTCTATGACTTGTTAACTGAGAGATAAAAACTCTTGGCAGAGACAAGAAGAAACAAGCCTAAGGCTAAAAGCCTAAATGAGGAGGTTAAAGGTCTAGACATAGATTTATTTGGTGACCTTGAAGCCTTGAGAAAACAAGTTGCTACTAAAAAGGAAAGCTCAAGAAATGATGAATTTGAAGGAGAAGCACTTGTCATGAGACAACTACACCCTCATGAGATTGAGAAGAATGCAAAGCTCAAGATAAGTGATTAAAATGTCTCTGATAAAGGAAATCAAAAGGCTATTATCATAAATATCAATGAGCCTAAGAAAAATAAAACTATCCCTGCAAGAACATCTCAAGTTGACATAGAACTTGAGAAAGCCAAAAAAGCCAAAGAGGATCTAGCCAAGAAGCTAGAAAAGATGGAGCTAGAGGCTGCTGCTTCTAACATGAAAATGAGGATATCTTTCTTGCATGCTAATACTAATACTATTGCAAGTAGTTCTATGCATGTTAATACTGGGACACAACAACAAAATCAAGTTGGTGCTAGCCCAGCTGCTCAATAGTTTGGTGTTGGTCCAAGTGTTCAATATACTGGTCCTGGTCCAAACACTCAAAGCTCTGGTCTGAAACAAGGAGTCACTCAACATACCCAAAATCAAGGAGGTGCAACAAGACCTAGTGGAAACAGTGCTTTGGGAAACTTCCAAAGATGACCTGTTAAACTAGACAGATATAAACCTCTTTTCTTTGATGGCATCCCTGGTCATCCCAATATGATTACTAATGAGGTAAGAGATCAAATCCCTAAGTTCACAAGAAATAATTTCATTGAAGGCATTATATTTTTCTATTAGTATACACAAGGAAAAACATGATCTGCACCATCGGTTATCACTACATCGATAGACAGGGAGCAACACTACCTGATGCCAAGATTACCCGACAAACACTATTCAGTGTTATCCAATGACAGAAAGGTAAAGGAAACCCTATGAGTAACAATAGTGCAACCCAAAATAACAACACAAAGGAACCTAATAGATGAAGGGAACCCAACGATCAGTTCAAACAAAGGAACGCCGACAGACTTTTAGTTCAACCTGACATCAAAGAACCGACAATCAGTTACATCCCACAAAAATTGGATCTGACTTTCCACGTTAGATAAATCACTGAAGGTGTATTTATAGCTTCTTGATTTACTTTTAAATCTATTATGTGTGAATGAAGCAATATATTTATTATTGTTTTAATTAGTTTTACTGATTTAAAACATGCAAACTAAAGATCAAGGTCAGGTTGTAAACCTTGGATCTAAGAGTTAACATTGTAATGCGTGATTCTAGAATAGTTCAAAGAATTGTATAAATAGATGCTCAATCTATTATAAATAAGAATTTTTTCAATGAAGATTGTAGCCACGGAGAGCATCTAGAGACCAGACGGGAGAATTCATGCAGAAGGACAGAAATAGAATCAAATCAATTTCAAGAACAGAACAGAGGCTACCGATGAGTAGAGAAAAGGTATTCATCAATCACTTAAGGTGATATTGTTATTCTAAGAGATTTAATAGATCTGTAATCAGAAATTGTAGATTGCATACAGTTAGGTCAAAATTTGTACTCATTCTAACAAGTGTAGTACCCATACAAAATCCTTTCAAGAAAGGTGGACTTAACAGTCTTATTGTAAATCTCATAACTGAGTGCACACTTAAATGAGTATTGCTAAAGCTCTTAATAGAGTATATCTTAATACGTCTTCACCTTAATACTCCTAACAAGGTAGATCATCAGAAGTGATCAAATTGTAAGCCTTAACCGGCTCCCTTCCATTCTGCAGACAGTGAAGTTTTGTGGGTGCCATCCCCACCATAGTTTTTACTTAACATGAGTTTTCTACGATATCATATCTTGTGTTATGTGTTAATTACTTTCATTAATTTTTCTATGAATGTTGCAAACTATTAAAGATTATGAATGAAAAATGCATGCATAAGAAAGAACAATAGTAATGGTCGGTAATGCAGTAATGAATGATTACTAATGATGAATTGTGAAAGGTGTTAAAAGTTTTAGAGGTACTGATTCACCCCTCCCCTCTTAGTACTACTTCCTATTAATTAAAATAATTGGTATCAGGGCTAAGTCTCTTCTTGGAAATCTTAAAGGCTTAAGAGAAAAGATCATACAATGGAGAAGTACAAACTTGATAAGAATATTGAGAACAAAAAGATTGAGATACAGATATTCTATGAACAGTATAAAGAAGCTAGAATCAAGATGAGAGAGCCGCTGAATGAGAGGAAAGGTATGGCTACCCGAAACATTGAAAAAGATTATCAAGAAAAAGAGATTCTAGATTTCTTTGAATCTTCAGGATCAAATGCAAGTAATACATCAGATACATCAGAAGAGAACATCACAAATCTAAAGGAGATCAATCAACATCTGACAGAGAAAATAAAGATGCTGCAAAGCGGTCAAGAGAGCCAGATGGTAAGAATGATTGATGTGATGAGTTCTTTTAGACAAGCTGAAACAAAAAGAACACTTGCTATTGATAACAGAAGGAAGATCATAGAAAAGCTACAAGAGAAGGAGTTGGAAATTCTAAGACATGCTGAGCATCACCATGAGATCACAAATCAGATTATTCTAATGAGTCAAGAAGCAAATAGAATCAATATAGAACTCATTGAAAGAGTGCAGCCTATCGATGAACTAAGAGAAGAAAATGAAAAACTAAAGCATGAGGTTAGCATTCAGTAACAACACAATGAAGTTATCAAAAAGGCATAAGAAAGCAATAAGAGAATGGATGATTTTCTTGAAGGACAATGAAGAGTCAACAACAACAATAGTTTGGGCTTTACTTAAATTGGAGAATCATCAAATCAATCCAATCCAAAGAATGTCTATGAAAATCTAAGACCAAGAAAGCTGACATGCAAGCACTCTGGAAAGCAAGGGCACACATCAAATGTATGCTGAGGTAAAATGAGAGGTATTCCTAAATCTACATCTACAATCATAGGATTTTGTTATAAGTGTAACAAGAAAGGACATAAGGCTTATGAATGCAAGACTAAGATAGAACAACCAAAGAAGGAAACCTACATGGACAAATATTGTCCTACCTACAAGATGAATAGGCACATATCTGAAGAATGCTAGAAAAAGAAAAGGTAAGCAGGGAAGCCTAAAGGACAAGAAACTCCTTATCAACCAAAGATAATCGGTAATCAATAGGTATGGGATTAAAATACTTGGAAAAACTGTACAACATGTGGTAGATATGGTCATATTGCTGCAAAGTGCATGAGAGCATAGACCAAAAGTTCTAGAGGCTGGTCAAACCCCGGAATGGCATGCTTATACTGTCATAAAGTTGGTCACCTCAAGAAAGATTGCAAAGAATGATTGACAAAGATAAGAACATATCCCAATGGAAACACCATTGAAGATATTCGGAGAGCTAGAGACAAAATGTGGATAAAAGATTCAAGAAATGATGAAGCTGGGCCAAGAAATGCAAATGGTGACACCCCATCCAATGGATCTATTGACATCACCACCTCCACTTAAGCTGAACAAGTAAGTATGGAACTGCACTATACCAAGTCATATTTGGCATCAGTTCCATTATACAAATTGATAGATAGTCAAAATCTACATAATAAAGATGCATATTATGTTACTTGTTCCAACTTTGAGAAAATAACCCCGTCAGTATACACATACCAAAAATCATCGGTGAACATAATGGATGAGATATCTACACTTATTAGAAATTGTTGGTCAACACATAAAATGGCTAAATTACCAATGTAACCCGACACCCATCCCAACACTCGTCGATAAGAAGGAAAAGTCACAAAGTTGTCATGACAGAATACCGATATTCGTCGGTAAAAAAAAAGTAAAATGGTCAAAAGCTGTCCTAAGCATCATGTCAACACCGATGATGATTTTTGAAAGTCTTCCCGATGAACTCCATCTTCATTTCCTAACGATTCATTGAGAATTAATGACAAAGACTTAGGTAAAAAAGTCTATAAATAGACGACGAGACAAATTTATTTTGCACCCGCGATTTGAATAGAAAGCAGAGAAAAAAATAGAGCAATTGAAGAGAAGAAAGTAGAAGCATCCTCAACTTGATTCAATACATAGAAACTAGGTCATTAACCATTACCATAGATCGAAGTAAGTAGTGAGGGCACCAAAAGCACTTTGTGGTTATTTTCAAGATAGCCCAAAAACTTGAAAAACAATGGCAACCACCTCAAGAACTACTAAGATCAAGAATGATAAATGGAATGTGGTTAAGTTAATTAAGAATAACACTTGTATAGATCCCAAATACAAAATATGCCCAAAGATCGCATCGAAACCCGATGAATTCAGAGCATTTTCAAAAATTCCACCTAGGGTTTTGCTCATAGAAGACATTAGGTCTTATAGTCACTGCAAAATTGCTGAGATAGGTGATCTTGAGATGGATAAAGCTTATATAAGGCTCTCTGATACCAAAGGAAACCTAAAGGAAGAACACAAACACTTGGAAGTCAAAGGGTTAACTAATGCCCTATATTTCCCGAGGGAATTCAAGACCGACTGGATCAGGTTGGTACTTAGAAGATTGCACGACTAGAAGTTGTGGTTGGATTAACCAAAAAAAATCACCAAGGATGTCCTTGACATTGTCACTGGTTATACAATGACCTACAAGCCTAGGGCACACAAGCATCCCTCCAGGAAAGAAGTTGAAAAACTCACAAAAGCTGAATGGGACAATAGAGGTCTAAAAGTAAATACCATCACTGACAAAGAACTGAAATTCAGTGCATGTGTAATTGGGTATAATATTTTTCAAGCAAGCAGATTGAACAACCTATCTGCAACATTAGTAAGCACAACTTACAAGATAGTGAACAAAGGAATTTAGATGGATTTGTGTGAGATCCTGTTAAAACAACTTGATGAGAACATGATCACAATCAGGTCTACAAAGACCAACACATGTAATTTTGGCTCACTTATCATGTGTATCTTTTTCTATTTTCAAGAGTAATTTCCTTTAGTAGGAAAAGTAAAATGGGACACTACCAAACTAGTAATACAATAGATTAGTGAACTAATTAAGTCACTAGGGGACAATTTTGAATCTGTTATGTCTGCATACTTCCTTGAGTTCAAGGAAAAGATGATGGAGAGGACTAGGATTCCTGAACAAGTTGTGGAAAAACATAAGGATGAAATATGTTTTATGGTGGATATAGATTTCACTCATATCAAACTAGTTGTACCAAGAATAGCTTGGTTAGCACCATTAGAGTATGAAATAAATATAGATCAGGCTACAAGTGCAATTGATGCATTAATAAATGAGCCTGTTGACAACAAACAACCTAGGTTTGGAACCTATGAAGAGGCCAAGTCTAAGATAAAAAGAGGCCTAGAGATAAAGAATATTGTCAACAAAAAGGATAAAATGGTTAAGAATCTCAAGAAGATTCTATCGGTTACAGAGGAAGAATAGGAACAACCAGAGGAAACCGATGAATAGGGCACCATCAGTGAGGGACAAGAAGAACAAAAATTAGATTATGAGGAAACTGAATCTGATACACCTCCACCTCCACCTCCACCTCTTGCAAAGAAGTAGAGCATAAGGAGTCAAACTACTACAACCAATACCACACCTCTTAATAAAGGTCAAGTAAGGACCTACATGAGGATGCAGCCAGCTAAGAGAACAAGGCAACAAATTGTGAAAATGACACATCGACCAAAGAAGAGGAAAATGTTAGTTAGGTCAAAGACTAACATAGAAGATACTAAAGATGATGAGCCAAATGTATTAAAGAAGAATTACAGGAATCAAGTTGTTGATGAAGCTACTGAATCTATTTCTACATCCAACACCATGTCTGATAAGAAAATCAGACAATGGGATACACTAAACCCAAAGGACCAGAATAAGCTACAAGAGGCAATTATAAAGTCAATGATCAAGTAAAAATATGCACCATCTGAATTTGTCAATAAACTACCTAAAGAGCTGGGTAACAGGATATACCAATAATGGTCATATTCTCTATAGACCGAAAGAGAAGCAAGGGAGAGGATACTGGTAACACTAATGCCTCCTGAACCTAAGATTGAAGAAATTAAAGAAATATTGAAAAAGCATTCAGGTAAACTTGTGGTAGAGATAAGGGCATACAAAGTACTGGAAAAAAACAATTCATAGAGATAGATACAATGACTGAAACTAAATGGAGACAACTCCTGGATCTATCGATAGAGTCAACAAGTGGTGAGAATTAATTAATTCTCACCAACACACCTCATAGAGAAGAGGAGAAAGACAATACAAGTCCTCAACACATTGCTCTGGACAATACTGAAAGTGACAATGAGCCCATAAACTTAGACAAAGTCATGGATGATCTTGAAATCCAAGATATCACCAACTATGACTCTGATAAAGATCCATAGAAGAAAGATGAAGTAATATTTATTACACTTAAGGATCAAGGACAAAAACAAGAATTACAGACATCATATAGTACAATAATTAATGTTGTTGATGAGATAGTACAGGACACTTCAGTCATGGACTTGAAAGAACCAGACCCTGCAGACCGAGTGCAAAAAGATGAGGATGTCAATGCTCAAAAAAATCAAACCGACGAGCAAGACACCACTTTGGATACAACCCAAGCTACCACTCAAAGCAATATGCTTGTATTAATGAAGGCAATCAATATATTAGAGGGTAATGATGGATCTACTGTAGAGGACACAAGCACACCTAAGGACAAGGGTGATGGAGAAGAAAAAGACACCACAAATAATATAAAGAAAACAACTGTAGAGAAGGCTTCAACCGATGATCAGACATATAAGTTTGCTGATCAAAATAAAGAGGACACACAAAAGGAAGACGGGGACACACAGACAAAAAAAGGTGAAGAAGCAAAGCAAGATGAGAAGGAGAAGCAATCCAAAGACAAATCTGCAGAGACACCCAAGGGTGATGGAGAGACGTCTTCACAAAATTGATAGGTACCACCCAAGAAGAAAACACAAGAAGCATCTTCCACAAATCCTTCACCAAGCACTTCAGAGAGGACAAATGAACTCACAATGGTAGTTCATACTTTTGCGTCCCCACAAATCTCAAAGAACAAGAAGGGAAAGCATAAGAATCCAGTAACTCTGGATGAAATCATTGAGATTCTAGTTTGTGATCCAAGGACATTGGATCCAACTACATTGAAAAAGTATGCCAGACTCTGTGAGAGAAAAGCAATACAAGACAAACTAAAGAGATCCGAAAAAGAGGCAAAGGTACTAGAAGTGGCAAGAGGTATACTTCAACAGATTGAACCTGATGTAGATATTGATAAAAAATATCCAATGCTTGATCAACTGGTAATACTCATAGATGCAATAACATCTCAAAATATTGATGCTGAGAAGGTTATGGAAGAGAGACTTGAACACAAGTATGAGTTCAAGCTAGCCAAGAAGATAAGCTAGGAAGTGGCATTGAAAAAGGTAAAGCTATCTGAATTGGTAAGTACAATTGATCCAATCATCTCAGAAGCTATTACATTAATACAAAATTTGTGCACTCTAGATCAACTAACTCAAGAGTATACTGACCAAATAGCACAAATTGATGTTGATCTTAAGTCCACTGCACAAAGTCTCATCAATAATGAAGAAGAAATTAAATTGCACGATGAGAAAATCATACATGCTCAAAAACTGAGATAGGACATACAGATTGCAGAGACGAAGTATAGAGATGAGGTAAATGAGCTCCAAGCTCAGCTCTTACTGACACTTTTACTCCTGCAACAACATATGACAGAGGCAAATACATTAATTTCCACCCCTAAAATGTCTGTCCTAGACAGTATTTATGATATGCATGCAAGGCTAGAGCTACAACACATGGCACTAGAACAACTGAAAGAAAAATGGGAGAAAATACTCAAAGATATCAAGACAACCCATTCCCATATACTTGACACATTGTAAGTTGCACATTTTTGTCACAATTTTGGCATATTATAAGTTGTACATTTTTGTCATAAGTATCAAAGAAAGGGGGAAATTGATATGTTCACTCACCTCATTTAAAAGGGGGAAATAATATGTATAGTAAAATAAAGAGGAAATAATATGTACATACAGAGAAAAGAACATAGAATGTATAGTATACATGTACATATACTTATACTATACTGATGCATAGAGTTAGGGGGAGTCATATAATGACAAGGATATAAACATGGTGTACATACTAAACACTTTAGTATTATGCACGTATCAGTTTTTGATACTAATGTCAAAGGGGGAGATTGAAGGCATTATATTTTTCCATTAGTATACACAAGGAAAAACATTCAATTTGCACCATTGGTTATCACTACACCGACAGACAGGGAACAACACTACCCGATGCCAAGGTTACCCACCAAATACTATTCAGTGTTATCCAATGACAAAAAGGTAAAGGAAACCCGATGAGTAACAAAAGTGCAACCTGATGGAACATCATAGAGAGGAACCCGACAGATGAAGGGAACCCGATGATGAATTCAAACAAAGGAACACTGACAGGCTTTTAGTTCAACCCGACAACCAAGAACCGACAGTCAGTTACATCCCGCAAAAAGTGGATCTGACTTTCCATGTCAGATAAATCACTGAAGTTGTATTTATAGCTTCTTGATTTAGATTTAAATCCATTATGTGTGGATGAAACAATTTTTTTATTATTGTTTTAATTAGTTTTACTAATTTAAAACATGCAAACTAAAGATCAAGGTCAAGTTGTAAACCTTGGATCTAAGAGTTAACATTGTAATGTGTGATTCTAGAATAGGTCAAAGAATTATATAAATAGGTGCTCAATCTATTGTAAACAAGAATTTGTTCAATGAATATTGTAGCCATAGAGAGCATCTAGAGACCAGACAATAATTCATGTCGAAGGACAGAAATAGAATCAAATCAGTTTCAAGAACATAACAGAGGCTACCGACGAGCAGAGAAAAGGTATTCATCAATCACTTAAGGTAATATTGTTATTTTGAGAGATTTAATAGATATATATTCATAAATTGTAGATTGCATACAGTCAGGTCAACATTTGTACTCATTCTAACAAGTGTAGTATGCATACGAAATCCTTTCAAGAAAGGTGGAATTAACAGTCTTATTGTAAATCTCATAACTGAGTGCACACTTAAATCAATGTTGCTAAATCTCTTAATCGAGTAGATCTTAACAGGTCTCCACCTTAATACTCCTAACAAGGTAGATCATCAGAAGTGATCAAATTGTAAGCCTTAACTGGCTCCCTTCCATTCTGCAGATAGTGAAGTTTTGTGGGTGCCATCCCCACCACAGTTTTTACTTCCTAACAGGAGTTTTCTGCAATACCATATCTTGTGTTATGTGTTTATTACTTTCATGAATGTTTCTATGAATGTTGCAAACTATTAAAGATTATGAATGAACAATACATGCATAAGAAAGAACAATAGTAATGGTCGGTAATGCAGTAATGAATGATTACTAATGATGAATTGTGAAAGGTGTTAAACATTTTAGAGGTAATGATTCACCCCTCCCCTCTCAATACTACTTCCCATTAATTCCAATAGTCATAACTTGTGAAGAACATTTAAAATATTTCATAGATAAGATTACTGATTTTGAAATAGAACATGACGATGTTATTATGACACTTTTTGTTTAGTCTTTGACAGAAGAAGAAAGGGATTGGTTTAGAAATTTGCCTAATAATAGTGTAGCATCTTGGGAATAATTTGTTAAATCTTTTAGGGAACAATACTAAGACATGTTAACTATGGTTATATGTTGAATTAATTTAACAATATCAAAAAATTACCTAATGAAATTATGGCAGACTTTAACTATAGGTTTCAAAAGGCCATGAACAAATTGTTCCAAGTGCTGAGGTTAGATGAAGAGGTATGTTTGACCACTTACTTTAATGTTTTTGATTGGAAGAGGTCCTTTATTCTTAGAGATAATAACCTAAGAACACTGAGAGAAGCTTATAAAACAACAATAGACATTAAGAGTAATAGGCAAAACTCAGGGAAAATGGGGAAGAGAGAGGATGGAAAACTTTGGAAAGAAAAAGGACAAGCGAGAAAACAAATTAAGGAGGATGATAAGTGTTAGGGATTTTTCTTGTATGAATCACAGTGCTTGAAATGTCTATATGAATCCTGTACCTTTACTTCTGATTCAGAGACAAGAAAAGCCTAATTGCTAAGGACTGGATAAGGTCCTTCTTCGTTTTTGAGCTCCACATATGCTCAGGCAGGTTTTACCTTTTAAGATGGCTGTTAACACAGTATTTATTGATG
>MU227132.1:887016-906342 GCA_018584345.1 Thuja plicata
CAACTAGGTCAATCTGAGGGCCTTCATTTTACATTTTTACACATCCATGACTAGAGAGATATGGATCGATATTTGAGGCCTCATTCTTGAGAAACCTTGAATGGAATGATTCATAGAAGTGTGACAAAATTTATGCACACAGCTAGTATTCTAAGTCTTGCTAAATTTTTTGGATTCCCAGTGTCATTTTTGCCTAAAAGTGTCGAGGTATGTTCAAGTGTATCATCAATTTTTCCTGCAAGTGTTGATTTCCAATCAATGGAGTGAAAAAATGGTGAAAAACCCTAAACCCTAAGTCTCCTATGAAAGAAATGTGTTTAAAACCCTAGACCTTCAAAGACTTGTTCTAATTTTGTGTTACTTTGCCAAGCCAATTAAAATCCTTTTTCGTCATGTGCATAGCCAAGGAGTATTCTTTTATCTCATGAATCTCTTTATCTCTTAATCTCTAGATGATATGGAATATGCTCTTTCCTTTCTGAGATCACGCACATGCCCTTGATTGGGTTCCTTTTAAGTTATTATTATGCATCTGACATATAATCTCATAAAGAATTGATCAAGAACAAGAAGATTGTGAGACTTGGTGATAACTGTAGATACAAATATAATCATGTGGCCAGCACAAGATCACGTGATTTAACTCAAGTTATGTAAATTATTCAGCAACATGGAGATTGCTTAGTTGCGTAATCTCACAATGAAACCTAAGGTCAAGACATAGTTCATTTTTGCTCAGTCGCGTGATCTCCAGAATAAACTAGAGTTAAGCGAAAGATTGCAAGATTCAATGAAGACCGTTGATGTTTTATCAGATGAGCGACTGGTGCGTGATCTTCAAAAAAATGCTAAGATCAATCTTTTCTTCAACGATTAAGAGATAGTCATAGATCTTGTTATATCCTTGGTTTAATCGTGTGGATGGCGTTTAATCTTGGAATGAAAGTGCAGTTAAGTGAAAAGTCTCGAGATTCAGTGTAGATTGTTGGATTAAAGAAGAATCGAGGGTTGGCGCATAATCTTAGGAAGAATGAATCAAGTGCAAAAATTTTACGAGACTTAACACTGATCATTGATTAAGAAAAGATCTAAGGGCTGGCGCATGATCTCCAAACAGAACCCGAGTTAGAAGATTTATTCGATGACTTAGAGATTCATTGTCACTGAATCTCCAGATAAACTATGGTTAGCCATGGTTAAGTCAAAGTCAGTTTAAATTTCTTGTGGGTGAATCTAAACCGTTTATGAAGATCAGATATTGTGGCTGGCGCTGAATTGCTAGAAGAAGTCAAAAGGTCATAAATTACTCAGCGATCAAGAGATAATGGCTAGGATGCAGACACATGAGTAAGTAGCTGAGAGATCTATGGTGTTGAAAATTATCTAGTGACTCAGAGATAGTATTTAGTCGCGTGATCTCGTAACAAACTAGAGCTAAGGCAAAAGATTGGGAGATTCAACATAGGTTGTAGATTAAAAGGAAGATCAAGGGTGGTCACGTAATCTCCAGAAAAATTGAGCAAGTAAAAAAGGATTCAGAGACTCAGTGCAAGGCATAGATCAAGATCTAATTGTGTGGTTTGTGCATGATCTCAGAATAAACTCAGAGTAAAGTGAAACACTCAACAATTTTTATTTTTCTCAGTCCTGTGATCTCCAAATGACTTAAGGTTAAGTTAAGCTAAGATATAAGTTGATAAAAGAGATCTGAACCGTTGACATGACTCAAATATAGAGGTGTGCACATAATCTCAGAGTAGATCCATGGTTAGTTGAAATGATCAGTGATTCAGAGACTTAGTTAGTCGTTGGATCTCCAGATAGACTCAGGGTTGAAACAGGGTTATTCGTTTGCCTTAGTCATGTAATCTCTGAACAAAGAAAGGGTTAAAAAAACCATTTAGCGACTCATCATAAGCTGTAGATGAAGAATAAGATCATGTGGTGGGCGCTGCATCTTGTGATGTAACCTAAATCAAGATAAAATCTCAGTGACTTGGAGATAACATAGTAATGCAATCTCTAGATAGACTGTGCTAAGAGTATGGTAAAACTATATAAGGGTTTATTCTCGCGCCATAAGGTAAAAAGGCTGGCCTATTAAAAAGGAAAGATCCTGATAGGGTGTAAGAAATCTACTGAGCTATGAAAGTAAGAAAAAAAGCCAATCATATCAATTTTAAAGCCTTTTCACATATAATAAGGTTTTAAAACTAAAAAAATGCATTCATGACTTTTCCAATTGGGCTATTGAATTTTGATTACTTGTCAACTTCATGCGCCATAGATAGGAAAGAATTGACATCGAGGCATGCAGAGTTATCACAAAAGTGATTGAGTAATGGTTTCCAGACCCTCGATTAGATTGGTGCATTGAAGTCTTAGTGATAAATAGGCATAGCCTTTGTACATTTCTGTTTACCAAAGTTTTCAGAGTGTAAAGCCAAGAAATTGCATAAGTTTCAGAGTTTCCAGAAGTGAAGAATTGCTTGAGTTTTAGAGTGAATTATAAGGAGAAGTTTGTGTCTAAGAGAAGAATTGTTCAGTGAAGATCAACAAAGATGAGCCAAGAAGGACCGAGCAAGGCTTCGACCAGTGGAGGAAGTAGAGATACTGAAGATGAACAGAAACTGAAGAGAAACTACTCTGAGGAGTTCATGGCTCTCCTTCCTAGGACTAACCAAAACAAAAAGGTAAATGATGAACTCTTATCTGATGATATGTCTAAGTGTAGAGATCCACGTAATCTCGAGGTTTCTGGTTATCATCTTTTCAATTTTTTTTATAGTAATAGGGACAATCCAATTCCTATATCAAACCCTTGGATGTTAGGTATGGCTAGGTTGATTGTCCAATACATCTTTGTAGATGTAGACCTGTTAATTGAGATGGCTAGAAAGTATGATTCTCTTTATAAAACTATCAAGAAAAATGATGGGATAGCTTTAGTCACTTTGGATAGGGAATTTTTTATGAAGGCATTTGATATTTATCATCCCTGCACCACAGAGATTGATTTAACCAAGTTACAGAATAAGTTTGTCAGAGAGACTACCATTGTCAGCAGATTGATCCAGGCTCATGTGCCTAGATCAAATAGAAATTACATATCTACCCTACCAAATTATGTTGCACCATATTTTTATAAGTATTTGAGATTTTATATGAATTATATTTCTTATGGGTTGTGTAGGGTATTGGGAATATATGGGGGCAATGAAAGGTTGCCTGCAGATCTTTTGATGATCATCTTGGACCTTCAAAACTCATATGCCAATACTGAATTTGACTACATCCAGTATGTCATTGACAAGACACATCAAGGACTCATAGATATCCACAAGGAATCCAACCCTAAGTTGATACATTATTCTATTTTAATGCATTTAATTTAGTACTTCAACATCAACAACATTAACACACAAAATCTGAGACCAAGGATGCAGCTCCACGACCAACCAAACCCTGTACAACTTTGCTTTAGGGTTTGGAATTTTCCTTCAAATTAAAATGAGTTCAGTGGTTTTCAGAACTGGATTTCATATCCACTTTTAGGTCTGCTAGGTCTAAATGTGACAAGGCTTCTAATCAAGGTGCTTCAACTTCTCAAACCTTTCTAGTATGTGGATAAGTGGCTAGGAGATCACAATTGGGGAGATTTCTATTATTAGAAAACTTTCACTTTGATGATGGTTTATGGATTTTCCCAACCCCCACACATACTTCCACAATACGTGCCTCCAAGAATAGCTATAATGGAGTTTATTTGGTAGCTAATGTGGACAGATAAAGAGCACTTGGCTCCCCATAGGAAGGGTACTTTCACACCCAGGCAATTCAAAATTTACAACAATACAATTGGGAAAAGAGCCATGGATGCAATGAATAAGTGGTTGGGTCAATATAGAATGAGTATGGCCTTATACAGGTATGTAGACCTAGAAACCTTTATCAAGAGTACAAAGAAGTTGTTGACTCTAAGTATAACTTCTATCAAGGAGCACGTAGAATGTGTTGAAGAAGACCTTATTAGAAATGTTCTGGATGATGAAGAGGTATCCACCAGAGTTACCAAGTATGAGGACCTTATATACCTGGACAAAAAATTAAGAAGGCAGGGATTCCTTTTGGAGGATTTTTCCCAAAAGTGCCTTATTTGGATAGAATTTCTAAGGATTGATTCCTACAATACTTTGTATAATCAACTGGAAGGCCAAATTGAAGATAAATAGAGAGGCCCTAAGAAGAATTCTTCCTCTGAGTATGAAGAGGATAGTGAGGGAGGTTACTTAGTAAATAGTCCTCCTCCAATGGATAAGGCACTTTTAGCATAACAAAACATACCGGTTAACCTTACTGAGGTACCTGATATTGAGGTAACCAATGAGTCCCCAAAGAAGAAACAAAGGACAGAATCAGAGGAATCTTCTCAAGAAAAGATACAAGAGAAGAGGAGGGATAAAGTAAGTGCCCTGATTAGTGGTGACATCCAGTATTACCATCAACTTAGGAAGACAATCAAAGAAGGAAATAAATTGAAAAAAGATGTACAAGAAGAATTTGAATTACCCCTGCAGCTGTTTCAAGATGAGAGAGAGTTTCATCAAGAAGAGTTCCTCAATGATGATGCCTTCATTTAGATAGAAGAATTCAAAAAATTCTTGATTTAGAGGAAGCAACGAGAATTGGAGGCTCAATTACAATTGATAGAGGGTGGCCCTGTACAAAGTGAAGCCTTACAAGCCCTGCAAGCTTATGACCCTGAAATAGAGATCATGACACCTTAAGAGGATAGACAACTAGTAAAATCTAGTGGAATGTTACTTGTGCCTACTTGGGATTTGGCTTTAGCATTCATAATTGACCAAATAAGAAAATAGCCAAATTCTAAATTATCTTCTGAGACTCAAGTGGGGGAAATGATAAAAGGCTATGGATATGACCCCATATCTCATACTTTAGCAATGTGGTCATTAGCGACAAGGACACAGAAGCCATCTCTAGTGATTATTGAAGAAAAGATAGATGGAGACAAAATTATATGGTCTATCCACAATACTTTAGATTTAGAGATCTCCAAGGCTGTCACCCACTTTGCATACCTCAATGAAGAAAAAATAGAGAAGATGTAAAATAGGTACAAAAGACTCTTTGATGAGTCAATTGCTTTGGAAAGGATAGAAATGTGTGCTTAATTAAGATCAAAGCATTGCAAGGGGAAGTAGAAACTTTGAAAAATATGTTAGAAGAGGCTCCCAAAGCTCTCCCCACTCCACCCAAAGAAATTGTGGATGTTCAGACAGAAACCACAGAAAGTTTTCCACTTGGAACAAAGCAAGTTGACAAGGATCAGAATAAAGTGGCTTTGGAAACCTTCTGGAAAACCTTGCAGAACAAGATTGGTCTCTTGAAAGGTAAAGTTGACCTGTTGCACAAGGCTTATAATAAGCTACCTAGCCTAGAGATAGAGGTCAAAATACACATTGCAACTTTGGACACATACTTTGGCACTTGGTCAGGCAGGGGATCACTGTTTGAAAGGTTGGAAGCCTTGAAACCACTTAGGATAGATCTCCCTGAGATTTTTTGTCAAGTGGGAGAAGTAATTGAACAAATTGGATAAACATTATCTTTATTTAAAGGAAAAGCTAATCAAATTCAAGCAAGGATTAATATGTTTGGCCAAGATTTCAACAGGTTTATTCCTCCAATTAAGGGAGAAGATGGTAAGATCAAATCAATGGAAGAATGGAGAAATGAGTTTGACACTCTATTTCCTATTAAAGAGGAATTTGTAAGAGATGAGAATGTCTTGGATATGGACAGATTCAATAGGACATTGGATGAAGCCTTTAAAGGAGAGACTGACTTCATGAAGTTTGTTACAGATTTCAAGGTCGTAACAGATGCTAGATGGGATAGGAAGGGCACATTATAGAGCATTCATATTTTAAATTGGCCTTTAGAGGTAGAGGTTGCACAATGAGATATCATCACAAATCCCAAGAAGAAAAGTTCAACAACCATTGGCCTGGATGTGTTGGATGAGGAGTAGAATGGAACCTGGCAACTGATCAATGAGCATAAAGAGGGTAATCATCAACAAGACTAGTGGAAGTTAGTGTGTATTGGTGGTCACTAGGTCTCACAACAACCTCAAGAGGTTACCCCAAATATCTGCGGATAAAGGTGCCAACTGCCAAAGATTTGAAATCATTTCAAATCAACGACTCAAGTGTTTCTTCTCCACCGACTAAAGTTGTAACTGTAATTTTGTCTTTTAGTACTTTTTAGGTTAAGCTTAGCCATATGAATCTTATTGCATCCTTGATCTTTAAGGATTTCAATATGGATAATTATTTATATATAGAAAGTTGTAACATATTGTAAAGGATGGTGAATTTACAACTGCGAGGCAAACTTCTTATTTTTGTCTAGTTTTCAAGCTTTTGTCTCTCTAAATGTATTGAAGAAGAAGTATATTAATAAAATTTAGTGGAGTTCCCTGTTTGAAACCTATGATACCTTCTTGTATTTATGTTTATGCTCTTGTATGTTTAATCTATAAGGCATTTTAAATATACCGATTATAAGGTAACTGTGCGATTATTTGTAAGTTTCTTTTAAGGAGGGAGTAAATCTTATAAGTAGTTCCAGAGGGTTAGATATTAGTGTGAGAATTTGATACATGGGTGTGGGAATGAGAAGATAGTTTGTAAGGAACTCTATATGGGCTTCATATGTGTTTCAATTAATTGATTTTTGTGAATGTATATTTCATTTGACTCTTTTCCTGGGATTAGGCATTGGTCTAGGTTTTGATAAGTAGTTATCATAGTCAATCTCAAATATAAACAATCATTTACATTTTTGTTATCAAGAACATATATTCTTAATCAGTTGTATTGAAGAATACAATTTAATTTGTTGATTCCTTAAAGAGAGAATCATTAGGTTAGCCTTCCCGAGTCAAAAAATCTAAAAAGGAGAAGGATGAGAATCCTTGTTTCACTATTTTATGTTCTTTCCAAGTTCATGGTCTGGCTTGTTAAGCTCTGCATAAGATTTGTTTTTCTTATCTGCAAGATGTGCCATCAATTATTGCAATAAGAGGCAAGAAGAAAATCAGTGTAGCCCTTAATCCATTGTTAAAGTTACTGAAAATAAGTAATCTATAAAAGGTACACCCACCTGAGTCCATGGAGCTCAAAGAAGGATGATTAATCCTCATTAATTAGACTTTCACTTGCATGAGTCAAGATTTGGGACTCTAAGAGTCAAGCATTGATGCTATATTGAGATTCTGCAAGAAAAATCTCTAACACAAGGATAGACTCCTCCATCTACAAGACTTAGAGCTTGAGGGGTCTCTCTCTTATATGTCAGTGATTTATGCTTGTATCCTCATTTGATGTCTTGGTTTAGCCTATATTTCTATATATTTGATATAGTATGTATTAGAAATTGATCTATCATCTTATGTTTACGCTTTCCCTTTAGGTTTATTGATGCAATTGAGTAACTATTGTCTCTATATGCATGTATCTGGCACTCCTCAGTTTGGAGCTAGTTGTATTTCGATCGTGCATTGTTGTCAGTCTAGTTGTGGCTTTTCACCTTATGTTTTCAGCCAAAAATCACCAATCATCATATGCAATTAACCAAAGTCATCTCTGACTCTCAGGACTGAGACTTTTTCGTATTAGACTTCACCAAGAAACTATTTTTGATGAATCATCATTTGTGCAGATTGGTGTCTGGGCTTGAGGTCTATCGTCTGTAACCTCACTGGACTGGGTCTTTTTCGGACTTCACTAGTGGCTCAATCATCGTATGTGCAAACCTATCAATGTCTTTGGCTGTTGTCATCATCTCTATACAGTTTGATTTTGCAACTAGTTCTAGAAGACAAGTATCTTTTGGGCGGGTTCTTGAACATCCTTCAGGCCCTGATAATCCTATTTCAGCACTAGCGCCATACATAAAATGTAACATTTAAGTATTAGCTACATACTCTTATACTTAAGTTACATTTTATGGTTATTCTTTCAGGATGTTTGAGAGTGGTTTCAGCTTCATGGGAGTTAAGATAAAGATTCTAGATTTTGAGGGTTTTTTAGTAAATTTCAGACTTAGCCAAATTTTAGGAATCAACATATTGTCTTCGGCATGATTCCATTAGACTATTGATTGTAACCTTGAGCCCTTGACTTGTGCATGATCATTTAAGGATCGTTGCTAGTTGTCTCTTTTTTATGCTATGGTTAGTCAGTAATTAACATGTATATTTAACCACGTTACGAATATTTACTTTGGGATTTAAATGAATATCAATTATATGGATTGAGGATGGAATTTGGTCTCCCTTCCTAGTAGCCATGAAGATTGGCCAGCTAAGCCTCTTTGGATTTATGGACATTATCTAAATCCTTGTGGGGTTATCTCAGGAACATGTGTTATCTATTCTGAGTATGTGTTAGGTTGCTTGGGAACATTTGGAAGTGCTTGTTAAGACTTCTACTTGTGCATGAACCTTTGATGTTCGTGATGTTATCTTGTGTTATGGCTTATTATTTATAAGATGATTTTCTTGATGCGCTTGTTTAAATTATATAAATATCATCTAATGTTATATTTACAAAAGAAAAATTTAGTGCATGTTTTACCCTTTATTTCCAAGGGTTCTCAGGTGGGGCATTATAGAATGCAAACGACTTAAAATTCTTATGAATTTTGAGCTTCAAGGACCGGGAATACCAAGAAATGGTATCAAGGGATGAGAAAATACAAAACTTAAAAAAGGGGGCTTAGAGTGGACTTCTTGTGAAAGGCCTGACAATGATGACAATTTTGACATGAATGCTAGGATGAGAAACTCCAAAAAAATAATACAATTTTATTTTATAATGAATTGAATGAGATGATACATATTAAGATCGATAGGGAAGATATGAATGTATGGTTAAATTTATCAAATATCTCTCCCCAATATTGAATAAATACAATATTATACCACAATGTGACACCCACATTAAATATAATTCTCAATATTACAATATAACACATAAAGTGGCCCCAGAAATGTCACACCTAGGGATGCACACCCATCTATGTTCCCCTAAGTGCATCACACACACAATGATAAAATGATACAATATAAATAATGCTATGAAAGGTGTACACCACCTTATCGAAACAATAATCTCATAACTCTAATACATAAGGAGAGAGACCAAAATCACATATTGCTTTACCGAAACCATGGTGTCATGAAATTTAAATGCCACAACTTCCTTGGATAGCATTTTACAAGAATAGTAAATGAATAGAATAAATTCACACACACACACACACACACACACACACACACACACATATATATATATATATATGTGGGGTAAAAGCATAATAATCTGTCACCTTTTAGGCTAACTTATCAGCACAGCTGAATTTTAGTATTTCTATTTAAAAATTAATTTTGGTCAAACATATGGTCTAGCTAGATTCATTATAGTTAAGTTAGATAAGTGCTTTAACGTTTCCAATTGGAAATGTATATTAAATGCATGTTATATATACCACTTTGAGTCCAATTACCGTAGAAATAAAATTATTTCAGAAAAGTGACGTTGCAATAACTCTAAGTATTTTTAATGATATTTTTTAAAAAATACAAAAAATACCCTTTTGTAGAGATCAGAGTCAAGAATATCTCTAATAGATTTTATAGTGTTTTAATTAGACATAGTCTATTATAATTAAAAAATATTGCAAGTAGGTATTTTAACAATCAAGGAGATGTTGATTCGGAGAAAGAAAAAAAATAGTAAAATATATTAAATAAATTTGAAAAAAATATGGTGCACTAGAAGAGAGAGTCCTCTTCAAAAATATATATTTATTTTTTTGATTGGGATATATTTGTTATGAAAAATATGGCGGGAGATGAAAACTGTCAATTTTAGGTGAGTTGGAATTTGAATTGTTATAAAAGAGAAAATATAGGCCACAAACCAATTTTTATTTCTTCATGCACTAGCTATATATGTCATCTATAACATATTTTCAAATTAGGGGGAGTAATGTTTATTTACATATAATTTTTTGGCGGGAACTAGACCCCTAATTTTCAGTATGTTTCTGCAACTGAAAAATCATCTTTAAAATTTTAAAACACATATAAAAAATTATTCAAAAAAAATATTAAAAATATTAATCATAAACTTCATCCATTTTAAAACATTTTATTAGTTTACATCATCTTCAAATTCCAAACAAATGTCACTTTTATACTATTGAAGTTGAATAGCCTTGATTTTGTTAGCCTCATTCAGAGAGTCCTCAAATAGAAAATATAACCAAAAATTCATCTTTGACCTATATCTCTTTGACAACATCCCCAAGTTTAGCACTTCATGTCTTTTGTGTTATATCACATTTATGAATACTTATGAAAATAAATATAGGAATTCAGGGGATGAATATTACAATCCATTTTTCCAATTACACCCAAAGCATCCCAGAATGTTGGAGAGACATAACATATACATGAGATTCTACAGTGAATGACACATTAATAATAGCATTCTCCTACTTCAAATTATACATTATAAATGCATTAAAAATATATATAAATAGATATAAATAAAACTAAATAAAGTACCAATACAATTGCAATAAAGAGTCTTCATCAAGAGATAAATGACCTTCTACACATAAGGGCTTAATCTTAACACGCTCAAAGTAGGATAAGCATAGTTATACTACATTCTAAATACAAGTAGTGTGTACAATGTGAATGGACTGCCTTAGTTATTATTATTTCTTCTTTCCTCTCTAACATGCCTATTGAGGAATTTATAACCTTGTTTTTGGTCTCCTTCAACACTCCCATAAATTTTATGTTTACGTGTTTCTTTTTTAAATTTATGATCACAACACCTCTTTTGCAAGATCTTTAGGATTGAAATTAACAATGTATGGGAGATAAGTAAATCTTTTACAACAAACACCATATTTTCTACACTAAGTTGTTGCACCTTTTGATCTATATCATATTGCAATATTCCTACAACTGACCACATTCCTATGCAATGTGCATCGAAATGTTAATCGTGACATTTATCTAAACATCAAGGTGCATGTTTGACTGTATTTAATAATTAATTGAAAAAATTAATTAATTAACTAATACTATCAAATGTACATAAATGGAGACATCACCAAGAATAATTAATTGGGGCCAAGCATGGCTACCCGCTATCCCCTAAACCCCTTTTAGTTTATATATTAATAAGCTAGAAGAGTGTTTAACTTTGCAACATAGCGATGGTATCACTTGGATGAGTTTATGATAAGGCTTCTTCTTTAGGTAGATGGCCTCATTTCAATTGCTAAATCGACTCTTGGTTGACAAGAGCACGTCTATGCCCTTGAGCATTTTTGCAGAGTGGTGGGGAGCAAAAATATTAGTTGGTAAGCTCACAGAAAGAAAAGAACTTTAGGAGGTTGGAAAAAATTTTATGCTCTTCAAATAGATGTAAAGAGGCAAAGCTATGAGATTGAAAAATATCCAAATCCTTTTTAGGCTTTTAGTGCTTCTGATTGTACTTTATGTGTGAATTGTGGGTTGGAAGTACTTCAAATTCACAGTGCAAGCAAATTGAACAAATTTAAAAATGTTTGATCACAAACAAGTTCAAAATTAAAAGTGTGATTCCTTACAATATCGTGATGAGTGAAACTAGGGTTTCTCCTATTGAAGCCATTGTTATGGTGCATCTCATAAGTTATTTAAAAAGAATTGAGAAAATGGAAGAAGGTGGTTTGGCCTAATGTTTTTCTCAATGATGTATTTTGCAAAAAAAAAAAATGGATGTGTCAAAAGGACAAATTAATAAGTAAATGGAATATAAACTTGAATACATGCCCAACTGCTAGTAAGAAATAAAGACTGTTGTTATGGATAAGTTTTACAAGAGTGTTTGGGGTAAATAGCTAGGGAGAAAGAAGAATTATTATATCAATGAGTTCAACTCTAATTTTTACCGTCACAGCTTGAAAGCGAGTGTTGGAAAAGATCACACAAACTTGCAAAAAAAAAAAAAGTGTATTTTTGCATTTCTAGAAACGTGGGAATCCTTCAAGAATAGTAGGGACAAAATTGTGGGAATAGTTCATGGATAGTAGGTACATAATTGTGAAGATCTTGACAACTGGTTTGTGGTTTCGCCAAGAGGCGATCTTTTTACCGAGAGGCGATCTACAATGAAAGCAATTTTCTGTGTAACAACAAGCAAAATTTTTAAAAAATTGACGTTTGCATGGCCGTTTAAAAAATATGCACATGAGCCTAACAACCTGGTACCATCACGACTTCACCTGTCATGCGCTTAGAATACGGAGTAGCTTTTTAGAAACGTGGATGTAAATATTAAACGAACAGAGAAACAGAATGAAAACACAGTACAAAGAAGACAAAGTACAGTAGACACATTTTTATCGTGATTTGGCAAATTGTCTATGTCCACACTTGAAGCAGAGAATCCTTATATTAATCTTATCAACAACACGATACAATGATACAATACAATAATCCAATACATAACTGCCTACAGTAATTTATATAGAGCTCTTCGAATATGAAGAGACAGGAGAAATTGAACGGTCATGTGACCGTTAGGCTTCACATCCCAACAGTGGAAGAGGTCGAAGAGTGGACACTTTAAAAAGAAGGAAAAAAATTATTGAGGTGGCATTGGCAGAGCGATGAAATTATGGCATTGGTTCTTTAAAAGGAAATAAGATGATAGAGAAGATTTGGTTTGCATTAGACGTTTCAACTGTCCATTCCCAATCGCCTTTAAAAAGAACTCATATATCCTCTGTACGCATTTTTAGACATTGCAGGTGCTTGCAGACAATTCAAGAGAGCATGTAAATATGCTCAAATTTCAGGCATTGCAAATGCTTACAGAGTATTCAAGAGAGCATGGAGAAGCTATATGTGCCAAATACTTGTTGAACGTATAGAGGGGGGTCTGACTTCCATCTACAGTGATTTCTTTAACCTAAATGGGAGCTTTGCTTGCAGGCGATCAACACCTTTGTGCAAGTCACATTGGGATGTTACTCATGCATGTAAAATCTTCCTCTTTCCACGCTTTGAAGCTTTTCCTATTTCAAAGCCTGTTTTCTTTACTTTGGTATTTGTTGGAATGTTTGTTCTCAATGTCTATCTCTATGAGAATGATAAAATAATTTAAGATGAAGCAATGCATCGTTATTTACAAGGTTGGTTTTCTATTCTTTTGGTTCATTTATTTTCTTTGTTCAGATTTTTAAATTGAACATTATTTTTATAGTTTGTAATATTGTATGATGGCATAGATTAAGTCATGGTTGCACTGTTCAAATTATAATAAAAATGGATGTTTAATTTAATTTTAAAAATAAATTATTTAATATAAATCATCTTAAAATAGATTACTAATATAATATTGAGATATACATACAGATATTGTCTTTAATTTATTTTATTTATAATAGTTATCTATAGTAAATTTCACACATTATACATTGTCTTAGTTGAACTTCTTCAAAATAATACTATCTAATTTAATTTGACATTCATAGAGATATTGATATTTTAAAAAATCTTATCTTTAATTCAATTTTAAATACATGTTTAATGACTAGCTTTAGTAATATTAAAAATTTATTAGGATTAAGGTTTTAGTTAGCGCTCAATTGGTTATAGTGTAATTGAGGTAGTGATTTAATTAGGATTAAGTTTTTAGTTCAATTAGAGTTAAAGTTAGGGTTACAGTTTAAGTAAGGTTAACGTTAGGGATAGGGTTCAATTAGGATAAGGGTAAAATTGTGGATATAATAATAATACTTAAGTTAGCGAAAGGGTTAGGGTTTATATAGGGTTTCTAGAATACATATTAATTAGGTTATGGTTAATGATTTAGATTAAGTTTTAAACAAGGTTAGCATTTGGGTAGGATTATATTTATTGTTAGATTAGGATAATGGTTAGAATTAGAATTAGAGACATGGTTTCAATTTGGGTTGATTTAGGATTAGGTTTTGATTAGAGTCATAGGAGAAATCATTTTCAATATTGATATATAGTTAATATTAGATTCAAGTTAAGGTTAGGGTAAAATTAGAGTTACGAGAAAATATTTGAATTACAACTAAATTGTAGTTAGAGTTTGAATAAGATTAGTGCTAGATATTAATTAAGGTTAACCCTAATGTTGATCAAAACCCTAACACTAAATATAATACTAACCATGATATATAAAATTAGAGTTAACAATGGTGTTAGGGTAAAATTAGAGTTACGAGAAAAATATTTGAATTATAACTAAATTGTACTTAGAGTTTGAATACAATTAGTGTTAGATATTAATTAAGGTTAACCCTAATGTTTATCAAAACCCTAACACTAAATATAATACTAACCATGATATATAAACCCTTAGCCTTAAACCTAAAATATAATCCTAACCCTAACGCTAAACCAAACATTAAACCCTAATCCTAACTATAATCCTAATCCTATATGAGATCATAACCTGAACCCTAAACCCAATCCTAACCCTAAACATGATGTATACCTTAACCCTTGTCCTAACCCTAATCCTAATAATAAACTTAATCCTCAATGTTTTTCCGTAATCTTAATTATTACTATAATTGCAACCCCTAACCCTAACCATAATACTAACTGTGATGTAAATCTTAACCCTTACTCTAATCCTATCCCTAAACTATATTCCTAACCTTAACCTTAAACCTTAACCTAACCCTAACTATAATCATATTTAAAACTCCAACCCCAACCATAATTATAGCCATGATATAAACCCTAATCCTAACCATAATCCTAATCCTAAACCCGACTCCTAGCCCTAATCCCTATCCCTAATGATAATACTAAGCCTAACTATAATCTTCTTTACTACTATCCTGAAACTAGATCTTAAACCATAATCCTAACACTACCCTAAACCCTAACCCTAATCAAAACCCTTACTCTAACCATGATGTAAACCCTAACCTTAACAATATTTCTAATCCTGAACCCTAAGCCTAATCCCAACCCTAACTTTATATAAAGTCTAACCAGAACCATAAAACAAACTATACCCTAACTATAATCCAAACCATAGTCCTAACCACAACCCTTATCCCAACCTTAACCTTAAATAGTAACCCTAATAAAAAAACCCTAGCCCTAGCCATGGTGTAAACCCTAACCCCAAGCATAGTCCTAATCTAGATCATAAATCCTAATCCTAATCCTAATCCTAATCTTAAGCCTAAGGGCCCGTTTGGCGCTAGGAATTAACCTGGAATAAGCATTAGTTAATGCTAGAATAAATTTATTCTCTATTTGTGGGCATTTTCCTTATTCTCGAATTAGAAAACTTATCCCCATTTTGAGGCTTATTCCAACATAAGTTAATTCTAAAAAAAAGATGGAATTCATTTCTTATTCGAGAATAAGCTATTTATGGATTCAAATTTATTTTATTTTATTAATTTTTATTTTTTTTATAATTTTTTTTTTAAATCTTTTTTTTAAATGTGGGTATGTATATATATACACGTGTGTATATATACGTGTGTGTGTATATGCACATGTGTGTAATGTGTATATACACACAAATGTGTATATACACATGTGTGTGTATACACACACATGTGTATATACATGTACACACAAATGTGTATAAACACGTGTGTGTATATACATGTGTGTAATGTGTATATACACACACATGTGTATATACACACACATGTGTATATACACATTACACATGTGTATATACACACATCTATGTGTATATACACACGTGTATATACACATTTGTGTGTATATACACACATATATGTGTATATATGTGTGTGTGTGCATATAAGTGTATATATACACACACGTGTGTGTGTATATGTGTATGTGTGTATATGTGTATATGTATGTGTGTATATGTGTATGTGTATGTGTGTACACAAGTTAAAAATACATATTGTTCAAATTAATTAAAAAAATAAAAAATAACCTTTTATTCCAATTCCACATTATGGGATCCAAATGCAGAATAGCTTATTCCAGCTTTCGTTTTGAGCATTAATTAATTCCAGAATAGGCCCTTATTCTAGAATAGGCCTATTTTGGATAAGTTAATTCCATGCGCCAAACGAACCCTAAATGTTAACCCTTACAACAATTCTAATACAATATAATTATAATTTAATTTATTTAATGTCTTTCATATTGCACGACATGTTACTAGCTTATATATATTTTATAATATATATATAAAATAGGTCGAGAGAGGTACTTTTTGTTATATATATATTATAAAATATATATAAGCTAGTAAAAATTTTCAATGAATAAACATTTTAGAAGTTAGGTGTGCTTAACATTACCATGCATAAAAAAAAATTGATAGAATTGAAAAAGTTGCATTAAAAAAAATAAAAATGATAGAATTGCAAAAATTCGGTTAGATCAAATAGACGGTCCATAAAAAATGATAGAAATTAGGTTTGATCATATAGACGACGGTCCCATAAACTATGTTTAGCCTCACTGCCATTAGAATTTTCTTTTCTTAAAAATTAAAAACAAAATCTGAATCGGATCTTATGCCGAAAGTGCAGTTCAAAATGAGTATGAAATGTCTTGGTCCCGGTCCACAGCCGGAGCAATTAAATAAGTGTCCTGCCAGCGTAATCAACAAAGCATGTCATCTCGTCAGATCTCTGTTCGTACGAATATTTTTCAAGAACTGTTTTTAATCTAGCGTGCTTACAGAGTGGGGACATCCGCGCGGAGAGTTGAACCTCTAACCTCTACGTGTAGATCAGGGCAATGTTGTAACTCTTTTCTAATTTTTTGGTACAGAAGATCTCATTTGTTCGTGGTATTACTTTTTCTTTTTTGGTACAGTAAGCAATTCATTGACACCACAAATGTCATGCCAGGGGAACGTAAGCTGTTCCCATTCAACTCAGAGTATTGTAAGGTATCTGAACAAACCTTTAATTTACGGTCTCCCTGGAGGCACGGAAAAGGGAGAAGAAAAAGAAAGTGAAGAGCTCTACCTACTGAAAAGAGTTTTGACATTTGTTTCAGCCTTTCAAAATTCTCTTTTGAATGCTTTGATAGACAAGACAATAAGCCAGTCATTAGTTTTGTCATATTATTCCTATTAAAATGATGTTCATTTTGTGTAATTGTGAAAGATTTCATTTTTCCATAATGACAATTATTCAATTATAGTCATAAATAAAAGCTTTTGTGGGCGTTTTCAGAATTTAAATGTGATGCAATAATTCTATACAATTGAATAAAAAAACATGCTCACAGTAATCTTTACGGACTGTAAAAATTTAATGACTTCAATAATATTAAGTTGTTGCTCCTTGGTTTGGTGGGGTTCAGCTCCTTGGTTTCAATTTTGTTTCAAGGTGGTGTCCTTGTCCTTGGTCTGATCGTCAGTATTCTTCTATCACTATCGGTGGGCAGTGGCTTGGCATTCCTGGGTTGTGCCTTGTTTGACTTGTGGATTCTAATTGGCAGAGGCTAGTAGTGCTTTGAGTCTGATTGCTTCAGATGAAGGGCAGATAACTTCTCTCTATTTTCATAATTGGAGCTTCTTGTCATCTCAGATACTCCTGTTTTCAGATGGCTTCTCGGCCTTACTCCTTTGCTTCTATTTATTCAGTGAAGGGTTGGTGTAGTGTCTGCGTTTGTTTTTTGTGTTAGTTAAGATGCATTGCTTTTACTTGCAACCTTTTCTTTTTTTGACTGTGGCTCTCCTAGTTCCTAGTTTCTTGTAGGTGTGTGTTGGTTGGAGGACCTTTCTTTTTAACTTTGTCTCAATTATCTGGTGACATCTTATCTCCATCTTGGAGTTTCTCTACAGAATTTCTGTTTTTATCTTTGTACTTATTTATTTACTTAATATACTACAGACTATATGCATTTCGTTAAAAGAATAAATAAAAAGAAAACATAAAATTGTTGCTTCATGTTCATGTTTTAGATGTAACAATATGTCCTTCAACTAGATTGTTTGACAAGTTGCAAATATTGCTGCAGTATACTCATCTTTTGTTGACGGCAAATGAATGGTTGATTCATTTAGGAAGATCAAGAGATTATCCTTGAATCCAAGATAAATGTGTATTCCAAAGTAGTCTTTTGATCACCAATAGATCTTTGCCCAATCTTTATATATATATCCAACTAATCCAAAATTATCAATTGATGTATACAAAATACCAAAGTTGTTTCTTTCCACAAACATACCTACAAATTGTTTTTACATCATACAATTGAACCTTTAGATAGTATGTTGCATAAATATTTGAAGCCAAACAAGCAACATACAACATGTTTGATATACTAATCATAAGACACACGAGACTACCAACCAAAATATTATATAGTGGTGTATTTACTTTTTCTGAGCCATTATGCTTGACTAAATTTGTGTATTCAAAGGCATGTTCAATGGTTTGTAACTTTCAATTTTGAACTTTTCAACTTTTCAAGTAAATCAAATGCATTTTATTTTAAGGAATAACAATACCATCATACATCCATATTTGTGTGATCAGGAAAGTTAATCAGTTTGAAGAGGTGAGAAAGGATGTTAAGTGGAAGCCTCCCAATGAGGGTTGAGTAAAGATTAACATTGACAGGGCTGGCCAAAGGTAATTTAGGCTTAGCGGATGCACGATATATTAGCAGAGACCATTAACAAAAATTATTGATACTAGATTAGAAAAGAAGTTAGGCAAAGTGGTGCACAACAGAAACTCAAACACAATGAAAATAATATACAGCAAGGAAAGTGAATGACATTCTGGAACTTCACCAAAAACACACAATTTATTCCCTTTCCCCACACGCTCAATCTGTTTTACAAGCTTGCAAACTTACAATATTTATATGAAACTATAGAACCTCCTAATCCAGAAAATATGGAACAATTTACTAACATTGCCAAATTCCTAGTTATCTAAAATCTTATCAAACTAAAATTAAGATAAAACTGTTCGGTGAGATTATCTTCTAGGATGCTAATCTTGGACGATAGTTGCTTCTACATCAGACTCCCAAGGAACAAAAGACTTGTTCATGGGCTCCTGTCCATGAGGCCCTCAATACTGACTCCATACTTGAATAGGTCAGAAACTGTCATCCATGTGGAATCTTTAGATGGGTGCCCCTTCCATTTGACCAAGTATTCAAGATGTTCCTTACCTCTAGTTTTCATGATGACTTTTGTG
>MU227132.1:915040-940179 GCA_018584345.1 Thuja plicata
TATCTGATTCTAATTCTTCTTACAATTCCTCCATTGAGTCTACTAAATTGGCACCTTCTAGAGGCCACTGTCATAGCTCACAAGGCATTCCCAAAAGAAGCAAGCACTTGGACAAAGTGAATAAGGAATTCAATGACTCACACGAGGAAGACAGTAGACAAAGCCAACTAGTTGACAACTATGAAAAGAAGTTCAAGGATGTTAAGCTTCAACAAAAGAGATGGCATTTCTCTATGGTAGGTGTCTTCCATGCCTCTATATTCTATTTTTTTTAAATTCACGATCTCTCTTCTTGTTAATTGCTACTGCTAATGTCCTTTCTGGAGTACTAATTTCCATTTTTTGCTTCCTATGATAAAAGTAAAGAGAGAACTTTAAGAAAAAATTGTATATTTGTAACAACGCTAGAGGATGAGCAAGGTTAGTTGTTGTTCTAGTAATGCAAGCACTACTATCAATTGTTTCTCATCAAGAAGAGAAACTCACACAATCAATTGCAAAGGACACAGAAAGAATAAGGTCTCTCTTCCAAAACACCAAAGAATTGTTTCAAATAAACACTGAATTCTATCAAATAAACACATAATTGTATCAAAATATTTTCCATCCTAACTAGGTGTGCAATGTATCAAATAAATACAAAATTGTATCAAATAAACACAAAATTGTATCAAAATATTTTCCATCTTATCTAGGTGTGCAATGTATCAAAATGTGTATCCAATGGAGTTGTATCTGATTCTAATTCTTCTTACAATTCCTCCATTGAGTCCACTAAATTGGCACCTTCTAGAGGCCACTGTCATAGCTCACAAGGCATTCCCAAAAGAAGCAAGCACTTGGACAAAGTGAATAAGGACTTCAATGACTCACGTGAGGAAAATAGTAGACAAAGCCAACTAGTTGACAGCTATGAAAAGAAGTTCAAGGATGTTAAACTTCAACAAAAGAGATGGCATTTCTCTATGGTAGGTGTCTGCCATGCCTCTATATTCTATTTGTTTTGATTCATGATCTCTCTTCTTGTCAATTGCTACTGCTAATGTCCTTTCTGGAGTACTAATTTCCATTTTTTGCTTCCTATGATAAAAGTAAAGAGAGAACTTTAAGACAAAACTGTATATTTGTAACAATGCCAGAGGATGATCAAGGTTAGCTATTGTTCTACTAATGCAAGCACTACTATCAATTATTGCTCGTTAAGAAGAAAAACCCACATAATCAATTGCAAAGGACACAGAAATAATAAGGTCTCTCTTCAAAAACACCAAAGAATTGTATCAAATAAACACTAAATTCTATCAAATAAACACAGAATTGTATCAATATATTTTCCATCCTAATTGGGTGTGCAATGTATCAAATAAATACAGAATTGTATCAAAATATTTTTCATCCTATCTAGGTGTGCAATGTATCAAAATGTGTATCCAATGGAGTTGTATCTGATTCTAATTCTTCTTACAATTCCTCCATTGAGTCTACTAAATTAGCACCTTCTAGAGGCCATTGTAATAGCTCACAAGGCATTCCCAAAAGAAGCAAGCACTTGGAAAAAGTGAATAAGGACTTAAATGACTCACATGAGGAGGACAGTAGACAAAGCCAGCTAGTTGACAGCTATGAAAAGAAGTTCAAGGATGTTAAGCTTCAACAAAAGAGATGGCATTTATCTATGGTAGGTGTCTGCCATGCCTCTATATTTTGTATGTATTTTATGTGTTCTCCCTACCTATTTATACTGGGTTCTTTGTATATTAATATATCTCCTTGACATTAATGCAATTAGTTCATTGATTGGTAAAATAGCTCCTTGTGTTTCTTCCCATTGGTCTTGTAGAGGTTTTTTTCTCTACAGGGTAGGCTCTTGGGTGCGTCAATAGTAGTGTGGTCACCATAGAAGTGAAAATAATGCAAATATGTATCACTAGCCTAAACATGCAAACTAGCAATCAAATCCACTCACATCAACCTTTTCATAAAATAATTACTTAATTGACCCAACATAAAACCAATTGAGATAGGTAAGAGTTGGACAAAAATGGATTATTGAATTATTATTTTTTGTGTTGATTGGTTTGATTGGATAAGATTGAACAATAACTAGGTCTAAAGATGAAAAATTAACAATAATCACCATAAATAATAAACTATAAATTATACGTGCAAACTTTAAGTACAAAACTAGAAAAGGGAATTAGAAATGAACCTGAAACTGAATTTTGAGACTTAAAATGTTAGACTATATAGCTAGGTGATCTTTTCTAATAGGTCTATGGAGAAAATATCAAAAATAAAATGTGTCAAACTATGTGGCTAAGACACAATGTCCAAGATTTTTTCTCCTTAAAAGTCTAAATCTTCGTCTTGATCTACTATTTCTAGAATTGTAATTCTTCTAACTTAGATTTTAATTCTTGCATACAAGAAGAGAGAAAAATTGTGTTGGGTTATTTAGTGTCTTGCCTAGCTGACCCCTCGGAGGGTTCAAACTTTCCTACAACAATTAATGTAGAACTAGAATTTGAAGTAAAATGGTGAATCAACAATGTTATTCATTTTCTATGAATTCTCCTTGTCTTTAATCCTTCATGAAAGGTTGATGATACTAAGAGGGAAGCCATGGATGTCTTCACTCATAGAGGAAACTCATAAAGTACTTGATCATGGATTTTATCCTCAAGGCTTGAGTTCTTAAATGCTAAAATTCCTCCTTCGCTACCTTGAAAAAGATTGAAATGCTTACTCAATTGCTCGATGAGAAGTAAATTCCTTGATGTGTGATGTTTAAATAAGGAGACAAGGCCTCAATTTATAGTAACCCACATGAAACGTGTTGATAATTTTGAAGCAAGATGACATGGATAGAATTTTATCACTCACCAAATTATGACAGTTTGAATATTCAAATTTGAGCTTATTTTCATTGTACTATGACACCTGATGAACTATAACTGATTGAATGTTTGAAAATAACAAAGTTGATGACCACCGACATACAAAAGTGAATGCAAGACATTAAATCAGTTAATGTATTGTATTTTCATTGATGTCAAATTGATATGGTATGATTTCCTGTACACATATTGTTACAACACTTAAAGATCTGAAGAGACAAATTTTTTTTCGTCGATAACCATATACACCAAGTGACATTAAACCCTGACGGACAGTGAACCGCAAGCACAAAAGTTCACATTGTTTCCCGACGGATAGACAAAACCAATGAATAGTGTTACTCGAGGAAAATTTTACCCGAGAAAGCATTACCAAGCTAACTGCAATTGTCACCGAACATAACTGAAGTTGGTTCCCGAGCTATCTGCAGTAGTCATCGAGCACAACTGAAGTGTTGACAGACGGGAACTGAAGTTAGAAAATGAAAAAAAAACTTAGTTGGCAGAGCTATATTTAGAGTTAAATGATTGTTTACTTTATTTCTATTGATTAGTTAAAAGCTAAAGATAAGAAGGAGATTTAAAGCATGTTTTATTCTAGAAAACAAGGAGATATTTACGAAATAAAAATAAAGCAAGCATGGCGAGCTTTACAGGTCAAGAAGTGATAAACAAAGAAAACAAGAAGATTTGAAATCATGTCTATATAGAGAGACTAGTAATTCATTATGAAGAGAGGAATGTTGAGTATATTCTGGTGAAGATAGAATTCTTCATGCAGACTTGATCATGCAAGCTGAAGAACATAGCTAAGAAATTCTGTAGACATCGAGCAACAGAGAAGAAGAGAATTCACTGAGCAGAAAGAACATAGAGGGGAGCAAAGGAATTGAAGAGAATATTGATCAGAAAGGTATTATGGACTAACAATAGATCTGAAAATCTACAAAGTAAAGTTGTATTATTGAACAAATCATTCATTGTTTCAGTTTAACCATTGATTCAGAAAATATCTTAAGCGAGTCAGATTTAACCATCCTTATTATATTGAGATACATCCTAAAGAGTATCAAAAGGTTTTCATGTTGACAACATAGTGAATGCTAAGTCAAGTGATAAACTATTACTTTTAAATCCTCTAAAAAGGTTGCACTTAACAGTTTGTTTGTAACCTTTAACAAGGTTGGCTCTTATTATTTCCCCAAGAGATTCGTTCTCTGCTAAGGCTGGAAAATGACATAGGGTTGGAGATGATAAGGTGGAATTGACTGTTAAAAAGATAAAGTTTGAGAAAAATAAGGGAATGGACATAGACTCAGATGCTGTGAGTGCTGATGGTTATGATGAGACCAACTATATTCCCCACTCCCAGTCTGATGACGAGAGTAAAGAGTCTCTTTCTATTTCAGTGAGTGCCTCTAATGAGGAAGAGGTTAAAACTAAGGAAGCCCACAGTGTTAAGGAAAAAGTTAAAATGTCTAAGGCTGTTGAGGAGGATGTGGGTGGTCAAAAAGTACCTATTTTGGTAAATTATGTGAGTTTGGAAGAGCATGAATCCCTATTTCTCCGAAGCTCGAGGTTCTTATGGGGGTGCAGTCGGATTAGAAAGTGGAAGATACTATAGGGAAAGACAATGTTGAAAAGGACCATATCCCTTCTTCCTCTAAGAACATCCCTTTCTCTAGACTGGTGGATATGCAAGAGCAGAATCTCCAGCTTCGCCAGGAGGACATGGATAACAAAATCAAGCCCCCATTTGGGGTTCTTCAAACTGCAAAAGCTATGTCCTTGTACTCATTTCGACTGATGAAATGGGTATTTAAGGAGATCAAAAGTCTTCATCTAAACTTCAGAGCTCTATCTTCTCATGTTGATCTTATTAATTCTGGGTCAGCAGGGGATGATGGCAATCAGAACAAGGAGGATGGGAAAAATCTGAAGTCTCTGCATGAGAGACTGGACACTCTGGAGAATACTATGAAAAAACATATGAAGGACAATAATGTCTTCATGGGTACTACTATGGAGTGTTTTAACTCCATTAAATCTGAGATGGATTCCCCCACTGTGAAGATCGATGAAGATAAAGATGACAATGAAGATGATGGACTGGGAAAGCGCACGCGTTCAACCAGGAAGAAGAAAATTCAAGACAGGATTTTAGAGCTGTCGGATTTCAACGCGGCCATCAAAAAGGTCTCAGAAGCAAAGAAGGAAGCTGGGGGCACTCTTCTGGAGTTTTCCTAGCCCTGGTAATCCCCTATGTTTTGGCATTTTTTCTTGTGGCTTCTGGCTGCCGGAGAGTCTAGCTGGCTTCTGGCTTTTCTCTCTAGTTTTCTATTTTATTCTGGGTTAGCGGGCTGGGTCCTAGTCCTATCTCTATTTAGTCATTTTTATGTTGTTTATCTTTTTTCTTTGAATGTAAGGGGTTTTGGGTCCCCATAAAACCTATTTTTATCAGCAATCAAAAACAGTGTGTTTGTAACCTTTAACAGGGTTGGCTCTTCACCAAGCTTACTTCAGAAGAGTGAAAATTTTGGGTTACTGGGCCTAAGTCATTTTTCCCTTAACAGGGTTTCCACGTTAAAAATCTATGTGTCAAATATGTATTTCTTTCATTGCTTTGATGTTTTTCTTTACAAATTATTGATTCTGGATTGGTTAGTAATCACTAGAGTTTATTTACTACATTTCGGTAAAGTCTAGAAAAGAGATACAATAGAGATCACCGAGCAGTATATAATTGTGAAGATTGATTAAAGGAATACATCTTCTAGGAATGAATGATAACTAAAGGTATTATATTTGTGGTATAAGTATTTGGTTGAATTATTGGATTAATTTTTGAGGCCACTGATTCACCCCCCCCCCCCCCCCNTCCCCCCCCCCCCCCCACCTCCTCTCTGAGTTATTCTAAAAATTGGTATCAAAGCTTTGGTGCTCAGAAAGAAGGTTTAAATACCTAAGATCAAAGCTATGGTGCTCAGAAAGAAGGTTTAAAGACCTAAGATAAAGATCACAAGATGAGTAAGAGGGATGTGCCTAAGTTGAACAAGGACAACTTTGCATCATCACAAAGTAGGATAAAACTCCATCTATCAGGTATTGGAAATGATGTCACACAGTACTTGGATACTGAATTTTCTCTACCCACTGGACCTCTGACACTTGATCAATTGAGAGAAAAACGTGAACACAATTCTCTAATGATAGAACTTGCTTCTTCACTCTTCAATGCTGAATTTGAAGATGTCAAATCATGCACCACTGCAAAGAAAATGTGGGAAAAACTCATGCTAGTACATGGAGGAGACAAAAATGTGTTGAGGGATAAAGCTGAAAGTCTAAGAGGAAAGTTTGATGACCTTAGAATGAAAGAAGGAGAGGACATCACTCAGTATAGTGGAAGAATCAAAGAAGTTTGTAATGCTATCCGAGGAGTAGGAGGAGTACTTGAGGAAGAAATAGTTGTAAGTAAAATTCTAAGAACCTTACTACCTATTTATTCTATTAGTGTATCTGCAATTCAAGAAATAAGAGCAGTAGCAAATAACAATGTTACTCTTGATAGTTTGATTGGTAGACTTATTTCATTTGATATGAATAACTATGACAACAATGTCTTACCAACTATTGATTCTGCATGCAAATCTTCTCTAAAAATAAGTAAATCAAGTCATAAACACACTATGAGAAATGATAGTGAAAGTGATAGTGATGAACAAGAACTTGATGAAATTGAAGCACTAATGGATAGAAGATTGAAAAGAGACAAAGGTAGATACAAAGGTAAATTACCATTGGTCTTTTTTAATTGCAAATAAATTGGACACTTTGCTACTAGATGCCCTAACAAAAGAAAGGATGAAAGAAACAGTGACAGATCTTATGAAAATAAGTTTGATAGAAGTGATGACCGAGACTACAGAAGCAACCAAAAATCTAACAGAAGAGCTACCTGAGACTAAAAGGAAAAAGGAAACAAGGGTTGTTACCTGGTTGAGAACAAAGCTGAAAATAATGACACCGAGTATGATGAAGTTATTGAGATAGTATTTGTTTCTATGAAGGATGATTTAGATGAAGAAGAAAGGTATGTTGAAACTGCACTCATATCTAAGGTTAGTAAAAATGATGTCTAGATTATTTATAGTGGCTGTACTCACCACATGACTAGAGATAAGGAAAAGTTTGAAACTTTTGAATATTATAATGGTGGATCAATTAGGATGGGTAATGACTCACCTTGTCTAGTTGAAGGTAAAGGAACCATCATGTTGAATAATATGATTAGATGTGAAAATGCATATTGGGTGAAAGGACTTAACTATAATCTATTGAGTGTTTCATAGTTGAACAACACAGAACACCGAGTTGCATTTAAGAACAAAAAGGCAAAGATCTATAGTCGATTAGGAAATTTGATCGGTACTGGTGAACAAACAAAAGGTAAGTTATTCTATCTTGATAATATTGAGACCACTTGTTTATTGGCTAGAATTGAAGACATTTGGTTGTGGCATAAAAGGTTATGTCATGTAAATTTTGACAACATGGTTAGGATAAGAAAGAAAATAAAAATAAGAGGCTTACTAAGCATGTCAAAATCTGACCTGTTATGCCCTGCATCCCCGTCCCTACATTTTGTGTGCAAAATGTTGGGTCCCCCTTTTTTCTTTTGCTTGCGGCTTTGCCTTGTCTTTTTTTTCCCTTTTTGTTTTCTTTCTCCGGGGTTTTCTTCCCCGGCGTTGTGTCTCATTTGTTTTCTTTTCGTCTCCGGAACTCCGGTCCCGGAGGTTTCCTTTTGTTGGAAGTCGGATTCCGGACTCCGGAATTATTTGTCATGATGTTCGTAAGGATATTATCACGAAGAATCCCCGCTCCCGGAGTTCGGAGGTTGTGCTTGTCCAGAGATCGCTGGACGGAGGAGGATTTCCTTTTTACCGCGGGTATAAATAGGAATTATCTGTCACTTTCACATTTACCGCGATTAAAACCTTCAAGCACTTAGAGAAAATTAGAGAGCAATTTCAAAGCGATTAATAGAGCATTTGCAGAAAGTTTATGATAATCAACGCTTAACATCTTCTGCCATTCTCAGGCAATTGCAAGTGCTTCGTGGTGGTGACTCTGAGAGTTCAGTAACTCGAGCTCACGCGGTAAATCCTCCCTTTCCTCTGCCTTCTGCGTTCTCAGGTAGGTGTTTCCGCTTTTCTGTTTCTCTATTTTTTCTTCCGCCTCTCTGGTTTTCTTTGGTTCTGTTTGGTTTTTGTTTGCCCTGTTTTGTTTTGTTTCTCTGTCTTGCCTGGTCTGTTGTCTTCTGGTTTTGCCACCCGTTGGTGGGTCGGCTCTCTGCCAGAGGGTTGTCCGTCCTCTGTGCAGAGGTAGTTTAGCTGTAGATAGCTGTAGATAGTTGTAGATAGTTATAGATATGTTTCCGTCTTGTCTGGTTTTCCCGTGGGCATCGCCCCACGTTGTATATTCATATATATATGTATATAGTTGTATATAGTCTATGTAGATATATCTCCTCATTTCTTTGTATATATCCCTCAGCTCCATGTATATCCTTTCGGGTGGCTTGACGGGCTGGTCGAGTCACCTCTGTGTCTGGTTTTTCGCCTCTGAACTCGCTTCGAGGTAGAAAACCACCTGTTTGAAGCTCAGCTCTCGGCTGGTTTCAAACAGGCAATTTTCTCTCTCCTCCATGGAGTCTGTAAGAACCTCATTTATATCCCATGCGCACAATCAATTCCAGCCAAGTGGCTTTCCCTTTCCGCATGTTCGGACAGTTGGCTCCGTCGTCATCACCATAACTTCCAATTAATACCTTCTCACATGGCGCCCACGTGGGCTTGATGACTTGGCTTTTTACACGTCCTCACCAACGGTCGTTTCTCCAGGTTTCGGATCTCTTACCATGGTCCATCCTGTGTCTTCACCAAGTGTGACAAAATCCCCAGACCCAGATGTTTAATGATTTTTTAAGAGTTTACAATGTGTTTCATTTTTTGGGTATCTTTGCATAAAAACTAACTTTTTAGGAAAAGCAAACGTCACGGTGGTAAGATCTCCGGACCTCGGAGTAACTATTTTATTTTTGATAAAAATATTCTGACGGTCGCTTTGCCTTGTAGGTTCCTGGAATTCATCTATCGATCATGTCTAAAGCATTCGCATCCTCTCCGCTCGGAAGTCTAGAACTTCCCTCAACGGCCACCAGGGCAGCAACAAAGTCCAAGATAGAGAGGGCCCTGGAGAAACTGCCCCTCACCATGAAGTTCATGCTGAACAATGTCATTACGAGCTCAAAGATTGAGTCCAAGGTTAAACTTATAACTGACACCAGCGTTGGAACGTGGGTAGAGATACAGGCCTTGGTAAAAGTGATGCACATCTAGCGACAGGCTGGAGATCCATTAGCGATCAACATCGGAGGGTCTGGGATCCTCCGGGCAGCTTGCTTCCCATGCTCCGTGCAATCTCTGGAGCTTATCCTAACACCGGCTGCCAACTACAACTCCTCCGTTCAGGCTGTTATTCTTGCAACCACAGAACCCACAGGATACCCCACTCCTCTGGTATCCCTCGACCCAGACACATTCTAGGCGGGATTGTGAATCCCACAATTCGACAGAGCCACAGTAGTTACAAGGACTGATGCCTTGGAACAGTTTACACAACTGGAGGATGTTTCCTGGGTGTACATGAATACCCACTGGCTTAAGGCCCCAAAGAGGGACCCAAAGAGGATGAAGATAGAAATCCTCCACTCTGAGTTCAAGGAGAGCATCCAGATGGGGATAATAGCATTGGCCCAGGTATTTGGGCAGCCCTCCACCCAGGAGTTTGCCAAATGGATGTACTATTTCCTTCTCGACATCTCCACCAAAGGAGAATTCTTTGACTGGGCTGCAATAATCTCTAATCACGTTGACTCCCAGTTCCTTCAGCTAGGCAGGAAGAAGAAGTTCTATATGTCTTCTTATGTTTTCTGGGCCCTAGCCCAATAGAGGCCCCATTCCAACGGCCTACTTACAGATGGCGTGCTCGGGATTGGCCCAGAACAAAAAGCACCGTGGGACCATTTCCCACAAATTCAATGGGAGGCCAGCTTCCCCAGTTTCTGTCGGGTAAATGATGCGTTCTTTTACTACCATTTGCTTACGCCCACCCGGGATGCCAGATACCGCCTATCCACTGAGGTGATGAAGCTAGTCAGTAGCTATGGGCACTACTATATTCAGTTCCAACAGCATACATACATTAGGGTCGCCGGCTTCTCTGGGAAACCCTACCTGTTGCCTAGGCATTGCGGGGACAAGATCGTACTGTTGGAATACTACCGACAAATGATGGAGTTGCGCACCTTCTTTTTCATCAAGAACATCCCCAACGTCCCGTTCCTAATCACCTGTGGGAATTACACCTGCAGTCTGGCCGCCGCAAAGGAGGCAAACAATGAGCTTAAAAGTTATAACTTGCAAGAATTCTATCTAGCGTGGAAGAAATTTGATCCGCATGGGAAGATTGCCATGGCAATGCCCCGGGCTTCAGAGCCCCATCAAATACACATGGAGGACTTTTGGGCAAACTGCCAAGATGACGTGGAGGTGCGAAGCTGGCACTATGTCAGGATGACGGCCGAAATGATGCAACTATTAAGACTCTGGAGGTTCCCAGAGAATTTCTCAGACACCACCCCCACCATCGACCCCCAGTACAAGGCCAAGGGGATCGACAAGATGGCTCTGCCAGCAATGGATTGGGCCACCCAGGAGGGGCCCACGATTGAGGATTTCACTCGAGAGGTGGTCAAGAGAAGTCATGACTATTTCAAGAGGGTGTGCCCCGGGAGTATTCATCAAGTTCCCTGACCGGCGCCAAGGATAACATCACAGCCGGGACCCAAATTGACCCTGGGGGCCAGGACTTCTTCGCAGGGCGCAGATAAAGGAAAAGGGATAGACATGACCCCTCCGGTGCAGGAAGTACCTATACAGGAACAGATCAAGTAATCTATGGCAGCCTCCCAGCAGATGAGGGAGCATTTAATAACGAGGTTGGCCACTCCCCCGCTCATGGACAGACCAACTCGTCCCCCTTCCTCCCTGTCGCTGGCAGCCCTAATGGTGAAGGCAACGGGGGTGGATCCCATGGAGGCAAAAGCAATAGCCGATGTGGGGCCACCTTTGATTACTCAGAGGAAGAGGAAGCACATCAAATAGGCCAAGGAAGAACTGGTACCAGCGCCAAGGGCATCCCTCCCTCGAGAAGTAGAGATCCTTTCTTCCAGTTCCCCGGAACCGGAGAAAGAAGCAGAACCCGCGGAGGTCCCAGCCAGTCCCCCTCCGAAAGAGGAGTTTGATGTATTTGCAACTGATGAGTTCAGGAATTTGCAAGGGGACAATACACAAGTAGGGACAGAAGTCCCAGAGAAAGAACAAGAGGCTGCAAACCCAGAAGACTTGGAACAGGAACCTGCACAAGAACAAGAGCAGGAGGCAGAAGAAAAAGAGCCAAAACTGGAGATTATCTCCGGGGCTCAAGCAATGCAAGGTCCAGGAGTGGACCAACTAAAGCCAAGTGAACAAATGGCATCTGTTGGGGGAACCGGACCTTCGAGAATAACCCTAACCCCAGCTGCTACATTCCAAGGGCCACTCCTAGGAGCAACCTTTGGGTAGGTGATCACAGCGGCCCAAACTCTAAATCTTGGCCCAATACCGCCCCTACTACCAATGGAGGAAGAAGCCATGGCAGAAGAAGAACAAGAAGAAGAAGAGTAGCTTGAAGAGGAAATCCCCAAGGAAGCCTACCAGAGTCCAGATAAAGGAATAGGTACAGAGGACAAGGCTGAGGAGATGGAGGTTGACAAAGAAAATATTGCTGTAGAAGAAGTCGAGGCAGGGAGAGGAACGGATGAGGTCCATGTCGCTGAAGGGCAACAGCCACTAGATACTGGGAAAGAATCAGAAAAACAAACTCTGGAAGGAAGGCCACCCCTCCCACCTCAGTGGCTGGTTGAGAGAAAGAAGAGAAAAGCTCAGTCCGATCTGGTGATTCCTCTCTCCCTGGTTGAAATGATGGCCCAAGTTCAGGCCCCGCCGAAAGCAAAGAAAGCCCAAACAGTTCACACTCTTCAAACTGGGTCGGGCAGAGAAATAGTTGCCGTTGTGGAAACACCTCCCCCGGACGCCGATGAAGCAACCGCAAACCCCACAGACTATGATGTTGCAGAGGTATCCCTAGGCAAAAGGGTAAAGCAGGGTGAGGTAGATTTGTTCAAGGAGGCAGCAAGGGTAGTGGAGGCCCGATACGAAAAGGAAGCCCAGAGGCTAAAAGCTGAAAAGAAAAAGAATGCCAACCTTTTGGGGTTACTTACTGAGCTAGCTCGACCAATCAACACCGCTCCTCCGGAGGCCTCCACCTCAGAAGAATTGTCGCAGAGTGACATAGACTCCCTGCGAATGATGAAAAAGAAGGCCCAGGTAGTGGACGAATGGATCACCATGCAAATAGGAAACACCCGACGTTTCCTGGAGTCCACTCTCCCAAATTTATACACAGACCAACAGGTTATTCATTAAGCGGAAATGCTTATTGAGAGGTGGGAGAGTGAGACGCCAAAAATTACCAAGCACGAAAGGTGGAGATCGAAGAGCTCCTTACCTTGGGAGAAGACATAATTTCTGAATCTAAAATTCTCAGTGAGGAATTATTTGATTTTGTAAGAACTTAGCACTCCAGACTTGACCTCACATTGGAGGTAACTAAGCAAATGGTAGAGTCCTTGCAGGAAAAGGTAAATGCTGTAAAATATTCTTCTAATTTATACAAGTCTTTTATAATAAAGGCTTCTGGGGCTGATCCCCTAAGCACAGATACTTATACCCCTGAAGATTCAGTTTTGGGGAGTTTTGATGAGGTAATGAAATCCCGGTATCAATCCCCGGAGGGGATAGATGGGTCCCAGATGGAAAAACTAACCAGCATGATACTTAAGGGTTATGACGCCACGAGGAGGGTAGATGAGTTTAAATAAAATGTTCCAGACCTGGGGGAACAAGTTGAAGTGGCCAGGCACAGAAGGGCCAGCCTAAAAGAGATAGATGAAGATGGCATTTCCCGCCTCCTCCAGGCCTTCAACGATAATAAGCAGCCTTGAGCTTTCTCTGGAGTCCGGGGAAAGCTCACATTGAGCATCCTTTATTCTTTTTAGGGAGAAAGTTCCCAGATCTCGGAGTCCCAGATCCAAAAATTTTGTATTCTTTAAAGTGATCCGTGTCCTGGTCCCCGAGGCTGACTGGTCGCTTTCAGAAGCGGTTAATAAAAACTGTCAGAGGGTGGTTGGCCACATCAAAGAAGCGTCGACTCGGCAGTTGGTTTCTGATAGGGTGGTCTTCTCGAGGCGCTGGTCAGAGGTACATCTGGCACATTGGAGACAGGGCACCGTATTTCCCATTTATGAGGCATGTAGCCTCGGTCCTCGAGGGACCTACTTCCTTCCTTCTCTTGTTCGGCTCTCTTCTCAAGACTGATTCTTTCGATGTATATTCTTATCTTTTTCTTCTGACATGGTAGACCTATTCCATCTCCAGGTCTTTTGTAGGGTGGCGCAGGTAGTACTGGCCCCCCCAGATATTGTATTTTATTAAGGCATGATGTAAATAGGGTTAGGGTTAGAAAAGAGTTGTATAAATAGGCAAATCGACCCATTTCTAAGGGTCAGAAAAATTGATGATTTTGTTGTCCATAGCAATAGCAAAGTAATTTCTCTTTTCAAGTTGCAGAGCTCAATGCTCCATTGATTTTTACTCAATAGTTAGATGCTCCCCTGGAGCCACCATTGTATAACGCACCAATGCTTGCTGGAAGGGACATTAATAAAGAAGGAAGAATTCTTGGCAATGATGTTGTTGACATTCCTGCTTCTGAGTTAATGGTATTTCATGTTTTAATGTTCTTTATGTCTTTTACTTTGGTATGTTAAAGTAGGTTAACGGACTCTTTACACCCGCTACTGCTAAAATGCTAGCTGATGGTTATGTATTTCTTCGGTATTTAGTATAGTTTATCAGAGTATTATTGATGTTCCAGACATTTCAGCATGACTGTAGTTAGATTAAATGTTTCTAACCTTGCAGGATCTTTTTCACTTTATTTTCTAAGTATAAAACGCTTGAGAAAACCTCACTTTAATCGAATCTCTAGAGAAAATGAGTTGAAGAAACCAGCTATCCCCCTCGAAAATAGTCACCTCTCCCAATCAAGCCTCGCATCGTCATGACCCGACACCTAGGTGCTTGAAGGCCCGGAGAATTCATTTTTCCCGGACAACCTTTGCAGGCAGAGTTGGCCGGTTTCCCCGGAACCCGGTGACAACTTATGACTGTTGGCGGACCCGGTCAGCAAAACCCCGTCAACAGAAACTGGCACTAGAAGGAGGGCATGAACTCATCCCCTTCCAGAGATCCCAATTTTACACCTCCTAAGGGTTCCCTAAGTTGTAGTTTTAGGAGACAAGCCTTTAGCGGGATTGGATCTTTCTCCCCAGCAAAATTTGAAAGAGTCCTTAGGTCTACCCTGAATCCCGGAAGATTTGTCAAACTCGAGCCCCCTGCTCGAAAGAAATGGACCTCAAAAATCCTACCAACCACTATTGTCTAGGGATCTACCATACCTTTGAATACTCAAACTCCCTAGACAGTCCTGGGAACCAGTACCTAAAATACCCAACATATAGTTCTCCCAATGGCTGCATATTTCAGAAACACCAGGTCCCCAATGGGCACTTTTCTGGGAGCAACCAATGATTTACCCTCTCACCTGAAAAAGATCTGCCCACAATACAAGCACTTAGGCTCACGGACCACAGAAGAACACTTACAGGCATACAAAGATGCCATGAACCGACACCAGATCCAACATGAAGATGTTGTGACCCACATGTTTCCCTTGTCCCTAGGACAGAGTGAGTTGAACTGGTACCTTAACTTTCCTGGCAATTCCATCAACACTTTGCAGGATATGGAGGACGCCTTCCTGGCTGCCTTTTGCGTGCATGTAGACCCAGCCTGGTCCCACAGCCAGTTCATCTCCATTAGGAAGGAACCCAGTGAACCTCTTGCAGCGTTCAACCATAGGTTCTAGTGCACCCTAAAACGGTGCATAGGCCATTTTATCCCATCTCCAGACGTAACCATACAGACCTATCTTAACGCGATGGACCCTTTCGTTGCCACTCTCCTTTGGAGAACAACCGCCCTGGGCGACCGAGACACCTTGGCAAAAGTCTACAACCTAGCCCTAGAGCTATCCCGCGGTCTTAACAAATCCCTGGGCGGGATTGGGCAGAACACGCCTTTCAACATGGTCCCCGATGGAACTGCATATGCCAGGGGATACAACCCTAATCTGGCAGTAGGTTCCCCCTTGATGGCAATGAATCCTCCGCCACCCTTGATAGACCAACAGGTGTGGTACATTTATCCGACCTAGACCTAGATGACACCGGGTCTGAAAGTCTTCCCTTGGAACCAGCCACAGCAGACGCAACAACCTCAGACACAATCGTCTAGAGTGCCCTCTTCCAGTCGTCCGTGGCTAGAGGATTTTTGCCCTCGACTCTGGCTAATACTGTTGCCTTCCCAAGAGGCCAACAACAACAACAGCCGTCACATTGTGACACTAATAGTCATTTGACCGCCGAGGTCAAATCCCTCCAGCGAATGTTGTCCACTTTGACTATGGACATGGGCCAACTGAAGGCGGGGTCCTACGCGCCCCAAAATTTGAACTCCTAGAGGGGAAACATTTTCTCCGGCCAATGAAACAACAATGCTGAAGGGAGAAACTTCAACAACGGGCCTAGGCCCAATCAACAATGGAATAATAACGTGAATACCGGAGGCCCACCTCCGAACCAAAACACCAACCAAAATGGTGCTGGACCATCACATTTTACACCAGTCGCAGACTTCCAGCCCATGACTAACTGGTGTAGATTGCACGACACTGGTTCTCACAACGAGGTGAATTGTGCCACTTTGGAGAAGGTCATCATGATCTCCCAGCTGGACAGGCAGCAGTCACATGATACTACCCCTCCGGAGCCTCCTATCCAGGAAACAACCCACAGTGCCTTCACCTATGACACCATCTTCTTCGGGACTTCCGGAGAAGATGAAGAAGAATCTAAATTGCAGGGATTCTTTGATGAATCCATTCTGCCCTTCGAGGCCAACGCCTTTACTAACCCGCAGACTCTATACAATACTCAGAGTCAGGTTGGTAAAGGACTAGTTTACACGCCTATGCCCCCCATCAAAGATACTCCTCCTCCCCAAAATAACGCAAATGATCGACCCGTCCCTCCAAAAGGTCCTAGCTCTAACCAAGCAAAAGATCTCACGGAGGAAAATCACCAGTTCCTGGGAGGAAGATTTGACATTACAAAAGTGTTAGAGAAGACCACTACCTCGATAACTTTGATGGAGGTTTTGTTGAATTGCCTTGAGCAGAAGAAATCTCTTCTGAAGCTCTTAGGGAACCCGAAAGTTGTCAACCGCCCGCCCAAGACTGTCTCATTCGAAGATGCTAACGCAACTATCTTCCGGGGGAACAATGAGGATCCTCCCTTCTTACTAGGCCTAAATATACACGGCAAAAATATACACAATTGCCTAGTAGACTCCGGGGCTTCGGGTAATATCATGCCCTTGTCTATTTGTCAGAAGCTCAGATTCCACTCCACCCCGTCTAATGGCGCAGTAATCCAGCTGGATAAGATTGCTGTAAAAATGGTGGGGGAATTGAAGAACATTCGGATACATCTTATCCAGGACCCCAGGATAGCCAGTATCATTGACATCCAAGTGGTGGACATCCCAGAGACTTACGGGATGTTACTAAGTCAGAATTGGTCTAAGTCCTTGAATGGATACTTTTCGACCGACTTCACCCACTTGTGGCTTCTGTGGGAAGGAGACTCAAATAAGATCCGGGTTGAAAGTGAACCCCGGATGAAATAGGCCCTTACCAAAGTTGGAAGGGTCAATGAGGTCTTTTTCTCTGGGACTTCTCTGGGGGTGTACAAACCTTTTGAAATTTTAACATTCGATTTTATCCCCAGAGAAGATCCCGCCGTACTACGGAGAGCCCAAGACCTAGAAGAGAAGGTGAGAGTTGAAGTCAACTCTCAAGGTGTCACAGCAACCCTTGCCACACTCTTGTCCAGCACTTGGTGCCGAGTACACTACCAGAAACATTTAGAACTTGAGTGTGGGCCATGTCTCTTGATCGCTAACCGGCACCTCGATACCCTCCGAAACAAGCTACATGTAACGGATTCCCCAGGACCCAGTGCTCCTATGGGATGCACACCTTTGGTGTCATCTCCCTGAGAATCCCAAACCTAAACACATCTGGAGGAAAAATCCACTTCCACACTGGTAGTCCGGGAGATACCCCCCAAGTCTCCCAATAAGAATCCAAAAACTCCCCCTCCCCAGCCACAGATTACAAACAATGACTTATGGACCCTTAAGTTCGATGGGTCTCAATCCAAACAAGGCTGCAGGGCTGGGGTAGAACTAATCAACCCACGAGGAAAATCCTTCCTCGCGTCCTACAGGCTGCAGTTTAACTGCACAAACAACGTCACAGAGTACGAGGCTTTGGTCCTTGGAATTTTATTTGCATTAAGGAAAGGTATCACCTGCCTCCGGGCTCTGGGTGATTCAGAGTTGATTGTTAAAAAAGTCCAGAGTCAATACACATGTCACGATAAAAGGTTGGCCGCTTACCGCAACCGGGCTTGGAGCCTTATTGAGGATTTCGATTCCTTTGAGATTGACCTCATTCCCCAGCGACGGAACTATGTCCCGGATGCCCTTGCTGTTTCTGCCAGCACACTTGAGCCGATGGCCGGCTCATGACTCTGGAGATTTTCAGTTGAGATGGTCCCCACCCCGTCCATTCCAGATAATGTCACCCACTTTCAGGTTTTTGAGGACGATCAACACATCTTGGCCTTCATGGTGAATGTTGGCATCTTTGAGGATCAGATAGTGGAGGAATGAGACCACGATGATACTGGGCAGGGTGATGAAGACGATGGGATCATGGACCTGGCCACTAACACTATCCCAAAGGGGATGGTTGCACTAGAATGAATCTTCGACTCAGACCCCCAGGCCCGTGAGAAGGTGTCATCATCCTCCAGAGGAGGAAAGTTTGAAAAGGTCAACATCGGCCAACCCGGTGAAGAAAAGATCATTCACATTGGTACCTCCTGCTCCCTTGAGGAAAAGGAAAAGATTCTCACGGTCCTCCGAGAATACATTGATGTAATCGCTTGGGGTTATGAAGACTTGAAAACATATGATACATCCATCATGACCCATACCATACCCCTGAAGCCTGATGCTAATCCCTTCTGGAAAAAGCAAAGACCAGTCAACCCCCTGATAGAACCTTTGATTCGTCAAGAGGTAGAAAAACTACTGTCAGCCCGGATAATCTTCCCAATCCGGCACACTACGTGGGTTGCCAACTTGGTTCGTGTGAGGAAGAAGAACGGCGAGATCCGCCTTTGCATGGATTTCCAAAATTTGAACAAGGCATCTAAAAAAGATAATCACCCTCTCCCCTTGTTGGATGAGGTGTTGCAGATAGTAAATGGATCTCAGATGATGTCCTTCTTAGATGGATATTCAGGATACAACCAGGTCATGGTCAAGTATCAGGACAGAGAGAAAATAGTGTTTACCACCAAGTGGGGAACATTTGCGTACAGGAGAATGCCCTTCAGTCTAATCAATGTAAGGGATACATTTCAAAAGGCCATGGACATTGCATTTGAGGGCCTCGTAAATTGGTGCATAATCATCTACATGGATGATTTGACCATCTTTTCCCAGGACAGGCATGATCATCCCGCCCACCTCGCTCAGATCTGCAAGAGATGTCGCCGGTATGGAATATCCCTCAACCCCAAGAAGTGCATATTTGGGGTCACCGAGGGGAGGTTTCTTGGGCATATTATCTCTAAGAAGGGTATATCCATAGACCTTGATAGAGTCGAAGCATTACTGAATCTACAGATGCCTGGCAGCAAGAAAGAGATGCGATCCTTTTTTGGAAAGATCAACTTCGTACGACGATTCATCACGGGATTCACAGAAATAGTTAAACCACTCAATGAGATGATGAAAAAGGATACCAAGATTGAGTGGAGTCCTGAGGCAAAATGGGCATTCGCCTAGATCAAACAGACAATAACGAAAGCACCTGTCCTGGCTAGTCCAGACTATTCCCTCCCATTTTACATTTATTCATTTGCTTCGCCGCATTCTGCTGCGGCAGTGCTGACCCAAAAGGTTGAACGGGAGGAATGACCAATAGCTTTCATGAGTTCCCCCTTCAAGAATGCCGAAGTCCAGTATTCACCACTAGAAAAGAAGGCCTTTTCTCTAGTTTAGGCCATGAAGAAATTCTAACATTACATTCTCCGGAGAAAAGTGCATGCTATCATCCCGGACCAGGCTATCAAGTCTCTGCTGATGCAGAGCGAATTGGGTGAGAGATGGGGGAAATGGATGGCCATCCTCCAGGAATATGACTTAGAAATGCAGCCCATGAAGATAGTTCAGGGCCAAGGACTAAGTCGGGCGATGGCAGAAGAAACTCCCCGCATAGAATGCCAAACTTACACAGTGGAGTCCATCACCCAAGACCCGTGGTATACCGATTTGGTATACTTGTTAATAAACAACAAATGTCCAGAGGGGTTACCTCCCCACAAACGTCATGCTCTGCGGATGAAAAGCGCACACTTCATGATCAAAAACTCCATGCTTTACCGCAGAAATTATGAGGGAGTGTACCTCTAGGGCATCGATAGAGACCAAGATGTAAGAATAATCGACAAATTCCATGGACAGTTTGGAACTGGGCATGGCTCAGCCGACGCCACCACCCATCAGATCCTTTGGGCCGGATACTATTGGCCCTATATCTTCAAAGATGTTTACACTCATGTAAGGAAATGCCATACTTGCCGAACCACAGCGCATCGTGAGTGTAACCCAGCCATGCATCTACAACCAGTCTACGAGGCTAGACCATTTTCCCAATGGGCATTCAACTTCATCGGGGAGATCAACCCCAACTTTTCTGCCAACCACCGATACATCCTTACTGCTACTGATTATTGCACTCGGTGGTCTGAAGCTATACCTTGAAAAAACAACACGACAGACGTAGTTATCAAGTTCTTGGAAGAAAACATCGTCACACGGTTTGGAATGCCCTTTGCTTTGGTATGTGATAATGGTACAACATTTTCTTCAGCGCAGCTACTTGAATGGACCTACAATCGAAAGATCACATTAAAGTTCTCCAGCAACTATTATCCCCAGGGAAATGGCATTGCTGAATCAACAAACAAAAATCTACTTGAAGTGATCAAACACCTATTATAACAAAATCCCCGAGATTGGCATCAAAAGTTGAAATTCACCCTCTGGGTAGATCGCATTCATATTAAGGCCGCCTTGGGAACATCCCCGTTCCATTTGGTTTATGGCCAAAACCCTGTATTCCCGGTCAACTTACGAATCTTAGTTTTACGGTTCATGCAGGAATTTAGCAACAGAGACAACATTGTGGAGGTTCGGCTTTTAAATCTGGTACGGATGGAAGAACAGTGAGATGCAGCCCTTGAGCATTTCGCGCATCATCAAGCAGTGGTAAAAAGATGGTTTGACAGGAGAGCCCAATATAAGGCTTTTCAGATCTCGGATCTGGTCTTGTTGTGGGACAAGGCCCGGGAGAAGAAAGGAAAACATACCAAGTTCCAGCAGCTCTAGCTCGGACCATACTTAATTTCAGAAATCTGCGGGGCAAATACTTACCGCCTTAACACTCTGACTGGAGAACCTGTCGCATTTCCCGTTAATGGACAGTTTCTTAAACACTACTTCGAGTAGGGTAAGTTTGCCCAAAGTTGTATTTTATGTAAAGCTTTTCGCTTGTAAATATCCCCTCTCTGGGGTTCGTTTCACAGGATATGGCACGTTTTGAGGAATCTTCATTAGGTGTTCTTTCCTAGAATCTGGCAATCAGTGAACAAAATAATAATATAAGGAACAAGTAATCGGACACACTAAGGGTAGATCGGCCGTACTAATTGGTTGACCCGGGTCTGAAACTTTAAGAGATTCTTTCCGGGTCTGGAGTTTTTCCCCTCTTCGAACAATCTAAATATAGGTGGATAGGTGAAAGAAGTACCGCCATTAAAATTAGCTAAGCTTAAGCTTAATGGTGAAATAAGTACCGCCTTCCCCACCCTGAAATAAGTAAAATAACAGGAGGAAAAGTGGGACAAAACTCTGGTCTCCGAGGGAAACGAGCAAATGAATGACTGGTTCGATGTGATTAGTACCTCTTCTCTACTCCTCCCAGAGGTCATCAGCTTGATTTCTTTCTAAAGCACACAAGACACCACTGATGAAGGACTACAGACTGACTCCTACGCGGTTGTATCCTCTCAGATATGTTGCTCTTTGCCTGTCAGGCGCTTCGGGAGGTGGCCTGTTCCAGTTTTGCTAACCAGAGATTCTGCAGTTCTCAAATGCGCTTAGGCATTTGTCCCAGGTAGTCACCATTTGTTATGCCCTGCATCCCCGTCCCTACATTTTGTGTGCAAAATGTTGGGTCCCCCTTTTTTCTTTTGCTTGCAGCTTTGCCTTGTCTTTTTTTCCCTTTTTATTTTCTTTCTCTGGGGTTTTCTTCCCTGGTGTTGTGTCTCGTTTGTTTGAAATTCATCTCTGGGACTCTGGTCCCAGAGGTTGCCTTTTGTTGGAAGCCAGATTTCAGACTCCGGGATTATTCGTCATGATGTTCGTAAGGATATTATCATGAAGAATCCCCGGGCCCAGAGTCCAGAGGTTGCGCTTGTCTGGAGATCGCTGGACGGAGGAGGATTGCCTTTTTACCGCGGGTATAAATAGGAATTATCTGTCACTTTCACATTTACCGCGATTAAAACCTTCAAGCACTTAGAGAGAATTAGAGAGAAATTTCAAAGCGATTAACAGAGCATTTGGAGAAAGTTTATGATAATCAACGCTTAACATCTTCTGCCATTCTCAGGAAATTGCAAGTGCTTCATGGTGGTGACTCTGACAGTTCAGTACTTCGAGCTTGTACGGTAAATCCTCCCTTTCCTCTGCCTTCTGCGTTCTCAGGTAGGTGTTTCCGCTTTTTCGTTTCTTTGTTTTTGCTTTCGCCTCTCTGGTTTTCTTTGGTTCTGTTTGGTTTTTGTTTGCCCTATTTTGTTTTGTTTCTCTGTCTTGCCTGGTCTGTTGTCTTCTGGTTTTGCCGCCCGTTGGTGGGTCGGCTCTCTGCCAGAGGGTTGTCTGCCCTCTGCATAGAGGTAGTTTAGCTGTAGATAGCTGTAGATAGTTGTAGATAGTTGTAGATATGTTTCCGTCTCGTCTGGTTTTCCCGCGGGTGTCGCCCCGCATTGTATATTCATGTATATATGTATATAGTTGTATATAGTCTATATATATCTCCTTGTTTCTTTGTATATATCCCTCAGCTCCATATATATCCTTTCGGGTGGCTTGACGGGCTGGTCGAGTCACCTCTGCGTCTTGTTTTCCACCTCCAAACTTGCTTTGAGGAAGAAAACCACCTGTTTGAAGCTCAGCTCTCAGCTGGTTTCAAACAGGCAATATTCTCTTTCCTCCCTGGAGTCTGTCAGAACCTCATTTATATCCCATGCGCACAATCAATTCCAGCCAAGTGGCTTTCCCTTTTCGCATGTTCAGACAGTTGGCTCCGCCATCATCACCATAACTTCCAATTAATACCTCCGCACGTGGTTCCCACGTGGGCTTGATGACTTGGCTTTTTACACATCCTCACCAACGGTCGTTTCTCTGGGTTTCAGATCTCTTACCATGGTCCATCCCATGTCTTCACCCAGTGTGACAAAATCCCCAGACCCAGATGTTTAATGATTTTTTAAGAGTTTACAATGTGTTTCTCTTTTCCGGTATCTTTGCATAAAAATTAACTTTTCAGGAAAAGCAAACGTCGCGGTGGTAAGATCTCCAGACCTCAGAGTGACTATTTTATTTTTGATAAAAATATTCTGACGGTCGCTTTGCCTTGCAGGTTCCCAAAATTCATCTATCGATCATGTCTGAAGCATCTACATCCTCTCCGCCCGAAAGTCCAGAACTTCCCTCAATGGCCACCAGGGCAGCAACAAAGTCCAAGATGGAGAGGGCCCTAGAGAAACGGCCCCTCACCATGAAGTTCGTGCAGAACAACGTCATTACGGGCTCAAAGATTGAGTCCAAGGTTAAAATTATAACCGACACCAGCGTCGACACGTGGGCAGAGATGCAGGCCTTGGTAAAAGTGATGCACATCCAGCGACAGGCTAGAGATCCATTAGCGATCAACGTCAGAGGGTCTGGGATCCTTCGGGTAGCTTGCTTCCCATGCTTTGTGCAATCTCTGGAGCTTATCCTAACACTGGCTGCCAACTACAACTCCTCCGTTCGGGCTGTTATGCTTGCAGCCAAAGAACCCACAGGATACCCCACTCCTCTGGTATCCCTCGACCCAGACACATTCTGGGTGGGATTGGGAATCCCACAATTCGACAGAGCCACAGTAGTTACAAGGACTGATGCCTTGGAATAGTTTACACAACTGGAGGATGTTGCCCGGGTGTATATGAATACCCACTGGCTTAAGGCCCCAAAGAGGATGAAGATAGAAATCCCCTGCTCTGAATTCAAGGAGAGAATCCAGATGGGGATAATAGAATTGGCCCAGGTATTTGGGCAGCCCTCCGCCCAGGAGTTTGCCAAATGGATGTACTATTTCCTTCTCAGCATCTCCACCAAAGGAGAATTCTTCGACTAGGCTGTAATAATCTCTAATCACGTCAACTCCCAGTTCCTTCAGCTGGGCAGGAAGAAGAAGTTCTATATGTCTTCTTATGTTTTCTGGGCCCTAGCCCAATAGAGGCCCCATTCCAATGGCCTACTTACAGATGGCGTGCTCAGGATTGGCCTAGAACAAAAAGCATCGTGGGACCATTTCCCACAAATTCAATGGGAGGCCAACTTCCCCAGTTTCTGCCAAGTAAACGATGCGTTCATTTACTACCATTTTCTTACACCCACCCGGGATGCCAGATACCACATATCCACTGAGGTGATGAAGCTAGTCAGTAGTTATGGGCACTACTATATTCAGTTCCAGTAGGATACATACATTAGGGTCCCCGACTTGTCTGGGAAACCCTACTTGTTGCCCAGGCATTGCGGGGACAAGATCGTGTTGTTGGAATACTGTCGGCAAATGATGGAGTTGCACACCTTCTTTGCCCTCAAGAAGATCCCCAACGTCCTGTTCCCAATCACCTATTGGAATTACACCTGTAGTCTGGCCACCGCGAAGGAGGCAGACAATGAGCTTAAAATTTATAACTTGCAGGAATTCTATCTAGCACGGAAGAACTTTGATCTGCATGGGAAGATTTCCACGATAATACCCCGGGCTTCAGAGCCCCATCAAATACACATGGAGGACTTTTGGGCAGATTGCCAAGATGACGTGGAGGTGCGAAGTTGGCACTATGTCAAGATGATGACCGGAATGATGCAACTATTGAGACTCCGGAGGTTCCCGAAGAATTTCTCAGACACTGCCCCCACCATTGAACCCCAGTACAAGGCCAAGGGGATCGACAAGATGGCTCTACCAGCAATGGATTGGGCCACCCAGGAGGGGCCCACGATTGAGGATTTCACTCGAGAGGTGGTCGAGAGAAGTCATGAATATTTCAAGAGGGTGTGCCCCAGGAGTATTCGTCAAGTTCCTCGACTGGCGCCAAGGATAACATCAAAGCTGGGACCCAAATTGACCCCGGGGGCCGGGACTTCTTCACAGGGTGCAGATAAAGGAAAGGGGATAGACATGACCCCTCCGGCGCAGGAAGTCCCTATACAGGAACAGATCAAGCAATCTCTGGCAGCCTCCCAACAGATGAGGGAGCAGTTAATAACGAGGCTGGCCACTCCCCCGCTCATGGCCGGACCAATCGTCCCCCTTCCTCCCCGTCACTGGCAGCCCTAGTGGTGAAGGCAATGGGGGTGGATCCCATGGAGGAAATAGTAATAGCCGATGCGGGGCCACCTTTGATTACCC
>MU227132.1:940184-960697 GCA_018584345.1 Thuja plicata
CATCAAACAGGCCAAGGCAGAACCGGTACCAGCGCCAAGGGCATCCCTCCCCCGAGAAGTAGAGATCCTTTCTTCCAGTTCCTCGGAACCGGAGAAAGAAGCAAAACCCGCGGAGGTCCCAGCCAGTCCCCCTCCGAAAGAGGAGTTTGATGTATTTGAAACCGATGAGTTCAGGAATTTGCAAGGGGACAATACACAAGCAGGGACAGAAGTCCCAGAGAAAGAACAACAGGCTGCAGACCCAGAAGACTTGGAACAGGAACCTGCACAAGAACAAGAGCAGGAGGCAGAAGAAAAAGAGCCAGAACCAGAGATTATCTCTGGGGCTCAAGCAATGCAAGGTCTGGGAGTGGACCAACTAAATCCAAGCAAACAAATGGCATCCGCTTGGGGAACCAGACCTTCGGGAATAATCGTAACCCCAGCCGCCACGTTCCAAGGGCCACTCCCGGGAGCAACCTTTGGGCAGGTGATCACAGCGGCCCAAACTCTAAACCTTGGCCCGATACCGCCCCTATTTCCAATGGAGGAAGAAGCCATGGAAGAAGAAGAACAAGAAGAAGAAGAGCAGCTTGAAGAGGAAATCCCCGAGGAATCCTACCAGAGTCCAGATAAAGGAATAGGTATAGAGGACAAGGCTGAGGAGATGGAGGTTGAAAAATAAAATATTGCTGTAGAAGAAGTCAAGGCAGGGAGAGGAACAGATGAGGTCCACGTCGCTGAAGGGAAACAGCCACAGGATACTAGGAAAGAATTAGGAGAAAAAACTCTGGCAGGAAGGCCACCCCTCCCACCTCAGTGGCTAGTTGAGAGCAAGAAGAGAAAAGCTCATTCCGCTCCAGTGATTCCTCTCTCCCTGGCTGAAATGATGGCCCAAGTTCAGGCCCCACCGAAAGCAAAGAAAGCCCAGACAGTTCACACTCTTCGAACTGGGCTGGGTGGAGAAACAGTTGTCGTTGTGGCAACACCTCCCCCAGACGCCGATGAAGCAACTGCAGACCCCGCAGACTATAATGTTGCAGAGGTATCCCTAGGCAAAAGGGGAAAGCAGGGTGAGGTAGATTTGTTCAAGGAGGCAGCAAGGGCAGTTGAGGCCCGATACAAAAAGGAAGCCCAGAGGCTCAAAGTTGTAAAGGAAAAGAATGCCAACCTTGTGGGGTTACTTACTGAGCTGGGTCGACCAATCAACACTGCTCCTCCGGAGGCCTCCACCTCAGAAGAATTGTCGCAGAGTGACATAGAATCCCTGCGAATGATGAAAAAGAAGGCCCAGGTAGTGGATGAATGGATCACCCTGCAGATAGGAAACAACCGGCGTTTTTTGGCGTCCACTCTCCCAGATTTATACACGGCCCGACAGGTTATTCATCAAGCGGAAACGCTTATTGAGAAGTGGGAGAGTGACGCCAAAAATTACCAAGCATGGAAGGTGGAGCTCTAAGAGCTCCTTACCTTGGGAGAAGACATAATTTCTGAATCTGGAATTCTCGGTGAGGAATCATTTGATTTTGTAAGAACTCAGCACTCTAGACTTGACATCACATTGGAGGTAACTAAGCAACTGGTAGAGTCCTTGCAGGAAAAGGTAAATGCTGTAAAATATTCTTCTAATTTATACAAGTCTTTTATAATAAAGGCTTTCGGGGCTGATCCCTTGAGCACAGATACTTATACCCCCAAAGATTCAGTTTTGGGGAGTTTTGATGAGGTAATGAAATCCTGGTATCAATCCTCAGAGGGGATAGATGGGGCCCAGATGGTGAAACTAACCAGCATGATACTTAAGGGTCATGACACCGCGAGGAGGGTAGATGAGTTTAAAGAAAATGTTCCAAACCTGGGGGAACAAGTTGAAGTGGCCAGGCACAGAAGGGCCAGCCTAAAAGAGATAGATGAAGATGGCATTTCCCGCCTCCTCCAGGCCTTCAACGACAATAAGCAGCCTTGAGCTTTCTCCGGAGTCCAGGGAAAGCTCACATTGAGCATCCTTTATTCTTTTTAGGGTGAAAGTTCCCAGATCCCAAAGTCCCGGATCCAAAAATTTTGTACTCTTTAAAGTGATCCGTGTCCCGGTCCCCGAGGCCGACCGGTCGCTTTCAAAAGCGGTTAATAAAGACTGTCAGAGGGTGGTTGGCCACATCAAAGAAGCGTTGACTCGGCAGTTGGTTTCTGATAGGGTGGTCTTCTCGAGGCGTCGCTCAGAGGTACATCTGGCACATTAGAGACAGGGCGCCGCATTTCCCATTTATGAGGCATGTAGCCTCAGTCCTCGAGGGACCTACTTCCTTCCTTCTCCTCTCCGGCTCTCTTCTCGAGATCGATTCTTCCGGTGTATATTCTTATCTTATTCTTCTGACATGGCAGACCTATTCCATCTCCAGGTCTTTTGTAGGGTGGCGCAGGTAGTACCAGCCCCCCCAGATATTGTATTTTATTAAGGCATGATGTAAATAGGATTAGGGTTAGAAAAAAGTTGTATAAATAGGCAAATCGGCCCATTTTCAAGGGTCGGCAAAATTGATGATTTTGTTATTCATAGAAATAGCAAAGTAATTTCTCTTTTCAAGTTTCAGAGCTCAATGCTCCATTGATCTGTTCTCAATAGTTAGATGCTCCCCTAGAGCCACCATTGTATCACGCACCAGTGCTTGCTGGAAGGGACATTAATAAAGAAGGAAGAATTCTTGGCAATGATGTTGTTGACATTCCTGCTTCTGAGTTAATGGTATTTCATGTTTTAATGTTATTTATGTTTTTTACTCTGGTATGTTAAAGTAGGTTAACGAACTCTTTACACCCGCTACTGATAAAATGCTAGCTGATGGTTATGTATTTCTTCGGTATTTAGTATAGTTTATCAGAGTATTATTGATGTTTCGGACATTTAAGCATGAATATAGTTAGATGAAATGCTTCTAACCCTGCAAGATCTTTTTCACTTTATTTTCTAAGTATAAAATGCTTGGGAAAACCTCACTTTGATCTAATCTCCGAAGAAAATGAGTTGAAGAAACCAGCTATCCCCCTCGAAAACAGTCACCTCTCCCAACCGAGCCTTGCACCGTCGTGACTCGACACCCAGGTGCTTGAAGGCTCAGAGAATTCATTTTCCCCAGACAACCTTTGCAGGTGGAGTTGGCTGGTTTCCCAGGAACCTGGTGACAACTTATGACTGTTGGCAGACCCGGTCAGCAAAACCCCGTCAACACGACCATGTCATGTGCAAGAATTGTCAAAAAGGAAAAATGACAAAGTCTAGTTTCAAGAGAAAAACCTACACATCTAATTTTATTCTAGAGTTAGTCTATACTAATTTATGTGGAACAATGAGAACAAATATCTATTATGGTGATAGATACTTCATTCTATTTCTTGATGATTATTCTAGGATGATAATTGTCGTGTTCTTAAAACAAAAGTCAGAAGCATTTAAGGTGTTCAAATGGTGTAAAGCTATAGTTGAAAAGAAAAGTGGAAAGGAACTGAAATGTTTAAGATCAGATAGAGATGGAGAACTTATTTCTAATGAATTCACTAACTTTCGTAATGAGAACTGAATTACAAGGAAGATTTGTGCACCGAGAACACCACAACAAAATGGAATTGCTAAAAGAAGGAATAGATCAATTGTTGATTGTGCTATAACACTAGTGATTAAGAAAGGAATCACACAAAATTTTTGGAGAGAAGCTGTAAGTACTGTTGTCTATACACTGAACCAAGTTCAATTGAAGAAAGACACCTTATGAGCTATGGTATGGATAAACACCAAATGTAAGTTACTTTAGAATTTTTGGAAGTCAATGTTATATATTGAAAGATGATATAAATGGAATGCTTGAATCCAAAAGTTATGAAGGAATATATATAGGATATTCTACCAAAAGCAAAGCTTATAAATGTCTTAACAAATCCTCTAATAAAATCATTGAAAGTACAAATGTCAAAGTGGATGAATTTGGTGAGAAAAATGATGAAGAAAGAAGAAAGGAATCAGAAGATAAAAATAGATTTGTCTACAGTGAAGAACCTGACACTTTACCCAAGAAATAGTGTAACATTGTTGAGCGTCAGAACAATGCAACTGAGCAACAAGCTGCAGACACCAAGAATCAGAAAAATGCTCACAATGGTGAACTGAGTGATGAAGAGCAAGATGAAGATAAAAATGATGATCAGAATAAGGAATAGAGATCTGAACCTTTTCTTTCTAAGTATGTCAGAAGACACCATCCAAAGGACCAGATCATTGGATAAAAACAAGCTGGAATGAGAATAAGAAGTAAGTCACTCAATACTAGATGTCTAATTTGTGATTTTGATCCTAGATAAATCTGTTTATACTATGCTTGAGAATCAGGAATGGGTTAGTGCAATGAATGAAGAGATTGAGAAGATTGAGAAGAACAAGACATGGACATTAGTACCTAGACTGAGTGAAAAAAATGTCATTGGTACCAAATAGATATTCAGAATCAAACTGAATGAGAATGGAGAAGTCAAAAGGAACAAAGAAAGATTGGTATGCAAAGGGTATGCACAAGAAGAAGGTATTAACTATGGAGAAACCTTTGCACCCGTTGCCAGACTAGAAGGCGTAAGAATTCTACTTGATTATGCTTCTTTTAAAGGATTCAAAGTATACCAAATGAATGTAAAATCTATATTTCTGAATGGAATACTAGAAGAGGAGGTATACATTTAACAACCTGGAGGGTTTATTGATCCTAACAAGAGGAACATGGTTTATAGACTACACAAAGCCTTGTATGGATTAAAACAAGCACCACGAGCATGGTATGAAATACTTCACTCTTATCTCATTAGTATTAGATTTGTAAGAACAAGTGATAACAATAATATATATTAGAAAGGAGAAACTGATGACAAGATTTTGATTGCTAAAATATTTTTTGATGATATCATATTTGGAGGGAATGATATGCTATGCAAGCCATTTATTGATGAAATGAGCAAAGAGTTTGAGATATCAATGTTTGGAGAGATCAAATTATTTCTTGGTCTATAGATTCTACATCAGGATGTAGGCATCTACATCACACAATCCAAATACATCAAATAAGTGTTGAAGATATTCAAGATGGATGACTCAAAACCAGTTGGAACACCGATGGAAATCGGATGCAAATTGAAAAAGGAAGACAAGTCAACTGAGGTAAATCAGACCTTATACAAATCTATGATTGGAACGCTAATGTATGTTGTACATACTAGACTAGATATAGCACATGCAGTTGGTATAGTTGCAAGATTCTCTGTTAATCCCAAGGAATCACACATGACTGTTGTTAAAAGGATTCTGAGATATCTGAAGAATACCGAAGACTATGGCTTGTGGTATAATAAAGAAGGCAAATTTGAGATACAAGTCTATACTGATGTTGATTGGGATGGTAACATAGATGATAGAAAGAGCACAATAGGAGGATCATTCTTTATGGGTGACAGACTTGTCACATGGATAAGTTAAAAGCAAGGATGCATCTCACAATCAACTACAAAAATAGAATATGTGGTTGCTGCTGCAAATCGCTCTAACATTGCAGGGATCGAGCAATTACTAAAAGGTATGAATATGAACATTTGTGAACTGGTGATCATCTATTGTGATAATACAAGTGCTATCAATATTTCAAAGAACCCTATCATGCATGCTAAGAAAAATCACATTGCTATTAAGTATCATTACTTAAGGGAACAAGTTCAAGAGAAAGAGGTCATGCTTGAATATGAACAATCTAAAGAACAATTAGTAGACATATTCACAAAGCCATTGCCAAAAGATACATCTGAGTACCTAAGGAATAGACTAATGGTTTGACCCTTATTTAATGGTCACTAAGCTGACTAAGAGGCTGTATCAGCCTACACATTATCAGAAAATCAATCATGTTGATGAAAGCAAATATATGGACTTCAAAGTCGTATTAGTATAGAAAGGGAGAGAGATATTATATGTTTGGCATTGCTGTCAAAGTGAGAGAATATATCCATATGAAATATCCATAGATAAGGGAGAGAAAATAAATATCCATCAGGGAGAGGAATAGTCAAAGGGAGAGAAAACATTGAGAAAGATTCAAAGAATTAACCCAGGGGAGAGCATTGGAAAGAGTTGACACTTCATATCTATCTAGAAAGGAAGAAGAGATTCTACATCAAAGGGAGAGACAAAGTTGCTACACCTATCCATCAAAGGGAATGAAGACAAGCACTCTGCAAGAATCAAATCTAATCTAGAAGAGCTTACTGAGAATCAAATATTTGAATTGGTTATAGGAAAATAAGTTTGGTATGTTATGGCATATTTCATATTGTGTTGTTATTGTGTTGCCATCAATGCCAAATGGAGAGATTGATGAACTATAACTGATTGAATGTTTGAAAATAACAAAGTTGATGATTACCAAAATACAAAAGTGAATGCAAGACATTAAATCAGTTAATATATTGTATTTTCATTGATGTCGACTTGATATGGTATGATTTCTCATACACATATTATTACAACACTTTAAGATCTGAAGAGACAATTTTTTTCTCGTCGGTAACCATATACACCGAGTGACAGTAAACCCGACGAACAATGCATCCTGAGCACAAAAGTTCACATTTTTTCCTGATGGAAAGTATTACATGAGGAAAGTGTTACCCAAGAAAGCATTACCAAGCTAACTATAGTTGTCACCAAATAGAACTCAAGTTGGTGCCCGAGCTATCTGCAATAGTCACCGAGCACAACTGAAGTGTTGACCGACGAGAACTGAAGTTAGAAAACAATAAAACAAATTAGTCCTTCTTATATTTAGAGTTAACTTATTGTTTAATTTATTTCTATCAATCAGTTAAAATCTAAGATAAGAAGGAGATTTAAAGCATGTTTTATTCCAGAAAACAAGGAGAGATTTACAAAATAAAACTAAAGCAAGCATGGTGAGCTTTATGGATCAAGAAGTGATTAATGAAGAAAACAAGAAGATTGAACGGTGAAATCATGTCTATATAGAGAGACTAGTAATTCATTATGAAAATAGGAATGTTGAATATATTCTGGTGAATATAGAATCCTTCATGCAGACCTGATCATACAAGCTGAAGAATAGAGCTAAGAAATTCTACAGACACCGAGCAACAGAGAAGAAGAGCATTCACCGAGAAGAAAGAACACAGAGGGGAGAAAAGTAATTGAAGACAATATTGATCAGAAAGGTATTATGGACTAACAATAGATCTAAAAATCTGAAAAGTAAAGTTGTATTGTTAAACAGATCATTCACTGTTTCAGTTTAACCATTGATTCAAAAAATCTCTTAACCGAGTGGGATTTAACGATCCTTATTCTATTGAGATACATCCTAAAGAGTATCAAAAGGTTTTCATGTTGACAACATAGTGAATTCTAAGTCAATTGATAAATTGTTAGGTTTAAATCCTCTAAAAAGGTTGCACTTAACAGTTTGATTGTAACCTTTAACAGGGTTGGCTCTTCACCGAGCTCACTTCAGAAGAGTGAAAATTTTGGGTTACCAGACCCAAGTGGTTTTTCCCTTAACAGGGTTTCCATGTTAAAAATCCATGTGTCAAATGTGTATATATTTCATTGCTTTGATGTTTTTCTTTACACATTATTGATTCTAGATTGGTCGGTAATCACTAGATTTTATTTACTGCATTTCGGTAAAGTCTAGAAAAGAGATACAATAGAGATCACCGAGCAGTATATAATTGTTAATATTGATTAAAGGCATACATCTTGTAGAGCTGTATGATAACTGAAGGTATTATATTTGTGGTATAAGTATTTGGTTGAATTATTGGATTAATTTTTGAGGCCATTGATTCACCACCTTCCTACCTCTCAGTTATTCTAACAGACACCTAGCGTTATAGTGCACTAACACAAGGGTGTTGGGTTCCCTAGTCCAGTCTTGGTGGGCTTAAAATAGCCCTAGTAAGCCAAAAAATTTCTAAACTTGTGAAATTAGGCCTTAGGTTATGCAACATCAGTTAGATTTGGAGGTATGTGATGAAGGGTTCTCCCCTTATTAACACAAACACACAACAAAAATCGAGAATAACAAGATTTGCAAAGACAAGAAATAGGCTTTCTATTATCCACCGTGAAATGAAATTACAATATTCTTAAATATAACATGCACCTTCAGAAATGAAACATGTATAGCCACATGGGCATTTTATTACAATAATCTACAAGCCTAAGCCACCAGCTACACAACGCAGAACATCCCTAGACAACCCTATGGGCCTTCAATATATAGCCAATTTTAACCACCCAAGAAGATTCTATAAATCAAACCCTAAATTTTGAGGCCAACCAACCCTTATATATTATTATTCATTTTTATTACATTAGAGTAGGCCCAAACAACTTCGGAACCCAACAATAAATTTTGAAGAAACTTTAACATTTTCAAGTTCGGGTAGCATAACTTTTAGAGACCATAACTCATCAACCGTTGACCCGATGGGCTGTCGTAACCCCATTTCGTAAATGTCACAAAGTCCTCTACAACACTTGACTCATGCAAGGTCTATTCATCCAAGGTTTTGACCCCATTCGGACCCTCTAAAGCCTTCAAAGTTGAGTTCAAAGTTTTTGTACCCTACTGCTAATATCAAAAATATCCAATATCTACAAAACTATACTTGATCTAGAAATGAAACTTTATTGGCAGGCTAATACAATCAAAGTGAACCTGTAGGGAATAAAATATAAAATTCTGAGCTCAAATGGAAAAATTACTAAAATTTCTAACTCCGCACAAAATAGCCCTTATTGAAATGAAACTGGAAAATATTTTTGGATGATGCGAGATTGCTCTTACACCCACAATGCTCCTATATCAAACACCCAGGGTAATTTGAGAAGTGACCCTATCATATCCTAGGTCATCAAAGGAAAACCAAGATGGTTAACCTCCTCTCTTGATAGCCATGATGAATCTTCTACAACTTGTCCTTTCCATTTTACCAAATATTCTTCATATGTATTGTTCCTTGTTCTTATACCAACACGACTCTACAAAATGTCTTCAGTCTCCTCTGTAGCTAAAGTAGTTGCTAGAATATTCCATTATGCTTCTATGATCTGATCCTCAACACCTCCCTCATGATATTCTGTCAAATCTAAAATGTTAAATACTAGTCAAATATTGAGTTCAATGGGTAACTCTACTTCATAAGCATTTCTCATGCTTCTTCAGTATTTTGCATGGTCCAAACTTCTTCATCTTCAACTTATCATATGTTTCTACTAGAAATCTCTCCTTTCACAAATGAAATATGACTTCATCTCCCACTTGGAATTCCTTATGCCTACTTTTCTTTTTTGCCTTAGCCTTGCACTGTGTATTAATTTTATTAATATGTTGCCTCACCTCCTCATGCAAATTCTTCAAGTGTTCTGCAAAGTCTTCATCTTCAGCGCTACTTGTCTCTCCTTTGTCCAACTTTCTTAATTTTGATGCAATCCTTGGACTACTTCCATACACTATATGGAATGGTTATTTACTAGTACTCCTATTGATAGAATTATTATATGCAAATTCCGCATGTGGTAAAACCAAATCATATCCCTTTGATTTATCTCCAACCAAGAATCTCAACAGGTTTCCCAAACTCCTATTCACAACTTCTATATGTCCATCAGTTTGTGGATGGTGCACTGAACTGAACTTAAAATTTGTCTTCAAATTTTTCCACGAGCTTCTCCAAAAGTAACCAACAAACTTGATGTCTCGATCTAAAACTATGCTCTTTGGTAATCCATGTAGTCTTACCACCTCCCTGAAAAACAATTCTGCTACATGAAAAAAATCATTAGTCTTGTTGCAAGGAATGAAATGTGTCATATTTGAAAACCTGTCCACCACTACAAAGATGGAATCATGCCCTCTCTGAGTTCTCAGTAGGCCAAGAACAAAGTCCATACTAATATCCTCACATGGCTTCTCTGGCACAGGTAATGGCTGATATAACCATGTATCCTTCTTCACTCCTTATTTCATCTGACATACCTTGCAACCTTGTACAAATTTCTTAATATCTTGCTGCAATTGTGGCCAATAATAATTCTCACTAACCAGTGAAAGGGTTTTATCTTGCCCAAAATGTCCAGCCAGTCCTCCACTATTCTTTTTTGTGATTAGATTCTCCCTCATGGAGCTCCTTGGAATGCACAACTGACTACCTCTAAACAACGTATCATCCTGGATTATGAAATCCAACAATTTGGTTCTATCCAAAGTAATAGGTTCTCTATAAGCCTTCCAAGCTTCACCAAAATCTTGATCTTCCGGATACAAACTCTTGAGTTCCTTGAACCCAACAACCTCAATATGCATCTCTATCAACAAATTTAGTCTTCTTCTAAGGGCATCTGCAACCCTATTAGACTTCCCACTCCTTTTTTTGAAAACAAAAATATAACTCTACAAAAACTCAACCCATTTTAAATGCCTTTGATTCAACTTTCCTTGACTATTCAAATATTTCAAAGCTTGATGACCAGTAAATAAAACAAACTCTTTTGGAAAAATATTATGTCTCCACTTCCTAAATGCTTGAACAATAGCATAGAAATCCTAATCATAAATAGAATATTTTCTCTTGGCATCATTCAACTTCTCACTAAAATAAGCAATGGGTTTACCTTCCTGACTCAAAACTTCTCCAATAGTATTACCACTAGCATCACAGTCTACTTGAAACACCTTATTAAAATATGGAAGTGCTTAAATAGGGTGTTCTATAACTTTTATTTTCAACAATTAAAAACTCTTATCTACCCCTATAGTCCACTTAAACTCTTTCCTATCCCCTCTCATTGTTTCAATCAAGGGTCCAAAGATATGAGTTAAACTTCGAATAAATTTTTTGTAAAAGCTAGCCAAACCATGAAAAGATCTTACCTCAGTAGCACTCCTTGGGGTAGGCCATTCAAGGATAGCCTGCACCTTCTCTGGGTCCATTTTTAGACCTTCTACTGAGACTAAAAATCCCAGATACACTAACTCCTTCACAAAACTACACTTCTTCAGATGAATCAACAACTTTTCTTCCCTTAACCTCTCAAATGCCTTACAAATATGCATCATATTATCTTCCAATGTCTTACTGAAAATTAAAATATCATCTAGGTACACAATAAAAAAACTTACCCATAAATTCTTTCAGTACTTCATTCATGAGCCGCATGAATGTGCTCAGTGCATTTGTTAGCCCAAAAGGCATGAATAATCATTCATACAAGCCCTCCTTTGTCTTGAAGGTTGTCTTCCATTCATATCCTTCTCTGACATTGATTTGGTGATGTACACTATTTAGATCTATCTTTGTGAAATACTCATCTCCACTCAAAAAATCCATAATATCATCCATTCTTGGTAAGGGAAATCTGTATTTAATAATGATCTTATTGATGGCCCAAGAATTTGTACACATCCTCCATTCTTTATTTTTATTTGGTGGTAATACTGCTGGTATAGCACATGGGCTTAAGCTCTCTTGAATCAACACCTTCTACACCAACTCATGCACTTGTCTATTCAATTCCTCACTCTCTACTAGAGTCATTCTATGGGATTCCTTGTTTGAAAAACTAGCCCCTGAGATCAAGTCCATCTGATGACTGATCTTCCTCACTGGTGGTAAGCCATCAGGTACATTATCAGAAACAATATCTAGAAACTCATCCAAAAAATCTGCAACTTCTGCAAGTACATCTTCTACTTCTTCTTTACCAACATTTGGAATTAGGGGAAAACACAGATGCTCATGTCTCATACCTTCTAAGAATTTTCTTCCATCAACTAAACATATTATAGCATTACTGCATACATTTTCTCCTATTTCCTTCAATGGCTTCAGCTTGTGTTGAACTCCATCCTTTGTCTGAGAATAAGCATTAACATGCCCATAATGTATGGCATGCCTATCAAATTTCCAAGGCCTTCCCAGTAACAAATGACATGCATCCATAGGGATGATATCGCAAAGTACCTCATCTCGGTAACTTCTAATCTTGAACTTCACTAAGCACTTCTCATTGATCAGGAGCTTGTGTTCATCCTACACCCAAGAAATTTTGTATGGACGTGGGTGCTTTTCCCTTTTCAACTTCAAATTTGTGACCATTTCTTCTGATACCATATTATCAGTGTGTTAGAATTTTTCCCTAACTTTGTCAAGGAAAAGGCTAATTAACGAGGATCAAATAATCCTCCTACACTTCAAGCTCAAACGCTCAGGTGGGTGTACCTATTGGATTCACTTCTTTCAGTGAATGATGAGATGGATTCCTGCCCATCACACTTGATTTGACAATCACTCACAACTCATTAAACAGAAAAGTAAAATGAATCAATATTATTAATTGGATGATGAGACCTATAGAACCAGCAAAGACCAGTGCCTTATCTATCAGGCAACAGAGTCACATAAACATATATCCCCAGAAAACTCTCTAAATCCAAACACACAAAACCCAAATGAAATGCCTTACAAGTCATTTTTTCACTCCAATACCCAGACATCAGATTCATATCCAACCTTGAAACCTCTGAACTTGTCTATAAGATTTACTCTTTCCTTGAAAGAAACTAAAACACAAATTCACAACTACCTTATAAATGGTGCACTAAAATGCCTTACAAATTAATACACAAAGATTCAGGATCAAACACAAAGACATCAGACAAATACTGGAAAGGGATTCCATTTTATTTTCATTAAAAACTTTTGATTCAATAAATTTACAAAATAAAGAACTCAAAAACAAGACTCCAGAATCAGAAAGCTGCCTTGCAGCATTAATTCCACCATCCCTGTACAATTGAGAAGAAAAGAGATATAGAGAAAAGGAGAACCAAATTTTGCAAATTGACACCTATATGTTCCCCCAAACTATATGAAACTACTTCTTTCCTCAACTGCAAAATTTTGACCTTATCTATACCCAAAACTATTACAAAATTGAAATCTTCATCTCAAGACCTTTCTAACAGTATATGACACTTCATATTTCTAATAAAATCTGGCCACTTTACCATGAAAACAAATTCTTTTTCTCGTGAACATTCAGTTGAGATTTTGAAATTTTCAAATCATAATATAGTTTAAACTATTAAAATATTTCAATTTGGTTGCACATATATCATTTTATCTTGTTTCTACATACTCTTCCCAGAAGTCACCAGAATTTGCCAAGTGTTGCTACCTGACTGGCTCTGCACATCCACCTCTGCATTTTGACTGGCTCCAACTGACTTTAACGAGTGCGCAACTGAGCTTGATCACTCACTCCCAAGCATTTTATGTCATCTTCACCAACCTCCGTGAGTGCACGACTAGCTCAGTTTCTCACTTGTGATCATTTTATGCTACCTCAGAAACCATCCATGAGTGTGTGACTGGCTCAGTCGTGCACTCGCATGCCTTTTCTACTCTATTGCAAATCTTGTGCGACTAAGCGATAAGCTTGATCACGCACCCGTACACCATTTTTGGTTCCTTTTCAATCCAGCATGACTGTGACCGGGCATTTTTTGGGTTCGCGATTGAGCAATAGTGCGATGAGCTCGGTCGCTCATTCGTGATCCATTTATGTCATCTCGGTTCTCTGCCGCGAGTGCGCGATGATCTTCCACGTTTCTGCCACATTAGCATCCATCTACCACCTTACCTACAAAATTTGAACTTCATCAACCACCTAGCACACACTTTGAGGCACCTTCTGAGCTCACGTGTGGAGAGCCTCCTCTTTGTTCTTCATATTACCATGCAAGTGTTCTTTGATTTAAACAACTAAAAGGTTTTCAACCACAGAAATGTGGGATAATGTCTCTGGATGTTTTATAAAGAATTATCTATTCTAGCACCCAAAATTAGGGGCCCACCACATCCAGCATTTCACTTGCCAAGGGGCCCGCCAAGGAGCCTCTTGGCTTCTTATTCAAAGTGCATAGTGAGTGCTTTCATATTTAAACATTAATAATTTCCTCTCCCAGCAAATGTGGGATAAAAAACTTTAAAGCTTTTCATGTTTTTTCCTTACCTGCGTTGGTTCTTCCTCTAGTTACAATGCATAGACATTTAATGTGTGGGCTCTCCTTGGCTTAAACTTGCACAAAACTCTATTAATCTTCACAACACTGCACATGTTTCTTATTTACATTCCAGCACAGGCTTGTAACCAAATTTCTACTCCATTAAACTTCATCCAATATTGCGCAAGGTCTATTTTTTGCTACATTGGCTTTTAAAACCTCCACTTCATCCACTGTCTTCACCTTTTATTTCGAAGGTTATTCCTTATACCTTGTGCAATATGCATTTGTATTGTTTTGAAAATACACCCTGCACTGGCTTTTTCTCCCTCCAAATTCACTGTGCATCTTTTCCATTGAAACTCCATGTCGTGGATGTTTGCTTGGAGCTAATAAACTATTCTTTCAAATGTTTCAATGTCTGGCATGCCCCCTCTATTTCTATACACAACACCTGCCAATTACTTTGTTTTGAAAATTTAAATGAGTCTTTCCTTCCTTACGCATTTAAAACATACACATCCTCCTTCAACATTTGGCATTGAATGTTAATGTTTTGCTGTGCAAGCTTTGAAGGACATCTTCAATCATTTTGCAGCCTCTATGATATTCACCAGTGCAGGTTTCCCTTCAAAAACCCACGCAGCTCCTTCCTTATGGCTTATGCAGGCTTTACCATTGCTGATAGCTGCTATTTGTATTGGCTTTGAAAGTTTCAAATGTTTTTTTTTTTTAAATGCTTTGATAGATATGGATAGATCTCTTTCATAGGACTCATCCATATCAAGCGCTGACTCCTTGTTATCTTGAGTAGACTTAGGGACATTTCGCAAGTCCCCCTTTTTTTAAGATTTCCACCTACCAATTTGATGCGTGGGCCTCCTTGTTATTTCATGCACAACCCTACTTGGAATTTTAAACATCTTTCAATGCTGAGATTGAAGGCTCCATTCATATCTAGTATTTTTGCCAATGTGATGGCTGAATGTAATTAAAACGTTGATTCAGACGAGATATCCTCTTGTTCTATCTTTCATTTCCTTGTTTGCTGACTGGATTGCTACATGACTTGGTGTCATTCTGCTGGTGTATATTGTGCTGACGTGTATCCATTTCAATCCCATTCAGTGCTCCATATGTGTATGCAGAGGAGAATTTGAGCGCAGACATCTTTTCTATGACCATTGCTTAAATGCATTTGTATTAAATTGTTTTGTCTTTACTTGTCATCTCCTCTATGTATTGCACAATACATATGCTTTGCATAATTTAAAACTACTCCATCTTTCCATCTTGTGCAAGCCTCTTATTTGTCTCCAATGCGCAAGATTTCATTCTATTTCTTTTCCATTGTAGCTTCCTCCAATGTCCCACAAAAATAGCATTATACATAAGACAACACAAAGATTTTATTGATCTGAAAAATTGCTTATAGCTTCACATGGACACATTCTAACAATTGTGCTTAGAATAATAAAACAACATATCGACACTTGCTTAGCCAAGCTCATTAGGGATAAATTTTGCATCTGGTTTGAATGTTTGATATGCTTTTATATCATTTCATAGGCTCTTTCTCCATCGTGCAAGCTTCTGGATTTATCTCTTGCGCAAGCTTTCATTAGATGCCGAAGATGATTTTTAGCTAAGTCATCATTTGTGAGATCAATCGTTTGAAACTAGAAGACGTCATGCGACCCTTCATGGCTTTGATTTCCATATTCCTTTGGAATAAATGTGGAAAGAAAAAACCCCTTTTTAACACCATCATCAATAATCTTAGCTTTTAGCACATTTGATCATTAGAAACTCAATTGTCAATCATTTCTGCACAATGTTTAACATCAATAAACTGCTTCCAGAATTGACGTTAAAAAACTGACTGAATTACATCAAAGGACCCCAACACTTGGCAAAAAGACTCATTTATCTATAATGAGAATGAATGCAAAAGGAATTTGTCTAATTCAATTCCATGTGCGATATATAACTGATCAAACATGGTCATTATGACAATTCTAAGAAACTGTGTAGATGCAGATGTAAAAATAGCATAAATTTCATTTGGATTGACTTTTGCAAAAATAGAAACCTATGCCTTGAAGCCCAACCCCTGATCTTAGTAGTAGATTTACATATAGGGATCATAAAATTCCTATTAGATTTCTCTGATAGTCAAAAGGTCAACCAACATTAAATTGCAAAGTCAGTCCTTTACTAACTTCTTGAAAACAAAACAACAAACATGCAGAAATTGGTTTTGGAATGGGCTGAGCAAAGTAACCAGATGGATTGGCACAAGTTTAAAAATCCTCATGGGGAAACTTTTCCATGATTAAAATATGGGGGAGCATTCAATTCTCCATGAAAATCAACTAGGTATACATTATAAGATATCAAAGTAGGTCATTCTACAATTCTGCACTTGACACTCAGAGAAACTAAAAAAATGGCAAACTAAATGGCTTTGGAAAACTTGTCATCCGACTTCATAGGGATCTGTAAATGGGCATGGAGGTTTACTTTCATGTCTGAAACACCCTGGAATAATCCATAATTTAATGCCTATCCATCTGGTCAAAAATACAAACCTCTAAAGTAGGTCAGTTGATAAAATTGGGAAATGTGCAATATGCAGATTTGGGTAAATGCCTCCAATAAAATTGGGAAATGTGCAATATGAAGATTTGGGTAAATGCCTCCAAATGGCTATCTCCAAAACATGTCCAAACTAAAATATGAAATCTAGAACCTACTGTATTCGCCAAATGAAAGGTGGGGAACATGTATCCCAAGTGGTTTTTCACAAAAATCATCAGACCTCTGTTTGCATGTGTTCAAAGTAAGCCTTCTCCGCAAGCTTCTTAGGAAAATTTTTACTTAGTAAATTCAAATTTCTTCAAAATTTGAGAGTACTAACAATGGCTCTATCTAGGGACACGTGCCCCATGTGGGCATGCAATGGATCTAAAATCTCTTGGTACAACAGACCATTCACAAAATAAATCAGATTTTTCCTTCTCTATTGACTTTAAAACTATCTCTCTTCTCTTTTCAAAAACTGGGAATCCGTATTGAAAGCAAACACACCACACGACTGAAAAGAAAATGACTGAACAAATATATACATTATTTACAAAAACCTCAAGCCCTTCTTCAAATGAAATCAGTTTTAGTAATAACTGAGAGGGGGGGTGAATCAGTGGCCTCAGAAAATTTATCCTTTTTAAACTTTAATCCACCAATCAATACTTCTCTAATTATTAAGTCCCAACAAGATGCATGCCATTGAAATATTTGAAACAAATAACTGTCTGTCAGTTTATCTTGTCTATCCTTATTCTCCTTGATAATTGATAAGCAGTAAACTATATTTACCGATACTCAGTAAATATGCAGAGCATACCAGTCAATCCATAAATGCATATGCAGAATGTAAAATAGTAAAGTAATAAATCATGCACATATAACACAAGGATTTTAATGTGGAAACCTTGTTAAGGGAAAAACCACTGGGACCGGTACCCCAAATTTTCACTCTTTTGAAGTGAGCCCTGTTAGGAGCCAACCCTATTAAAGGTTACAAACACACTGTTAAGTGCGACCTTGTTAGAGGATTTTCAATACATAGGTTATCACTAAGTATCTGGCATCTACGCTACCATCCTTGAATCAGTCTCATGATTGTCAATAGGCTTAATGCAAATCTTACTACCATCCTTGAATCAACCTCCTTCTTAGACTATCAATAGGCTTTAGGTAAGACTGGTGCTACTATCATGATTCAACCTTCTGGTAATCTGTTAGTATATACCTCAATTACAAAAGATTGTTAAGTCCTGCTCTGTTAAGAGACTTAATGCTTCAATGGTTAAACTGAAACAAAATGACCTATTTCTAATGCAAATTAATTATAGATTTTCAAATCTATTTACTTACAATATCTTTCTGATCAATGTATCAATACAATTCCTTTGTACTCAACTCTTTCTTCTTTGTGATGCCATGCTTCTCTGTCTGTCGGTGTCTGTAGAATTCTTTAGCTCTCCCTCAGCTTGATTGATCAAGACTATATGAAGTTAATCCTTCATCAGTTTCTCTTTAGTATCTTCTATCAGTTCACTCCCCTGTGTATCTAATTGCTTCTCGACCACTGCTTGAGAATGAATTATGCTTGTCTCTTAAATAGACATGATATTCCTTAATTCTTGGTTCTTGATTCTTAGCGTGAAAAACAATCCAACCAAATTGATTTGTGGCTTTAACTCCTGATTTATCTCATAGTTATCTTCTTGCCAACTGTGTAAATCATCTTTAAATCACTTCCTTAACTGTGGTTGAATAAAACAAATCAAACAACCAGTTAAGTCTATCTTTTAGCTCTGCCAACTAGATATTTTGTCATTTTCTGATCTCTTTGTTCTGTTGGTCAATTCTACAGTTCATCGCCGGTGAAAACTGCCAGTTCTGTCGGTGTCGCTTCAGTTAGCTTCAGGATCTCCATCCGTCGGGCATCATTGGATCTTGTTTGTCGGGCAACACTATTTTTAGCTTGTCAGGCATCATATGATTCTACTTTGTCGGGCATCACTGTGACTTTTATCTCTGTCTTTACCGATGGTGTGCACTCCGCCGGTGTAGTCTATCATATAGTGAATACTTGACTTTTATGTATTGCTGAAAGCATAACATTTATTCCATTGGATCTTTGAACTCTTTGGCATTATGTATATGACCATACAGATGATATCAAGTTGACATCAATAACAATACAGACCACTAACTGATTTAATGTCTTGCATCATCTTCAACTTAATATAGTCAACCATTTAATCAGTTACATATCATCAATCTCTCCCTTTGGCATTGATGGAAACATACTATATCATCACACTATACTATTGCTAATACAATATGAAATACAATTGTTGAGATTCATCAAATTACCAAACAGTTTGTTTTGATAACCAATAAAATGTCTGACCACCGGTAAGCTCTGTGTAAGCTTAGATTTGATTCTTGTAGCTTTCCTTTATTTCTTCTTCTGATGTGTTGTGACCTCTGTTGGTGTCAATTTTCTCTTTGACTATTTTGCATATTTGATGTCACTGGCTTGTATTTGAAACTTTTACACAAGAACTCTCCCTTTTAATATGATCTCTCCCTGTTTAGAGTAATCTGATAATGAAAATTTTCTGATGATAATATGGAAACATTCTCTCCCTTTGACAACAATGCCAAACAAATATTTTATAAATATCTGACATTCTATCAACTAATTCCTTCTTTCCGTAATATATTCCTTGAATTTCCCTTATCCATTATCAATATAACAATCTTCTCTAGTGCTTGGTTCTGATATATATCTTGTTGTATATAGATGTAGCTTTGAGGTTCAGCTTTTGCTTGCATCAATCATGATTGATATTCTGATAATATATGGTTGATGCAGCCTTCAGTCCTATTAGTGACTGTTAGACATGGGTTTGACCCCTAGTCTTTTTCTCAGATATTTAAATGTATCTTTGGGTAGTGGCTTGGTGAAGATATCGGCCAATTGTTATTTTGATTGCACATATTCAAGTATTACTTCTTTTTCTTGTACTTGTTCTCTCAAATAATGATACTTGATGGCAATGTGTTTAGTTTTCGCATGCATGACTGGATTCTTAGAAATATTTATTGCACTGGTGTTATCACAATAAATAATCACTGGTTCTTTGATCTTCATATGCATCCCTTCTAGCAATTGTTTGATCCATGCAATATTCAAGCATTTTGCAGCAGCAACAACATATTCTACTTCTGCAGTAGACTGATAGATGCATCCTTGCTTCTTGCTAATCCATGTGACAAGTTTGTCACCCATAAAGAATGCTCCTCCAGTTGTGCTCTTCCGGTCATCAAGATTTCCAGCCCAATCAGCGTCGATAAACACTTTTAGTTCAAATTTGCCTTCTCTTCTATACCATAAGCCAAATTCCTCAGTATTCTTCAGATATCTTAGAATTCTTTTCACAGCAGTTATATGTGATTCCCTGGGGTTAGTAGAAAATCTAGCAACAATTCCTACTGCATGTGCAATATCTGGTCTAGTGTGTACAACATACATGAGTTTTCCTATCATGGATCTGTATAGAGTCTGCTTTACCTCTGTTGTTTTGTCTTCCTTTGTTAATTTGCATCCAGTAGCCATCGGTGTTCCAACAGGTTTGGAATCTTCCATCTTGAATATTTTCATAACTTCTTTGATGTATTTGGACTAAGTAATGAAAATGCCTTCACTTTGTTGAATGATTTGTAGACCAAGAAAGAACTTGATCTCTCCAAACATAGACATCTCAAATTCCTTGCTCATTTCATTAGCAAATGATTTGCATAGCATATCATTGCCTCCAAATATGATGTCATCAACAAATATTTCAG
>MU227132.1:986605-1040694 GCA_018584345.1 Thuja plicata
TAGGAATTAAATATGATGTATGATTAATACAGATTTAGGATTTTCTGTATTTGACACTCAGGTCGAGTAGAGTCAGTGAAAACTCAGAATTGCCTAGTACAATAGGACTTTGATGATTCAGAAGAATTACAAATGCAACAAAATTGGTTAGGGTTGCAAGATGCCAATTTTGGGGTGTTACAACTGTGCGACGAGCTTGGTCGCTCACTCATGAGTCATTTCTATCATCTCGGTTCCCTGTCGTAAGCGTGCGACCATCTACCACGTTTCTTCCACATCAGCATCCATCTCCCACCTCACCTTCAAATTTTGGACTTCATCAACCACCTGGCACACACTTTGAGGCACCTTTTGAGCTCGCTTGTGGATAGCCTCCTCTTTGTTCTTCATATTACCATGCAAGTGTTCTTCGATTTAAACAACTGAAAGTTTTTCAACCGCAACAAAGTTGGATAATGTCTCTGGATGTTTTTCAAAGCATTATCTATTCTAGCGCCCAAAATTAGGGTCCCACCACAACCAACATTGCACTTGCCAAGGGGCCCACCAAGGAGCCTCTTGGCTTCTTATTCACAATGCATAGTGAGTGCTTTCATATTTAAACATTAATAGTTTCCTCTCCCAGCGAATGTGGGATTAAACACTTTAAAGATTTTCATGTTTTTTCCTTACCTGTGCTGGTTCTTCCGCTGGTTACAATGTGTAGACATTTAATGTCTGGGCTCTCCTTGGCTTAAACTAGCACAAAACTCTATTAATCTTCACAACACTTCACAGGTTTCTTATTTACATTCCAATGCAGGCTTGTAACCAAATTTCTACTCCATTAAACGTCATCCAATATTGCGCAAGGTCTCTATTTTTGCTACATTGGCTTTTAAAACCTCCACTTTATACACTGTCTTCACCTTTTATTTTGCAGGTTATTCCTTATGCCTTGCGCAATATGCATTTGTATTGTTTTGAAAATACACCTTGCACTAGCTTTTTCTCCCTCCAAATTCACTATGCATCTTTTCCATTGAAACTCCATGTTGTGGTTTTTTTCTTGGAGCTAATAAACTATTCTTTCAAATGTTTCAATGTCTGGCATGCCCCCTCTGTTTCTATGCACAACACCTGCCAATTGCTTTATTTTAAAAATTTAAATGAGTTTTTCCTTCCTTATGCATTTAAAACATAGACATCCTCCTTCAACATTTGGCATTGAATGTTAATGTTTTGCTACGCAAGCTTTGAAGGACATCTTCAATCATTTCGCAACCTCTTTGATATTCACCTGCGTAGGTTGCCCTTCAAAAACCCATGCAGCTCCTTCCTTATGGCTTGCGTAGGCTTTACCATTGCTGACAGGTGTTATTTGTATTGGCTTTGAAAGTTTCAAATGTTTAGTTTTTTAAAATTCTTTGATAACTATGCACCGGTCTCTTGCACAGGACTCATCCATATCAAGCGCCGACTCCTTGTTATCTTTAGCAGACTTAGGGACATTGCGCAAGCCCCCCATTTTTTTATTTCCACCTAACAATTTTATGCGTGGGCCTCCTTGTTATTTCATGCAAAGCCCCACTTGGAATTTTAAACATCTTTCAATGCTGAGATTGAAGGCTCCATTCATATCTGGTATTTTCGCCAATGTTATGGCTGACTGTAATTAATATTTTGATTCAGATGAGATATCCTCCCATTATATCTTTCAATTCCTTGTTCGCTGACTGGATTTCTGCATGACTTGGTGTCGTTCTGCTAGTGTATATTTAGCAGATGTGTATCCCTTTCAATCCCATTCAGTGCCCCATATGTGTATGTGCAGGAGAATTTGAGTGCAGACATCTTTTCTATGACCACTGCTTAAATGCATTTGTATTAAATTGTTTTGTCTTTACCTGTCATCTCCTCTATGCATTGCACAATACATATGCTTTGCATAATTTAAAATTACTCCAACTTTCTATCTTGCGCAAGCCTCTTATTTGTCTCCAATGCGCAAGCTTGCATTCTATTTATTTTCCATTGCAACTTCCTCCAATGTCCCACAAAAATAGCATTATACATAAGACAACACAAAGCTTTTATTGATCTAAAAAATTGCTTATAGCTTCACATGGACACATTCTAACAATTGTGCTTAGAATAATAAAACAACATATCGACACTTGCTTAGCCAAGCTTATTAGGGACAAATTTCAGCATCTAGTTTGAATGTTTGATATGATTTTATATCATTTCATAGGTTCTTCCGCCATTACACAAGCTTCTGGATTTATCTCTTGTGCAATCTTTCATAAGATGACGAAGATGATTTTTAGCTAAGTCGTCATTTGTGAGATCAATCGTTTGAAACTAGAAGACGTCATGCGACCCTTCATGGCTTTGAGTTCCATATTTATTTGGAAGAAATGTGGCAAGAAAAACCCCCTTTTTAACACCGTCATCAGTTATCTCAGCTTTTGGCACATTTGATCATTAGAAACTCAATTGTCAATCATTTATGCACAATGTTCAACATCAATAAACTGCTTCTAGAATTGATGTTAAAAAACTGACTGAATTGCATCGAAGGACCCCAACACTTGGCAAAATGACTCATTTATCTATAATGAGCATGCATGCAAAAGGAATTTTTTCTAATTCAATTCCATGTGCGATATATAACTGATAAAACATGGTCATTATGACAATTCTAAGAAACTGTGTAGATGCAGATGTAAAAATAGCATAGATTTCATTTGGATTGACTTTCGCAAAAATAGAAACCTATGCCTTGAAGCCCAATCCCTGATCTTAGTAGTAGATTTACATATAGGGATCATGAAATTCCTATTGGGTTTCTCTGATAGTCAATAGGTCAACTAGCATTAAATTGCAAAGTCAGTCCTTTACTAACCTCTTGAAAACAAAACAGCAAACATGCAGAAATTGGTTTTGGAATGGGCTGAGTAAAGTAACCAGACGGATTGGCACAATTTGAAAATCTTCATGGGGAAAATTTTCCATAATTAAAATATAGGGGAGCATTAAATTCTCCATGTAAATCAAATAGGTATACATTGTAAGATATAAAAGTAGGTCATTCTACAATTCTGCACTTGACACTCAGAGAAACTAAAAAAATTGCAAACGAAACTGCTTTGGGAAACTTGTCATCCAACTTCACAGGGATCTGCAAATGGGAATGGAGGTTTACTTTCATGTCTAAAAAACCCTAGCATACTCCATAATGTCATGCCTATCCATCTGGTCAAAAATACAAACCTCTAAAGTAGGTCATTTGATAAAACTGGGAAATGTGCAATATGCAGATTTGGGTAAATGCCTCCAAATGGCTATCTCCAAAACATGTCCAAACTAAAATATGAAAGCTAGAACCCACTATATTCACCAAATGAAAGGTGGGGAACATGTCTCCCAAGTGGTTTTTCACAAAAATCATTAGACCTCTTTTTGCATGTGTTCAAAGTAAACCTTCTCTGCAAGCTTCTTAGGGAAATTTTTACTTAGTAATTCCAAATTTCTTTGAAATTTGAGAGTAATAACACAGTCCTTCCACCATCAATAATCACATCACAATACTTATCCTCACACTTGAATCTAGTGCTAAATAGGCTCTTCCTTTGATTTGAGCTCTTCTCTTCATTTATCAAGATCCTCCAGACAACTAGGGTTTCTCCCCTCTCAGAATCATTTGAGTGTTCTGACTGAACCTCTTCATTTGCATGTGTAACTCGTGCATGGCCTTCATTCCTCCTATCCATCCTTCCTTGACATTGTGGGAATTCATATGCTTGATGTCCTCTTTCTCCATAATGGAAACATGTCCCACGAAAACCTCCTCTTCTCAGTCCTTGCCCTCTTCCTCTTCCTCTCTGATCCCTATTATTTGGATCATAGGAATGATTGTAATTATTTCCCCTATGATTCTGACTGCTACTTGACTCATCATTGTTTCTCTGATCTTCATTTCAACCTCCATAAGACTGTCCACTGAATCTTCCACCATGGCCTTTTCCATCTTTCTTCCTTTCAAACTTTTCGTTCAGCTTCTCTTCCACCCTTAGGGAAAGATGGTATGCCTCTTCAATACTAATCATTCTAACTAGACTCAACTCATCCTGAATACTTGGCCGCAATCCATAAAGATAATAGGAAACCTTTATCTTCCCAAGTTCTGCATGACATGTTCTAATGAGGACTCAACAGAACTCTTCTGTATACTCTTGCATAGATTTTCCCGCTTGTTTTAACCCTTGCATTTTCCTCAGTGGATCAAGCTCATAATCAATGAGAATGAACGGTCTCTTCAACTTCTCCATCATTCAGTCCCATATTATGATTTTCTCCTTTCCTCTTCTAGTCCTCTCCAACTGAATCTTCTGCCACCAAATTTTTGCATGGCCCTTTAGGTTGGCCTTCCCAAATTTGACCCGATCTAGATCTTTGACATCTTTATACTCAAAGTATTCTTCTAGATCATTTATCCAATCAATCATCTCCTCTAGGTTAATATTTCCCAAAAATGTGGGAACTTCAATCTTGGGTATTTTCCAATGTTGGAAATGGCCCTCAAAATCCTATCCTATTCAGGATCTCTAGGATCTTTTGGTGCTTCTTGATCACCTTTCCCTTCTTCTTTGAATTCCTCTTCACTTTCATCTCTAACAACAATATTCATTCCTCTATGAAGCTCCTCTTGCAACACTTGAACTTGTCTCTAAAGGACTCTAAAAGCCTCTTCTGTCACACCTGCAGCTCTCCCGCCACAGTTCCTTCGTGGAGGCATTTTTGGCTCTTATCACACGAACCCACAACCACAGTCCTAGTGCAAACTCCCTCACAATTGGAAATTTATCTACACACTCAGGAACTCCTACTCTAACACCACTAGATGAAGGGTGCTCCTCTTATTAACACAAACACACAACAAAATCGAGAATAACAAGATTTGCAAAGATAGGAAATGGGCTTTTTATTATCCACCATGAAATGAAATTAAAAAATTCTAAAATATAACATGCACCTTTAGAAATGCAACATGCACAGCCACATGGGAATTTTATTACACTAATTTTCAAGCCGGAGCCACCAACTGCATAACCCAGAACTTCCCTAGACAACCCTATGGGCCTTCAATATATAACCAATTTAACCACCCAAGAAGATTCTATAAATCAAACCCTAAATTTTAAGGCCGACCAACCCTAAGATATTATTATTTATTTTTATTACATTAGAGTAGGCCCAAACAACTTCAGAACCCAAAAATAAATTATGAAGAAACTTTAACATTTTCAAGTACAGGTAGCGCAACTTCAGGAGACCATAACTCATCAATTGTTAACCTGATGGGCTGCCATAACCCAATTTCATAAAATCCACAAAGTGATCTACAATGCCTAACTTGTGCAAGCCCTAGTCATCCAAGGTTTTGACCCCATTCGAAGCCTCTAAAGCCTTCAAAACTGAGTTTGAATTTTTTGTACCCTGCTGCCAATACCGAAAATATCCAATATCTACAAAACTAGACTTGATCTGGCAATGAAAATTTACTAGTAGGATAATACAATCAAAGTGAGCCTTCAGGAAGAAAATAGAATATTCTGAGCTCAAACGAAAAACTTACTAAAAATAGTAAATTTCTAGAAATAGTAACTCCGCACAAAATAGCCCTTATTGAAAAGAAACCAGAAAATATTTTTGGGTGATGCAAGATTTCTCTTACACCTAGGATGCTCCTATATTAGTATGAAAAGAGGAGCACTCAAGTGAGACCCAAGTCAGGAAGAAATGTTATAGGGATATAATTTATGACACTAGAAGAAGTAACTGATATATTTTCCCAAAAAGAAGATTTGGATTTACTTCTCATCTTTTCAAGTTTAATATATGTGTAGCCTTGAAACACCACATTTACCAAAAAAAAATACCATCATTGAACTATCTTACTTGTAATATAAGAAAATAATTTGTAAAAATCAATTGTATCATTTATAATTTTATTCTTTATGAAAAGTTTTAAATAAATTCATTAATACTTTACTATTGCTTGGTTAAATAATTTATCGACATATAAATACACTTTAAGTATACCATGTTGGAAAATTGTTAAGCATGTCAGAGTTTGGTACTTGGGTGTGCTAACATTAATTTTTTTTCATTGATGTCAACAATACTAATTAATGTTTCAGATATTGTTTTCAGTATGTTCAGTGAAGAATATTTTAGGTGTTTAGGTGATATGACGAAGATCTTGAGTTTCAAATGTGAAGTATTGTTCAAAGGTGTCTGTTGATGATTTACAAAGGTTTGCAGAAGTTTTTATGATAGTTTGAGTGAGGGATGATCGAGTTACTGGTTTTTGATGTTACAGTGTTCATGTGTATAGTGGATGAGTATTTTGTTTGGTATGTCTTATATTTGATGTTTTGTAGGTTGTGAATTTGGTGGTTACATGGTTCCTTATCATTGTGTTCATAGCTAGTGTTGTTCATAATTTGAGTACAACAAGCTATCTTTTATTGTGATAGAGTTCGGTATTCTAGTGTTCTTGTTGATCAAAGATGAAGATAAGTTTGGATTTTGTATTGAAGATGATGTGAATTTTCTAAATGGTATTCATGTTTCTTGTTGGTGTTCTTGGATCATGTGATGATTGTGTTGTTGGTCTACATTGATTGAAGTGATTAGATTTTTTGTTTTGGTAATGTGTTGGCATTTCTTCATTTAGGTCCTAGCCAACTTAAGGGAGTAACATGTTGTGATTCTTGATGCTGCTTTGGAAACATAGATTAGTGTTCATGGTTGAATATTTATATAGTTGGAAAGAAGATATCTATGAGACAAGTCAAGAGTTATGCTTTAAATCTAATTGGCTGGATTGTTTAACACGCCAAGAATCAAGAATCAAGAAACAATGAATATTATGTCTATATAAGAGACAAGCTTAATTCATTTATGAATGGGATTAAGGGGAGTGAATAAAAAGAGGATGCTGAAGAGAAACTGATGAAGAAAAACTTCATGCAGTGCTGATCAAACAAGCTGAAGGAAGAGCTAAGGGATTCTGCAGACACCGACGAACAGTGAGCACAACATCACAGAGCAGAAAGTATGGAGCACAAGGATTAATTGATACATTGGTCAGAGAGGTAATGTACTTAAATAGATCTGAAAATCTGCAATTCAAGTTGAAATATGAATAGGTCATAGTGTTTGAGTTTAACCATTGAAGCATCAAGTCTCTTAATCAAGCAGGACTTAACAGTCTTCTATATATTGAGGTACATCTCAAGGAGTGCCAAAAAGTCTGATTCATGAAAGTAGCATTGGACTTGCCTGATACCTCTTGACAGTCTAAGAAGGAGGTTGATTCAAGGATGGTAGTAATAGATGTTTGATACTAAGTGACAGCCTCTATGTATAAAATCCTCTAACAAGGTCGCACTTAACAGTGTGTTTGTAACCTTTAACAAGGTTTTCTCCTAACATGGCTCACTTCAGAAGAGTGAAAATTTGGGGTACCAGTCCCAGTGGTTTTTCCCTTAACAGGGTTTCCACATTAAAATTCATGTGTTATGTGTGTATGATTCATTTCTTTACTGTCTTGCATCTTACATAGCTAACTCTGGATTGTTTGGTATACTCTACTTATTTACTGAGTTTTGGTAAATAGTTATACTGCTTATTGGTAATCAAGAAAGAATAAGGATTGACAGAGAAAACTGATAGACAGTTAATCATTATTAGTATTTTATGGCATGCATCTTGTAGGGACATAATAATCTGAGATTTATTGATTGGTGGTTAAAGGATAAATTTCTGAGGCCACTGATTCACCCCCCCCCTCTCAGTTATTACTAAAAATTGGTATCATAGCTTGTGTGCTTAGAAAGGAAGGTTTCAAGACCTAAGTCAAGATCAAAAGATGAATAGACTTGATGTGCCCAAGTTGAACAAAGACAACTTTAATTCATGGAAAAGCAGGATAAGACTCCACTTATCAGGTATTGGTAATGATGTTACTTAATTCCTAGATACTGAATATGTGTTTCCCATAGGAGTATTAATAGTAGGTCAATTGAGAGAGAAGCATGAGAACAACTGCATGGTCATAGAGCTTTCTTCCTCACTCTCTGATGCTGAATTTGAAGAAGTCAAAGATTGCAAAACTACAAAGAAGATGTGGGACAAACTGAAGCATGTACATGGAGGTGATACAAATTTTCTAAGAGCCAAAGCAGAAAGCCTTAGAGGAAAGTTTTATGATCTCAGAATGAAAGAAGGAGAAAACATCACACAGTACAGCACAAGAATCAAAGAAGTAGTCAATGATATACGAGGAGTTGGAGGTACACTTGAAGAGGAGACAGTGCTAAGTAAAATCTTGAGAACCTTACTGCCAGTATATGCTATTAGAGTTTCTGCCATTCAAGAAATGAGAGCAGTAGCAGACAATACAATTACTCTTGATAGTTTAATTGGTAGACTGATTTCATTTGAGATGAATAACTTTGATAATAGTGTCTTATCGAAATTAGATTATGCATTTAAATCTTCTATGAGAATAAGCAAGTCAAGTCATAGACACACATCTAGAAGAGATAGTGAAAATGAAAGTGAAGAAGAAGATCTAGATGAAATAGAAGCACTTATGGCTAGAAGAATGCAGAGAGGCAAAGGTAAGTTACCACTTGTATGCTTTAATTGTAAAGATATTGGACACTTTGTTGCAAGATATCCTAATAGAAGAAAACGTGACAGAGTTAATGATAGATCTTTTGAGAAGAAATCTGACAGAGGTGACAACAAAGATTACAGAAGTTATGGACAATGAGAAAGAAGAGATACCCGAGACTAAAAGAGAAAAGGCAAGAAAGCCAGCTACTTAGCTGTTTGCAAAGATGTAGATACTGACACCGAACCCGATGAAGACATCAAGATGGTGTTTGTGGTTGTGAAAGATGATTCAGATGAAGATGAAAGGTATGTAGAAACTGCACTCATATCTAAGGTTAGCAAGAATGATATATGGATTATAGATAGTGGTTGCACTCACCACATGACCGGTGACAAAGAAAATTTTAACACTTTTGAGTATTATAATGGTGGTATAGTAAGAATGGGTAATGATACACCTTGTCCAGTTGAAGGTAAAGGAACTATAATGTTGAATAACCTGATTAAATGTGAAAATTCTTATTGGGTAAAAGGATTGAATTATAATCTATTGAGTGTTTCTCAGCTGAATAATTTAGATCACAGAGTAGCATTTGAGAATAAGAAGGCAAAGATCTTCAATGAATCAGGAAGATTGATTGGTACTAGCGAACAAACAAAAGGTAACTTATTCTATCTGAATGACTAGAAATGAAGACATATGGCTATGGCACAAAATATTATTTCATGTTAATTTTGACAACATGATGAAAATAAGCAGAATGAGAAATGTAAGAGTCTTACTGACGATGTCAAAGCTCGACAACATCATGTGCAAGAATTGTAAAAAAGGTAAGATGACAAAGTCTAGTTTCAAAATTAAAACCCATACATCTGATGATATTCTAGAATTAGTCCATACTGATCTATGTGGACCAATGAGGACAAAAAGTTATTATGGAGATAGATATTTTATTCACTTTGTTGATGATTACTCTAGAATGATGACAGTTATGTTTCTAAAAGACAAATCTGAAGCATTTAAGATGTTTAAATGGTATAAGGCTATGGTAGAGAAACAAAGTGGTAAGGATTTAAAATGCTTGAGATCAGATAGAGGAGGAGACTTTATATCAGATGAATTCACTAACTTCTGCAATGAGCATGGTATAAAAAGACAGGTTTCTGCACCAAGAACACTGAACCACCTCACAATAGGTGTGGAATAATCATGCTCAAGGCCTTTCTTAGAAATAGTTTATTCAATCTAAGGACTACTTCTCCCACTATGAGGTGCATTTAACTTGTTAACCGAGGGATGTTACTTGAAATGGTCAACAAAGTATGTGCACTAGGTTCCTTAAAGAGTCATTATGCTTATGCTGTAAGAAGGTAAGAAATGCAAAAAATAAACCTACACTAGTGCTGCAAGAAAAGAATACACTTATCTCCTTACTGAAATGAATGCTAGAAATTGCAAACTCTACTTAAACCTATACTTTCAACCCAGAACATCCATTATAACTATTCTTGTACATGCTGCAGGAACATTCACAAAGTACAATGTTGCAGGAAGAAACTGTAACTTCTATCTGAAATACTGGAAATACTGGAAATGCTAGAAATAAATCTACTCTACTCTAATCTATTCCACCTCCCAAGTGGGCCCCCTTGGTTGGTTTTTTCTAATCTACTAACATAGAACAAACCAAGAATCACTTCATTGTATTTCAAAATCTCATTACATAAGAACAATACATGAAACTTAAAATAACTTGTATAAAAGTTTTCTTACAAAAAATTTCTCTCTCTCTCTCCCTAACTCTTCTAACTACAAAATTTTAGTCCAATCCCTATAAATAGAGGATTGAACACTTACTAAAAAATAGAAAAGAAACTATCTTGCTGAAAACATGGCGGAGAAGAAGATGGAAACACAACAGCCCGCGGTGTGGGTAATAAAGTTTGGGAAACCAGTTCAACATAATAAAGTGTAGAGGGAATATAGCAACACTATATCCCCACATCCTAGAATAGTGGCTCCTCCATTGTAGAAGCCATGTCTCCTGGTGCTGTGATGATCACTCTGCTGTAGCTGGTCCTCAACAGTATTCCTTGAATGCTGTCAACCACTCTCCAGTCGCTTCCTTCCCTAACAAGTTAGTTACGATGCAGAAATATTCATGCAACAAGCTTAATCAAATTAAATCTAGATATTAGAACATATATTCTGATGGTTATATGAAATACTGCACTATATGTATAATATTGGCAAAATATGTCACAAATATCTACCCATGGTTTATCAGTTCTAACTGGACTTTATCACAAGTTTTAACTGGCTAGATTCACAAATGTCTTGACAGAAATTAGAACAGAGTATTTAAAATTATACAAAATAAAGGCAATAATTTGGCCTCATTATCTGCCCCTTGGTTAATCAAATACTTGTCCTCAAGCATTGCATCTTCTAGCAGTTGACCTAAAATCACCAACTTCCATTCTTCCTTGCCTCTAGCTCTTGAAGGAGTAGTAGAATCCTCTTGTTCTTTCCCAAACTTCACTTCTATGATCCTCCTACAACATGTCAAGCCTGGCAGTGTTGATGTCATACAGGGGCCAAAGGAGCATGGGTGGCTACATTGTGAGTGGACACTAGAGCTCCTGCCTGATTTGCCTACCCAGCCCCATGTATTTTGGTGCTTGGTGTATGGCTGCTTCAAGGTTAATGGGGCTGTGTGGCTCTTACCTTTTGAATGCCTCTGATAATCTGCTCCACCTACTTTTGGCACCAGTTAAGGCTCTTTGGAAGATGAAATAAGACATGTTGTCATATTATTCATACACATCTGTTCTGAGCTTGAAAATTTTACCTCTTATTTCCTTTTTAACATTCCCATATGTCAGTTTGAACCAATCCCTCAGGAATTCTTCTGGTTGACTGCTTTCTGCTCTTAATGGTAGGGGTTCTAATTTCTCCAGTTCTCTGTAATTCTCTAGTTTTCTATCATAGTTGGCCTCGTTGTGCATCCAAGACATTAGGGCCCTTAGGTGTATATCCCCTATGTAAAGTAGGGGGTTCCATTCAGTCTCTTTAGGGATGATGAAATTATGCACATACAACTCACAGAGTAAGTTTTGTTGCCATGATGGAAGGGTCTGGTATAAACCATAAAATTCCTGGGATGATTTGAACTCTGCGTTTACATCCTTAAGGTTCATCATCAACTGGAATAAGAGGAATTGTTCTTTTAGACAGATGGTATAGATCCTAGGTGGCGGTCTACAAGAAATTATCTGGTCCGTTAGCTTAAGGGCATGTTCCATCCTTTGTTTCTATCTTGTCAATTGATCTATTAATTCTGCAATTTCCTTTCCTTGTTCTGCTATTACTTTCCGCAATTTCTTTTTCTCTTCTCCCCATAGAGTGGTTGTCAACACATGATTATTATATAACTGGAAGAGAAGCATTTGCAGAGTAATCAGACCACTAATTTCATCCTGGTTATTCTTCCTCCTTTGTTCCCTCCATGACTGCTCTAATAAATTTATTAACCAAGTTCGCTCATAGGAAACTAGGGTAGTTTCTGTGCAAGATAGCTGGTGAGTTATAGGGGTTTCTTCTTCACATTTTAGAACATCCTGATGACTAGCTCCTGGGTCATTTTGACATACATTTGGCTTAGCTTAACACTTCTCATCCAGATTTTGAGAAATGTCTTGAATCTCAGATTGCCTGGGAGAATCATCTGAAACAATATGAATAAGATTGTCCTCCTTAAATTGTTTGGGGGAAGCGGACTGGCTTTCGGTGGGTACTTTGGGAATCTACCCTCTCATCCTAGAGCTTCTTCTTCCAGGGGTTTCCTCAACCTCTACAGCCTTTTTCTTACTAACCCTCTTTGGTTTCTCTGCTGCAGGAGTAGTGGCTGTAGGAGTAGTGGCTGCAGGAATAGTCACTGCAGGAACTGACTTCATTTTCTTCCCTCTCGAGACTGTAGGGTTCAGCTGCAAGAACCAAAGTTTATCCCTCTAACATCCATTTTCCTTTTGTTTAGGATAAAGTAGGTACATTTCTCATATGAACAGGTAAAGGCATAATTTCTTGTAAATTTTTAGTTTCTGCCCCTTGGGTACCTTGCTCAACAGCAGGGTCAGTGGGGACTGCATTATCTTTGCTAATTTGCACATTAGGAGCAATCTGAGGCTGCAAAGTTTTATGCCAGACAAATTCTGCCCCATGCCATAGGAGAGACGTCCCTAGGAGATTTCTCTATGAGAAATTTAATTAGGGCATGGTGAGTAACATAATTTTCATTTCCTTTCTAGGTTTCCTCAGCACTAATACATAGCATATTAAACAAGAAATTGGGGACATTCATTGGAATATTATGCCTTACATAACTAAGCAACTTAAAATGATGCGCGTGCAAATTAGAAAATATTCCTTCACAGTTAAAATAAATGATAATATGCATGGCCAAATCATAGTATGGCGGAGGAATGGACATTCTTTTGCACCCATGTTTAGTAATCTTCAGAGGAGGGTCACCTGGTAGGGTAAACTGGGCCCTAGCTGACCTGGCATCGTGTGCATTGGGGTAGTGTTCCCCTGCTGCTGGAAGCCCAGTTACTTCCGCTATTCATTCCTCTGTAGCAATTACTGTCAACCCCCACACTGTTGCTTGGCCTTCATCAAATGTGTTTGCAAATTTTGTTGCTGCTTCTTCATCAAACTCCGTCAATTTCAAGAAATATCCCAGCCATCCACAGGAATTAAATCTTCTTACTGCCTCGACATCAGAAAGTAAAATACCATGAACTACTGGTTCATGCCACTGCAATTGGCCTCCCATTTGTGCTTATCAAATTCAACCTCTGCTCTATTCTCGACAATTACCTTCTTCTCTTTTGAAGTTTAGACTACCTCTTGTAAAACCACAGACCCTTTTTCACATTCTTCTGGTATTCTTGGTATGAACAATAATAATGTACTTTAACAGAATGAATTATAGATATTCATGTGAGAGTTATGTCATGGTTTTAATTCTGGGTCACATCTAGTCTGACAATTAGGGGTTTATTTGGGAATAAAGGTATGACATTTGACACTTGTGTGATGCGGCAGCTGGATTTTAATTAAGACAAGGCCAAAGTACATATTTGAGGATCTTAACGAGTAAATAGAAATGACATTTAGGAATTGGTACACTTCCTTACCCCCTACAAAACATTGACAAGTGTCCTCACTTGTCATACTTGGCACAAGGTATGGAATTGGCTTAATGCCGCAATGATACATTTATTGCAGTATTCGATATAACCAACGAAATCTATGTGCTAAAAATGGAAATAAATTTGAAAAGCTCGTACCTGTCAATTGATCATTGCACGTGCCAGGAAAAGGTGGTGAGAGTGGAATGACAGCGGTGGCATGCACCAACGCATGATCTCTTTATTGAAAGCATAGAAAAATGATGACGTGGAAGGTGGGTGGATGGAAGATTAAGGAATGAAATGAGTTGAAAAAGAATAATGTAGAAAGTGAATGGAGAATTTAAATTTATGTAAACATAAAGTTTTTATTATGGTCATGCTTCAAAGGAATTCTTATTGAAGAGCTGCAGGAAGAAGGTTGGCACCCTCTGCTGCAGGAAGTGTTACATGTTGATCCTTTAAAATTGGCTGGTTGAATTATTGCAGGAAGTCTTCTTTCGTCTGTGGCTGGTGATACAACTTTAGTTGATGTCCGTTGACTAATAGCTTGAAGTGTACTGGGTCAATTGTGGTCAACTGGACTACTCCATTTGTAAATACATGGCTTATTTCATATGGACCCAGCCATCGTGTCTGTAGCTTGCCTGGTATTTCTTTGAATCTAGAATCATACAACAATGCCCAATCTCCAACCTGGAACTACTTACTCTTAATATGGGAGTTGTGCCACTATTTCCTTTTCTTTTGGACAATTTCTGTGCGCTACAGGGAGGATTTGTGCATTTCATCCAAAGAATTGAGATGCAGCAAGCGCTCTCTCTGTGCTCCAGGAAGATCAATATTTAACTCCAGCGCTGTTCTTAATGTATTGTGTTCAAATTCAATGGGTAGCATTGCTACTTTACCATATAAAAGTTCAAATAGAGTGAACCCTGTAGTGGTCTTCCATGCTATTCTATACACCCAGACGGCTTTTGATAGTCTGTTGCTCCAATCTCGGTGATGCAAATGAACTATCTTTGTTAAGATTGCTTCTATCTCCCGATTGGTAACTTCTTCTTGTCCATTGGCTTGAGGGTGATAGGGGCTTGACTTCTGATGTCTGATATTATATTCCTTCATGAGATCTGTTATAAGATTGGAAGTGAATTGAGTACCTTGATTAGTAACAAGTTCTCTTGGCACGCCATATCTAGTAAAAATTTCTTCATTCATAAATTCAGCAACTTTATGATCCCTAACATGCTTCATTTCTCTTACTTTGACCCATTTTGTTAGGTAATCAGTGCACACCAGAATGTATGACTTCCCATTAGATGGAGGGTCTATTGGACCAATAAAGTCCATGCCCCATTTATCAAATGGTGTTACCACCACGTGTGGGTTTAAGGGCATTTCATCTGATCTTGTTGGTCAACCCATTCTTTGACATTTGTCACACTTCCTTGTATAACTGGCTGCATCTTTGTGAAGTGTAGGCCAGTAGTAGCCAGTTGTTAAAATCTTCAATTTTGTCCTTTTGGCTGCAAAGTGTCCCCCACATGGTTCATTATGACATGCATGCAGAATGTCATATGTCTCATCTTCTCTCACACATCTCCTCATGACTTGGTCAGGTCTAGTGTAAAATAATGTGTTATCAATCCAAGAGAAATGGAAGCTTTTCTCTACAAGAAGCCTCTTATCCTTATAAGAGAAATGTGTGGGCATTTTTTTAGCTTCTAGGTAATTAGCTATATCAGCATACCATGGATTTTGGATTGCAATATGAAATAAATGCCCATCTGGAAATGCATCATCTATCAAAGTAGTATCTTCTTCAACATGGTGAATTCTGGATAGATTATCAGCTACCATGTTTGCTTTCATTGGCTTTTCAATGATTATTATATCAAATTCCTACAAAAGAAGAAGTCATATTGCTAACCTGCCTGTAATGGCAGGTTTGTTCATGAGATACTTAATTGTTGCATGGTCAGTATGAACAAAGATGGGATAACCAGTTACATAATGGCATAATTTGTTTAGAGCATAAACTACTGCTAACAATTCTTTTTCAGTCACTGTATAGTTTAACTATGTTCCATGGAGACTCTTACTGATATAATAGATTTCATTTTCAAGGTTTCTAGACTTTTGTCCTAGGATAGCACCTACGGCATAATCTGAAGCATTTGTATGTATGTGAAATGGAAAAGTCCAGTCAGGACCCCTAAGTACTGGTGCAGTTGTCAAAAGTGACTTGAGCTGCAGGAAGGATTCATCACATTCTTTTGTCCAAGTAAATTCAGCTTCTTTGGTAAGTAAGGTGTACAGAGGACTAGCTATTTGACTAAAGTTTTGGATAAACCTCCTATAATAGCCGGCATGACCTAGGAAAGATCTGACATCTTTTTGCTTAGTGGGAATAAGGAGTGTGAGAATTACCTCTATCTTCAGAGGGTCTACGTGGATTCCAGCTTCGGAGATAAAATGTCCCAACACCATGCCTTCCTGCATCATCATAAAGCACTTTTCACTGTTAAGAGACAGGTTGTGTTCCTTGCATCTGATTAGTAATTTCTCCAAGTTCTTCAGGGTTTCCTCAAATGTGACATCAAATGAATTGAATTTGTCCATGTAGATTTCCATGCAACCATGTGATATATCAGCAAAGATGTTGATCACAGCTCTCTGAAAGGTAGCAGGTGCATTGCATAAGCCAAATGGTAATACTGAATAAGCATATGTGCCCCAAGGGCATGTGAATGTGGTCTTCTCTTGATCTTTGGGGGCTATGCTTATCTGATTGTAACCACTATATCCATCTAGAAAGGAGAAGTATTTCTTTCCATCCAAATTATCAAGACTTGGTCAATAAAAGGTAAAGGAAAGTGATCCTTCTTTGTGGCATTATTTAATTCCCTGTAATCCACACATATCCGCCACTTACCTCCTTTCTTAGGTACAATGACCAATGGTGATACCCACTTGCTATCAGAGATTGGATAGATAAATCCAGCATTTAACAACTTCTGCAACTCAGTTTTGACTATTTCTCTCAGTGTGGGATTTATTCTCCTTTGAGGTTGACGAAGTGGCAAGCTTCCGTCACTGATGTAGATTCTATGGGTGCAGATTTTAGGGTTTAGTCCTTCCATATCCCCATAATCCCATGAAAAGGCTTTTTCATGTTGACTGAGGAGCTTGGTTAACAATTCCAACTGTGATTGGGACAACTTGTTGTTTACATGGAGGTTATGACCAGGGGAAGTTCCACTGTTGTTGTTAGCTCTACCATTAACACTTTGGGCACTAGACTTGTAGCTATTTCACTTGTCAGTAATTGATCAATTATCTCAGGGATTGCTGGAAACACATAGTCCTCATAGGTACATAGCTGTAAAACAGAACTCTCTTAAACATCTTTAGCCATAATACCATCTTCAAAGGGTAACTCAACTTCTTCAACTTCCTCGTTCAAATTAGCAGACTCTGCTGGGAGAAATCTGCCATATTCATCTTGTCACCTTTCTCTTCGATACATGCAATTGAATTCTTCATGCTTTTGAAGCAATTTTTAGGAATACAAATCTAAAAACTAACTAGGAATAAAAAAATGACTCAAAAATGTTCCTAGCTTGACACCATCCCCGGCAGCGGTGCCAAAAATGAACCGCCTCAGAATAGGTGTGTAATAATCATGCTCAAGGCCTTTATTAGGAATAGTTTATTCAATCTAAGGACTACTTCTCCCACTATGAGGTGCATTTAACTTGTCAACCCAGGGATGTATACTTGAAATGGTAGGCACAGTATGTGCACTAGGTTCCTTAAAGAGTCATTATGCTTATGCTGCAGGAAGGTAAGAAATGCATAAAAGAAACCTACACTAGTGTTGCAGGAAAAGAATACACTTATATCCTTACTGAAATGAATGCTAGAAATTTCAAACTCTACTTAAACCTATGCTTTCAACCCAGAACATCCATTATAACTATTCTTGCAGATGCTGCAGGAACATTCACAAAGTATAATGTTGCAGGAAGAAACTGTAACTTCTATATGAAATACTGGAAATACTGGAAATGCTGGAAATAAATCTACTCTACTCTAATATATTCCACCTCCCAAGTGGGCCCCCTTGGTTGGTTTCTGCTAATCTACTAACACAGAATGTAAACCAAGAATCACTTCATTGTATTTAAAAAACTCATTACATAAGATCAATACATGAAACTTAAAATAACTTGTATAAAAGTTTTCTTCCAAAAACTTTCTCTCTCCCTAACTCTTCTAACTACAAACTATCGGTCCAATCCCTATAAATAGAGGATCAAACACTTATTACAACATAGAAAAGAAACTATCTTGTTGAAAACATGGCAGAGAAGAAGATGGAAATGCAACAGCCCGCGGTGTGGGTAATAAAGTTTGGGTGATCAGTTCAACATAATAAAGTATAGAGGGAATATAGCAGCACTACATCCCTACATCCTGGAATAGTGGCTCCTCCATTGTAGCAGCCATGTCTCTTGGTGTTGTGATGATCACTCTTCTATAGCTAGTTCCCAACAGTCTTCCTTGAATGTTTTTGAACACTCTCCAGCCGCTTCCTTCCCTGACAAGTTAGTTGCGATGCAGAAATATTCATGCAACAAGCTTAATCAAATTAAATCTAGATATTAGAATATATATTCTGGCGGTTATATGAAATACTGCACTATATGTATAATATTGGCAAAATATGTCACAAATATCTACCCATGGTTTATCAGTTCTAATTGGACTTTATCACAAGTTTTAACTGGCTAGGTTCACAAATGTCTTGATAGAAATTAGAACAGAGTATTTAAAATTATACAAAATAAAGGCAATAATTTGGCCTCATCAAACACCATAGCAAAATGGGATTGCTGAGAGAAGGAACAGATCCATAGTTGATTGTACCAAAACACTGATGATAGAGAAAGGAATCACCCAAATTTTTTGGAGGGAAGTTGTCAATACTATTGTCTACACATTAAACAAAGTACAATTGAAGGACACAAAGAAGACACCCTATGAGCTATGGTATGGTAAAACACCCAATGTAAGTTACTTCAAAATCTTTGGTAGTCAATCTTATGTCTTAAAGGATGATAAAAATGGAAAATTTGATGCCAAGAGTGATGAAGGTATCTTTCTAGGGTATTCCACCAAAAGCAAGGCTTATAAATGTCTTATTAAGGCCTCTAAAAAAATTGTTGAAAGTGCAAATGTAAAGATAGACGAATTTGCAGAAAAGAATGAGTTGGAAAGCACAAAAGAACCAAAAGACTACAACAAGTTTGTATACTGTGAAGAACCCAACACTCTACCTGAGAAACAGTGCTTAATTATAGAGCAACATAATGTTGTAACCGATGATCATGCTGCAAATATTGACGGTCAGGGTAATGATCAAAATAATGTGCAAGGTGATGAAGAAAAAAATGAATAAAAAATTGATGATCAATCTGATAGACAAAGAGTTGTACTTGTACTTTCAGGATATGTAAGAAGGAACCATCTATAGATCCAGATCATAGGAGATAAGAAAGATAGTACAAGAACAAGAAGTAAGTCTTTAAAATCAAGTTGTTTAATTTGTGAGTTTGAGCCAAAATCTGTCAATGATGCACTTGATAATGAAGAATGGATAAGTGCTATGAATGATGAGATTGAGAAGATTGAGAAGAACAAGACATGGTCACTTGTGCCTAGACTAGATGACAAGAATGTCATTGGTACTAAATGGATATTCAGGAACAAGTTGAATGAGAATGGAGAAGTCACAAAAAATAGAGCAAGACTAGTATGCAAGGGGTATGCACAAGAAGAAGGTATTGACTATGGAGAGACCTTTGCACCCATTGCTAGGCTAAAAGGTGTAAGAATACTACTTTATTATGCTGCATTCAAAGGATTCAAGGTATACCAGATGGATGTCAAGTCAGCATTCCTAAATGGAATACTTGAAGAAGAGGTATACATTGAGCAACCAGAAGGGTATGTAGACTTCATAAAGCCTTGCATGGATTGAAATAAGCTCCTAGAGCCTAGTATGGATGACTTCATTCCTATCTTATAAGTATTGGATTTGTAAGGACTAGTGAAAATAGTAATCTTTATTTAAAGGAAGATACTGATGCTAACATGTTGATTGCTGAAATATTTGTTGATGACATCATATTTGGAGGAAATGATATGCTATGCAAATCATTTTCTAATGAGATGAGCAAAGAGTTTGAGATGTCTATGTTTGGAGAGATCAAGTGCTTTCTTTGTCTACAGATCATGCAATAATGTGAAGGTATCTTCATTACACCCAAATACATTAAAGAGGTCTTGAAAATATTCAAGATGGAAGATTCCAAACCAGTTGGAACACCGATGGCTACTAGATGTAAGTTGACAAAGGAGGACAAGACACCAGAGGTAAATCAGACTTTGTATAGATCAATGATTGAAAAACTCATGTATGTTGTACACACTAGACTAGATATTGCACATGCAGTAGGAATTGTTGCTAGATTTTCTACTAACCCCAGGGAATCATATATGAATACTGTGAAAAGAATTTTAAGATATCTGAAGAATACTGAGGAATATGGCTTATGGTATAGAAGAAAAGGAAAATTTGAACTTAAGGTGTTTACTGACACTGATTGGGCTGGAAATCTTGATGACCAGAAGAGCACAACTGGAGGAGCATTCTTTATGGGTGACAGACTTGTCACATGGATTAGCAAAAAACAAGGATACATCTCTCAGTATACTGCAGAAATAGAATAAGTTGTTGTTGCTACAAATTTCTCAAATATTGCATGGATCAAATAGTTACTGGAAGGTATGCATATGAAGACCCTAGAACTAGTAATTATCTATTATAATAACACCAGTGCAATAAACATTTCCAAGAGTCCAGTCATGCATGCTAAGACTAAACACATTGTCATCAAGTATCATTATTTATGAGAACAAGTTCAAGAAAAAGAGGTGATACTTGAATATGTGCAATCGAAAGAACAATTAGTTGATATCTTCACCAAGCCACTACCCAAGGATACATTTGAGTACTTGAGAAAAAGACAAGGGCTTAAACCCTTGTCTACCAGTCATTAAGATGACTAGAAGGTTGCATCAGCCTATATATTATTAGAATATCATTATTGTTGATGCAAGAAAAGAGTTGAACTTCAAGGCTACATCTATATACAAATAGGTATATATCAGCACTGAACACCAGAGCATTATGTTGTATTGTTGATGGATAAGGGAAATTCAAGGAATATATTATGGATGGAGAGAAACGATTGTTTGATATTAATGTCAGATATTTGTGAGATATTTGTTTGAGATTGTTGTCAAAGGGAGAGAGATTATCCATATTATCACATCCTTCTGTAAAAGGAAGAAAGATTATCTATTATCACATTACTCCAACAGGGAGAGATTATATCCTTAGGGAGAGAAATTATATGGAAAGATTATACAAAGGGAGAGTTGCTGACAAGAGAAAAGACATCAAAAGAGAAGAACAGTCAAAAGAGAGAAATTGACACAAGGAGAAAACACAACGCATCAGAAGACAAAGAGCTGCAAGAATCAAATATAAGCTAAAATAGAGCTTACCGATGGTCAGACATTTATTGGTTAACAGAAAAAAAGATTGGTAGTTTGATGAATCTCAACTGTTGTATTTCATATTGTATTAGAAATAGTATAGTGTGATAATATAGTATGTTTTCATCAATGTCAAAGGGAGAGATTGATGACATGTAACTAATTGAATTTTTTATAATGTTAAGTTGAAAGATAATACAGGTCATTAAATTAGTTAATGGACTGTATTTTCATTGATGTCAACTTGATATCACCTGTATGATCATGTACAAAATTCCAAAGACTTCAGAGAACCAAAGGAACCAAGGTTATGCTCTCTGCAATGCATAAAAGTCAAGTATTCACTAAGTGACAAACAACATCGACGGAGTGTACACCATCGATCAAAGCAAAGAAGAACAGTCACAGTGATACTCGATGATCAAAAGCACAGTGTTTCCTGATGAAGCAAAACCACAAAATGCCCGATGAGCAAAGTCAGAAGATTGCCCGACAACCGAAGATGCAGAGTTGCCCGACGAGAAAAATTCCAATGATGCCCGACAGACAGAGTTCATGAAGCTTACTAGAGTCTCACCAACAGATCAGTCAATTTTCATTGATGACTAACTGAAGTGTTGACCGATAGAACAAAGAATTCAAAAATGACAAAATATCTAGCTGGCAGAGCTAAAAATAGACTTAACTCATTGTCTACTTTGTTTTATTCGACCAGAGATAAGCGATTGATTTAAAGATGATTTGTACAGTTGGCAAGAAGATATCTACAAGAAAAATCAAGAGTTATGCTTTAAATCTAATTGTCTAGATTGTTTATCATGCCAAGAGTCAAAAATCAAGAAACAATGAATATTATGTCTATATAAGAGACAAGCTTAATTCATTTACGAATGGGATTAAGGGGAGTGAATAAAAAGAGGATGCTAAAGAGAAACTAATAAAGAACAACTTCATGCAGTGTTGATCAAACAAGCTGAAGGAAGAGCAAAGAAATTTTGCATACACTGACAAACAGTGAGCATAGCATCACAGAGAAGAAAGTATGGAGAACAAGGACTAATTGATACATTGGTTAGAGAGGTAAGGTACTTAAATAGATCTAAAAAATATGCAATTCAAGTTGCAATATGAATAGTTCATAGTGTTTCAGTTTAACCATTGAAGCATCAAGTCTCTTAACTGAGTAGGACTTAACACTCTTCTATATATTGAGGTACATCTCAAGGAGTTCCAAAAAGGTTGATTCATGAAAGTAGCATTGGACTTGCCCGATACCTATTGACAGTCTAAGAAGGAGGTTGATTCAAGGATGTTAGCAATAGATGCCCGATACTAAGTGACAACCTCTATGTATAAAATCCTCTAACAAGGTCACACTTAACAGTGTGTTTATAACCTTTAATGGGTTTGGCTCCTAACAAGGCTCACTTCAGAAGAGTGAAAATTTGGGGTACCGGTCCTAGTGGTTTTTCCCTTAACACGCTTTCCATGTTAGAATTCATGTGTTATGTGTGTATGATTTATTTCTTTACTGTCTTGCATCTTACATAGCTAACTCTTAATTGATCACTATACTCTTCTTATTTACTGATTTTTGGTAAATAGTTATACTGCTTATTGGTAATCAAGAAAGAATAAGGATTGACAGAGCAAACTGAGAAACAGTTAATCATTATTAGTATTTCATGGCATGCATCTTGTAGGGACATAATAATCTGATATTTATTGATTTGTGGTTAAAGGATAAATTTTTGAGGCCACTGATTCACCCCCACCCTCTTAGTTATTACTAAAAAAATCATAACTCGTGCTCGCATCCAAGTTATCTCCAAAACTCAGAGACCAACTCTATCACAATTCTCTGTCACTGTTCTTTAACCTTTCTTGACCAAAACAACTATAACTTATTCCAATAGTAAGATTAATCCAAGTGACCTCTGAAATAAGATCACTACTCATCCGTGTATACATCTCCATGCTCACATGCTCTAAAATCCCATATGTTGTTTGTACGCTTCTATTAGTCTTCCATGTACCAATGATAACCAGTGTATCTGAGACTACAACTGAAACATGTGTTGATATCAATGAAAAAAAATCAATATCAACACCTATAACAGAAATAATTCCAACAATCCCCCCCTTTGGAATTGATGGAAACATATGATAAAATCCATCAACCCAAACAATATCCTTCTCAATACAATCTTCTCAATATCCTCTTCACAACTCCCCCTAAAATAGTAGGGATTTTCTACTTGTATCTCTCCCCCTTTGACATCAATGGAGAAGGGTATCATATCTATTTTCCTTCTCAGACCATACCACCTCTACAAGGTGTAGCTTTTTCAAATCTTCATGCTTTGAAAAACTAGGTGCTTGATCACCCAAATATGGTATTTTGTATTCCTGCGATCACTCCCCTTGAGGAGTGGATCCAAGAATCAAGTCCAGTGATTGATATAGCTCTGATAGCTATCTGAATGATGAATTTATGCATCCTTTAGTTATTTCAATGAGGGGTTCCCACCCCAAGCATATATCTGAGATAATCAAAGGCATATTGTGAAAAAGGTTTTATGAATATATCTGCTATTTTCTCCTTTGTATTGATGTACTCCAATCTGAATTCCTTTTCTGCAACCTTGTCTCCCAAAAAAGTGATATTTGATTGAAATATCTTTAGTTTTTTAATGGATAACATGATTCTTTGACATGTTCATTGTGCGTGTATTATCACAATGTATAACCACTGGCTCTTCAAAAGTAATCCCAATATACTTCAGCATATGCTTCATCCACACAATCTATGTGCAATTTATTGTAGCAAAAAAATACTCTAATTCAGTAGCAGACTAATCTATACAATCTTTCTTCTTACTTAACCATGAAACCAATCTCTTTCCAATGAAAAATTCACCACCACTTGTGCTCTTTCTATGTTCAACACTTCTTTCCCAATCAGCATCAGTATAAGCATGCAAAGTAAAATTATTAGACTTTTCATACCATAAGCCATATTCCAACATTCCTTTGAGATATCTAAATATCCTCTTAACTACAGTAAGATGATTCTCTTTAGGATCTACTTGAAACCTCACAACAATTCCAACTGCACTAGTTCTCAAATATTGATTATTATCTGTACAATTTTTTCTGATCTGAACTTTGTAGACAACAGCATTGACTGCTTCTCTCCAATACATTACATTACCTTCAATAATTATTGTCATGGAAGCATCTAGTAAGGTTCTAATTCTTCTCACTACTATCCCATGTTCTTCGTAGTAATAATTGATCAAATCTAATATAAACTCTCCACCTCTATCTAACCTCAAACATTTTATCTTCAAACCTAATTCATTCTTAGTGTTTTCTTTGTGAATCTTGAACTTATCAAATGCTTCATATTTATCTCTAGGAAATGCAACCCATATCATAATAGAAAGCATAAGAAATGCAATCATAACAAAAAGTATAAAGAACCTTTTATGTCACAACCAACTGTCATCAACATTCACAACAAAACAAGTAGCCTTTGTAGTATTCAACTCAAACAGATTGCCTCGTGTCTTTTTACCTAATATGATCATATCTCCTATCTAAATTCTAATAGTACATTTCTCATTGTTGAACTTCAAATGATAGCCTTTGTCTAGAAGTTTTCCAATGCTTGACAAGTTATTCTTAAGTCCATCAACAAGCAATATATTATCAGTATTAGTTCTACAATCAAGATAAATATAACCTAGTCCAATGATCAACTTTGGAGTGTTATCACCAAATCTGACTACACCACCATCATATTTAGTTAGCTGAACAAAATTACTTTTATCACCATTCATATGATGTGAACAACCACTGTCTATGATCCATTCAAATTTCTTTTCAACATGAGAAACTAGGGCTCTTTCTTCATTAATAAGCTCATCATCCTTAATAGAAATAAATCCAATTTCATCATAATCTACACCATCATCATCAGACACACCTTCGCTAGAATAGTAACATTCCTTATATTTAGAATAATCTGGTCTATGAAACTTAGGTTTATGCTTGGGAACCCTTATGGGACATCTAGATGCAAAATGACTAATATTATTACATGAAAAACACTTCAGGGGTAAATTCCCTTCAAATTTACCCTTACCTCTTTTTCTCTTCTTACAATCAAAGCCAAAGTTTATCGAGTTTCCTTTCCTCTTCTACTATATTTTCCCAATTATCAGCATATTCACCAATTTCTTCATACCTGTTACCTCTATTAGTGCTCGCAAGACTTGATAAAGTCTTTTTGTCATTGTACACAGTCGCCTTGAATGAAGATTCTACCTTGGGTAAAGTATCTCCCAGCTCTAGGACCTCAAAGGTGGTCAACTTAGAAATAAATATCTCTTAGTTAAAGTATGTTGTCAAGGGTATGATCTGTTCTATCATTTTCACTTTAGTTTTGTAAATGGGTATCAAAGATCTGAGAATCTTTATGATCACTTCTTCTTCAGTATATGTGCCTCCAGATTTTCTAATCCCTATAACAACCTATATAATCCTCTGTACATATGCTCTGACATTATCATCATCTCGCATTCGTAAACTCTCCATCTTAGTATTCCAATTTTTCATTTTCACCTACTTGGTAAACTTATCTCCTTCATATAATTTCTCTAGTCTTGTCCATATTTTAGGTGCAGAATCCAAGTCTTTAACCTCTATGAATTCTCCCTTAGAGAGCGCATCGATCAATGCTTCTCTTGAAACCATATTACAACTAAAAATTTTATTTTCATCCTCATTAACTTTATCTAATTCATCTTTAGGCTTGATCTTCTCATCCTTCTTTGTAATCATCTAGTATTCAATTCCTAAACAAATTAGATGAGTTCTCATCTTGTTCTTCCAACTATCAAAATATTTAGGATCAAGTTTTTGAATCTCCTTCCTATAGTATGCCATCTTTTGGATCACCTCGAGTTTTTATTATTTCTCTCAAAAGAACAAAAGCTTTGATACCAATTGTTAACAATAATAGTCCACCAACACAACTGAGAGTGGGGGTGAATTAGTTATGAGACAAATAATTAACCTTTAAACTTTATAAAATAATAACTCAATTAAAATATGAACACATCAAATACAACACCATAACACAAGAAATGTTTTTCGAGGAAACCCTATTAAGGGAACAAAATCCACTGGGAATTAGCACCCACAAATAATGTACTAAAATTATAGTATCCTTGTTAGGAGATTTATCCCTATTAGGATCTGATTATTACATATAGTACACAATCACTATTAAAGGAAAGACCCTGTTAGGAGTCAAGAGAAACAAGAGGCTCACTACTGAGGTACGCTGTCCAAATGTAAAGGTTAAATCCACCTTCTATACTCACTGTCTAAAATACATATAGAGAGATATACAATAACCAATGAACTGACTGATAGAAACTTTCTTTTCTTAAATAGTTTCAATGAACTTCATCACAATCACTATCTCTTCTCTACATCTAGCAGACTTCACAATTACAAGCTTGCAACTTCCACATTACACCTCCATACTACCTCACAAGAAACAACTCTCTTTTATACAATTTTACAATAAATAATTAGGTCGTCCTATTAAGACTTCTCCAATGCACAAAAAATTATAGAGACCCTTTCTAAGATACACAAGTAAACATCAATTACAACTCATCAATTATACTCCAAGATCTATAATCCACGCTCGCCATCCTTTAAAAATGTCATACCACTGTAGTTGGCCACAAATAGATTGTCACAAGATCACATGCTTCAAATGACGTCACCAAGAACAAAGCGACCCAAAAATCACAAGTAATATTCTCCAACATTTCTTCTATCACATCTTAAGCTCGCAAATCATAACTCATGCTTGCATCCAAGTTATCTCCAAAACTTAGAGACCAACTCTGTCACAATTCCCTGTCATTGTTTTTTAACCAATCTTGACCAGAACAACTATAACATATGACAATAGTAAGATTAATCCAAGCGACCTTACATATAAGACCACTGCTCATCCATGTATACATCTCCATGTTCGCATGCTCTGAAAGATCGTATGGTTTCTGTACACTTCTAGCAGTCTTCCCTATACCAGTGATAACCAGTTTGTTTGAAACTACAACTGAAACATATGTTGAAATCAATTACAAGCCATGAATATCAACACCTCTAGTAGAAACAATTCCAACAGATGTTAATTTTCCATAACCAACATCAACAATTCTTCATCGACTGTCTTTCCTCCTTCTTCCCCCAATACTTTACACAAACCATATACCGTATACTTGAAGTAGTTGTGGAAAGTATCAAAATAAAAGGATCCTTCACATTGTTTTGGATTGGTATAGGTCTCCTTCCTTCCTGGGCATGAACTTGGGGATTGTATTCTTCTTTAATATATTCTTGTGCAGATGATACTGCCTCTTTTATTTATCCAGGTCTATGTCCACACTCATGGTGTCAGAAATGCCAAATACTTCTATGAAGCTAGCTCTATCAATTCTCTCCAGAGAATCTTTGTCTTTCTTCCTTATGCATTTTGTGATTGGGCAATAGTGTTTATCCAATACCTTTACTAGGTCATCGTCCATGAAGACGTTATAAAAAATCAACTTAGCCATGTTCATAACCCATGGATTACACATTGGAACATCTTTCATTCTATTATTGAAGACAAATAGGAAAAGAGAGACACTAGTAGAACTCAGAGTGTCTAGATTCTTGCAATGAGAAAAAGTTTCCTACCATGCCTGATCATTGGCTGAAATTGCATTTGATGACCCTGGCAGCAATTGAATCCATTCTTCTAAAAATTTATCCTTCTTTTTCTTCCCTACAACTATTGATTGAGTGGATGTACTTGGTTCTTCCATTTTTGCAAAATAAGAAACTCCTCAAACCAGACAGAAAATATTCTTTTATGCACTTATTATCTCTACAACTACAATGGCTTAATCTCAAGGCAATCTCACTATATCACAGAAAACAAGATTAGTGATTGGATACACAAATGATGGCTATGGATACTACTTTAAAGGTCCTTCTTGAGTACCAACTCGCTATCCATAAACTCACCGTTAATGTTATGCATTCATAATAACTTTGGTTAGCTGTGGAATGAAAACGATAATGTCATCAGGCCATGAAATTAGTAATCTTAAGTAATTAAAAATTCATTTGAATAATATGCCAGTATATCCAGAAAATCTCTATCATGCCATCATTCTATTCAACCTAGACCCTACTTGTCACTTTTCAACTCCAATCAACTGTCTTCATGGCATTGAGCTTAGCTTTATGACTTAAAATCATGTTTAGTGACCTTGTGAAAAAACTATAATAGTCACCTCTGCATGTTCACAACCTTGAAAGAAAACTGCATCAGAACCTCACAACCTTGCACCAATAGTTATCTTTAACCTTTTTACATGGTCGCAACCTTTTAAAATTTAAGCCAAATAATCATGTAACCTTGTGCCAACTATTGATCATGATACTATAGATATATGTCAGCATCTCAAAACATTGTAGGCTAACAATAGAGTCTCCTTCAAACCTTGTGATGTCATGACAAAGCATTTCACTTTAAATATCCTTTAGACATGTGACGGTCTCTCGCACTATTGCAACCATCCTCGTAAATTTTATAAAAGACTTGTGATCTTAAGGTCTACAATAAACGTTAGTCAGTTTTAAAATATGAGACACATGACACCTTTTTGCATGTTCACACCTTGGTAACTTAACCATCAAAAACACTTGGGAACCTATGATAGACTACACTTAACTTCTAAAAAACGGCTATCGCATGGTCATAACCATTTGAAACTAACTTCTTACTATCTTGTGACCTTGCAAAAGTCTTGAATAAACTGCCAAAGTTAACCTTAGCACATGGTTGAAACCTAAAGGACTTAACCGAACTACTGACTTGTGACAGTGCGCTACACCTCAATTTAAAAATTTTGCAAGGTCATGACCATTTGATTTAAAGAAGTAAGAATGTTGTGACCACGCGACACAAAGGAATTTAACCGTCTCTTAAGTTTGCAAGTCTAAAATGATAAGTTTATCAAACCTTGTGAACTTGTAAAAACCTTTATATAGATACCACAATTGAATTCCATGGTAGTTTGCAAAGACAAATAGGGTAAAATCAGCTCAGACTAAAAAAACATTTTTCCAACTCGACATGCTGACTTCCATTTAGCTTGACAGATGAAATTTTTTTAACAAGAACAAAACAAAATGATGTCAAATTTGGAGAAAATTTAACAAAGACCTAATCAAATCTTACACTTCTAATAGTGGCTCTAGTTGGAGATGTATTTGTCTTGTAGGCATAGCAAGATCCCATAAATTACAATCATATTTCCATTACTCTGTTAGATTGGTTCAATAATCAAGATTTCTTGTGATCATACATCCAGGATTTCAAGCTTTCATGTTTCATTACTCTGTCAGATTGGTTCCAGCATCAATCCTTCTTGCGATCATACATTCAATCATATTCTCGATGCTCCCAAGCCATAAACGCTACCAATACCAATACTGAGCACCACACAAACAATGTTTCAAAAGGAGTAGAGAGAGACAATAGAAGATTCAAGCTTTGTTGGTTTGCATTCTTTTGTATTCCTCCTTGATTTCTTTTCATTTTATTGTTCATTGTTTCATTCTTAGTAGTAATTGATTGATCTTTCCCCCATTGCAAATCGGTGATACTAACCCCCTCATTAACTCGATTAAGCAGACTAACCCTAAAAAACAAATAAAAAACCTAACCCTAAAGCACATAAGAAAAAACTATAAACATATATACAACCTATCTACTATTCATGGATATGATCCATTATTCCAAGAGAAATAATGTTTCAGGAATTGTCCATTAACTGGCAATTCCAGAGTTCCTTCAGTTATGTTCTTCAACAAATATGAGTCTTCACCCCATTTGTTGTCAATAATATATGGACCTAACCAAATAGGGTCAAATTTTCAATGTCTACCCTTATCTTCTAATCTAGCATTCCATGTGAGGACCATATCATCCACTTAAAAAAATTTTATAGTGTTTTTCTTGTCATATAAATCTTTGATCTACAATTGTAATTTTTCATTTCTCTCATAGGTTTATCTTCTTGTTTCCTCTAGTTGCATTAGACCATTCATTCTTATCCTCATTTCATCATCCAAGTCCTCGTCATAGGCCTGCACAAACTTGTACATTTGCATCAAGTTATTTTGGGGTAATCTATCATGAATTCCATGTGCAAGGTCAAAAGGTGCACATCCAATTGCCTTTTTTATAGTTATCCTATCACCCCATAATGCAAACCTCAATTTGGAATCCCAAGACTTCATGTTGTCTCCTAGGACTCTCTTGATAATTTTAATCAATTTTTATTACTTGATTCAGGTTGGTCATTTCCCTATGGGTGGTATGGAGAAGAATAAGATATTTTAATTCCATACTTCTGAAAAAATGCCTCAAACTCATCAGACCTGAAACACATAGCATTGTCTACTACTATTTTCTATGGGAATCAAAATATGATAATAATATTCTCCAAAATGAAGTCAACCACCACTTTGCTTGTAGCTCTCTTTGTAGGAATAGTCTACCCACTTGGTAAAATAATTAGTAGCCACCAAAATCCATGAGTGACCACTTCTTGATTTTCTTGCAATCTCTCCAATAAAATCTAACCCCCATTGTTGAAATGGTGCTTGGACATTTATAGGCCTAAGAGGTAAGTTACTAGAAAATTTCAACTTACCTGAAAACCTTTGGCATGCATCACAATTTCTCACCATTTTGTGTACATCTATAAAAAATAGATTGTCACCAGAAACCAAACCTTAGCATCTTATGACCAGTTGTTTTAGCCATGTAATTACCCCCACACACTCCACTATGAATTTCATCTAAAAGTATTTTAGCCTCATTCTGATCAACACATTTAAGCAACACACCTTCATTATTTGTCCACCACAGTTGTCCACCAATTATGGCATATTTAATGGCATACAACTTCATAGTTCTCTTCTTATTATCATCGATGTCAGGAGGGTAAATCATTTTCTGTAGGTACATAATAGTATCTTTTTATCAATCACGCTGGTTAAGATCACATATGAATGGATTTTGGTTCTCCTCTAAAATTTTACAATGGTTAGCATCAAGATTTTCTTGAGTCATCAACTTTGCTAACCCTTGGTCTATTACCAATTTGGTAACTTGAACATAAATATTGAATTCTTGGATCCTGTTGATCCATCTACATGTCAGAATAACTAAGAGGGGGGTGAATCAGTGGCCTTAAAAACAATTCCAAAAATCCAACCAAAACTTATATCTCAAATATAATATCCTCTAGTTATCTTTCAGTCCATCAAGATGTATGCCATAAATGAATTCATCAAATATAAAATGCTCGGTAAGATATATTGTTTATCTTTTCTAGACTTTACCGAGTAGCAGCAATTAAACTTAGTGTTTACCGACCAATCCAGTTTCAATAATATGTAAAGAAAAATATCAAAGAAATGAAAGAAATACATATTTGACACATATATTTTAACATGGAAACCATGTTAAGGGAAAAACCACTTGGGACCAGTAACCCAAAATTTTTACTCTTCTGAAGTGACCTCGGTGAAGAGCCAACCCTGTTAAAGGTTACAATACACACTGTTAAGTGCGACCTTGTTAGAGTATTCAAAAATAATAGTTTGTCTTTTGACCTAGCATTCACTATGTTGTCAACAAGAAAACCATTTGATACTCTTGAGTATCCCAATGCAATAAGGATGGTTAAATCCCACTCGATTAAGATATTTTCTGAATCAATGGTTAAACTGATAAAGTAAATGATATGTTCAAAATACAAATTTAACTTGTAGATATACAAATCTATTGTTATTCCAATAATACCTCTTTGATCAATATGCTCTTCAGCTCCTTTTCTCTCTTCTTTGTTCTACTCTTCAGCCTGTATGATCAGATCTGCATGAAGAATTCTATCTTCACCATAATATACTCAGCATTCCTCTTCTTCATAATTAATTCCTTGTCTCTTTATATAGACATGATTAGCCGTTCAATTTCCTTATTTTTGGTGTAGATCACTTCTTGATCCGTAAATCTTGCCATACTTGCTTTATCCCGTAAAGCTCTCCTTCAGTTTTATTCCATAAATCTATCCATGATAGTTGTGAATAAAACGTGCTTTAAATCTTGCTCTTTGCTTTAAATTTAACTGATCATTGAAAATGAAGCAATCAATCTATCAATCTAAATATAGCTTCTTCTAGCTAAGTAGTTTTTTTGTTCTTTTACTTCAGTTCTGATCAGTCATCAACTTCAGTTAGCTCAGTTATTGACTCCAGTAGTGCTCGGTGACAACTTCAGTTATGCTCGATAAATAGATATTGCTCGGTAACACTTGTTTGATTACTGTGGTGCTTGGTATACACTGTGAACTGCTCGGTGTTCACTATCCATGAGTGTGCACTGTCTACCGGTTTTTACTGTCACTCGGTGTATACAAAAATTTTATGTTTTACCGACCATATAATTTTTTTCTCTTTGGTTCTTCAAGTTTATTACAACATGTGTATGACCAATCAAATCATATCAAGTTGACATCAATGAAAATAAAATATATTAACTGATTTAATGTCTTGCATTCACTTTTTTAGCTCGGTGATCATCAACTTATTATCTTCAAAATATTCAATCGGTTATAGTTCATCAATCTCTCCCTTTGGCATTGATGGCAACACACTGTGAAATATGCCATATCATACCAAGCTTATTGTTCTATAACCAATTCAAATATCTGAATCTCGGTAAGCTCTTCTAGCTTAGATTTGATTCTTGCTGTGTGCTCTCCCTTTCTTCATTCCCTTCAATAGATAGGTGTAGCAATTCTGTTTTCTAATTATGTCTCTCCCTTTCTTGTAGAATCTCTTCTCCCTTTTTTAGATAGATATGCAGTGTTAACTTTCTCCAATTCTCTCACTTTGATGGATGGTTATTTCATTGAATCTTTCTGTCTATTTAATTGAATCTTTCTCTCCCTTTGGATGTTCTTCTCCCTAATGGATATTTCATTTAATCTTCCTCATCATTGGATATTTCATTGAATATCTCTCTCCCTTTGACAATAATGCCAAAAAAAAATCAGCTCTGTAGAAGTCAACAATATTTTTCTCCCTTTGAAGCTTTTTGTCCCTTTAGTGGACTGATATTTCATTGTAGTCCATATCTTAGCTTGCATCAACATGATTGATCTTCTGATAATGTGTACGTTGATGCAGCCTTTAGTCAGCTTAGTGACCAGTAGACAAGAGATGAACCCCTAGTCTTTTCCTCAAGTACTCAAATGTATCTTTTGGCAATGGTTTTGTGAATATGTATGCTAGTTGTTCTTTGGATTGTACATATTCTAGTATTACCTAATTCTCTTGTACTTGTTCCCTCAAGTAATGATACTTAATAGCTATGTTCTTTGTCTTAGCATGCATCACAGGGTTCTTTGAAATATTTATATCACTTGTATTATCACAATAGATAATTACTAGTTCAATAATATCCTCATTTATACCTTTTAGTAATTGCTTGATCCATACAAGGTTAGAGCAATTTGCAGCAGTAGCTACATATTCTACTTCTGCAGTTGATTGAGATATGCATCCTTGCTTTTTTCTTATCCATGTGACAAGTTTGTCACCCATAAAGAATACTCCTCCTGTAGTTCTATTTCTATCATCTATGTTTCCAGGCCAATCAGCATCAGTATAAACTTGTAGCTCAAATTTTCCTTCTTTATTGTACCACAAACCATAGTCTTCAGTATTCTTCAGATATCTCAAAATTCTTTTAACAACAATCATGTGTGATTCCTTAGGATTAGCAGAGAATCTTGCAACTATACCAATTGCATGTGCTATATCAGGTCTAGTGTGTACAACACACATTAGTTTTACAATCATAGATCAGTATAGGGTCTGATTTACCTTGGTCATCTTGTCTTCCTTTGTCAATTTACATCCAGTTTCTAAAGGTGTTCCAACTGGTATGGAGTCATCCATCTTGAATATCTTCAGTATTTCTTTGATGTATTTGGATTGTGTGATGTAGATGCCTTCATTCTAATGTAGAATCTATAGACCAAGAAAAAATTTGATCTCTCCAAACATTGACATCTCAAATTCTTTTCTCTTTTCATTAGCAAATGACTTGCATAGCATATCATTATCTCCAAATATGATATCATCAACAAATATCTCAGCAATCAAAATCTTATCATCAGTATCTCCTTTCAAATATAGATTACTCTTATCACTTGTTCTAATAAATCCAATACTAATGAGATAAGAGTGAAGTCTTTCATACCATGCTCCTTGTGCTTGTTTTAATTCATACAAGGCTTTGTGCAGTTTACAAACCATGTTCCTCTTGTTAGGATCAACAAACTGTTCAAGTTGTTCAATGTATACCTCCTCTTCTAGTATTCCATTTATAAATGTAGTTTTAACATCCATTTGGTATACTTTGAATCCCTTAAAAGTATCATAAGCAAGTAGAATTCTTACTCCTTGTCTAGCAATGGGTGTAAAGTTTTATCCATGGTCAATACCTTCTTCTTGTGCATACCCTTTGCATAATAGTCTTTCTTTGTTCCTTGTGACTTCTACATTCTCATTAAGTTCATTTCTAACAATTCATTTGGTGCCTATGACATTTTTGTCACTCATTCTAGGTACTAATGTCCATGTTTTATTCTTTTCAATCTATTCAATCTCTTCATTCATTGCACTAACCCATTATTGATTCTCAAGTGCAATATTAACAGATTTAGGCTCAAAATCACAAATCAAACATCTATTGTTAAGTGACTTACTTCTTGTTCTCATTCCTTCTCTTTTTTCTCTAAATGATCTGGTCCTGTGGATGGTGTCTTCTGACATATTTAGCAAGTACAGGTTCAGATCTCTGTTCTTCATTCTGATCTTTATTTTGATCTTCATCACTCGGTTCAGTATTGTGAGAATTTCCAGATTCTCAGTGTGTGCAACCTATTTCTTAGTTGCATTGTTTTTTCGCTTGGTATCACTACACTATTGCTCAGGGAAAGTGTCAGGTTCAATGTAGACAAATCTATTGTAATCTTCATTTTCCTTCATGCCTTCTTTATCATTTTTCTCAGCAAATTCATCCACTTTAACATTTTCACTCTTAATGATTTTGTTAGAAGATTTGTTCAGACATTTATAAGCTTTGATTTTAGTAGAATATCCTAGAAATATTCCTTCATCACTTTTAGAGTCAAGTTTCCCATTTATATCATCTTTCAGTATATAACGTTGACTTCCAAAAATTCTAAAGTAACTCACATTTGGTGTGTATCCATACCATAGCTCATAAGGTGTCTTATTGGTGTCTTTCTTCAATTGAAATCGATTCAGTGTATAGACAGCGGTACTTAAAGCTTCTCTCCAGAATGTTTGTGTGATTCCTTTTTCAATCATTAGTATATTGGCACAATCAACAATTGATCTATTCCTTCTTTCAGCAATCCCATTTTGTTGTGGTGTTCTCGGTACAGAAACATGTCTTTTAATTCCATGCTTATTACAAAAATTAGTGAATTCATCATAAATAAGTTCTCCTCCTCTATCTGATCTTAAACATTTCAGTTCTTTTCCACTTTTTTTTTCAACTTTATCTTTATACCATTTGAACATCTTAAATGCTTCAGATTTCTCTTTTAAGAACATGACATTCATCATCCTAGAATAGTCATCAACAAATATAATAAAGTATATATCACCATAATAGCTCTGTGTTCTCATTGGTCCACATAATTTAGTATGGACTAACTCTAGAATAGCATTAGATGTGTAGGTTTTTTTCTTGAAACTAGACTTTGTCATTTTTCCTTTTTGACAATTCTTGCACATAACATGGTCGGGTTTTGAAATACTCGGTAAGCCTCTTACTTTTCTTTTCTTTCTTATCTTTACCATGTTATAAAAATTCACATGACATAACCTTTTATGCCACAACCAAATGTCTTCATTTCTAGCCAATAAACAAGTGGTCTCAATATTATAAAGATAGAATAAGTTACCTTTTTTTGTTCACCAGTACCAATCAAATTTCATATTCCATTATAGATCATTGCCTTTTTGTTCTCAAATTCAACTCGGTGTCTTATGTTGTTCAGCTGTGAAACACTTAGTAGATTATATAGTTAAGTCCTTTCACCCAGTATGCATTTTCACATCTGATCAGATTATTCAACATGGTGGTACCTTTTCCTTCAACTGGGAAAGGTGATTCATTACCCATCCTAACTGATCCACCATTATAATATTCAAAAGTTTCAAACTTTTCTTTATCTTTAGTCATGTGATGAGTACAGCCACTATCAATAATCTAGACATCATTTTTGTTAACTTTAGATATGAGTGTAGTTTCAATGTACCTTTCTTCTTCATTTGAATCATCCTTCATAGCAACAAATACTACCTCAACATCTTCATCAGAATCTGTGTCATTATTTTCAGCTTCATTCTCAACTAGGTAACAAGCCTTCTTACATTTTTCCTTGTAATCTCAGTTATCTCTTCTGACAGAATGTCAGTTGCTTCTGTAGTCTAGGTCATCACTTCTGTCATACTTCTTTTCATAAGATTTGTCATTATTTCTTTCATCCTTTCTCTTGTTAGGGCATCCAACACCAAAATGTCCAATTTCTTTGCAATTAAAACAGACCAATGGTAATTTACCTTTTTATCTTCCTTTACCTCTATGTACTCTCCTAGCCATTAGTTCTTCAAGTTCATCAAGTTCTTTTTCATTATTATCACTGTTAGTATCATTTATCATAGTGTGTTTGTTACTAGATTTTCTTATTTTCAGAGAAGACTTGAATGCAGACTCAATATTTAGTAAGACACTGTTGTCATAGTTGTTCATCTCAAATGAAATAAGTCTACCAATCAAACTATCAAGAGTAACATTATTATTTTCTACTGCTCTCATTTCTTGTATTGTAGATACTCTAATAGCATAAAAAGGCAGTAAGGTTCTTAGAATTTTACTTACAACTGTTTCTTCCTCAAGTACTCCTCCTACTCCATACATAGCACTAATAAATTATTTGATTCTACTATTGTACTGAGTGGTTTTCTCTCCTTCTTTCATTCTTAGCTCATCAAACTTTCCTCTTAGGCTTTCAGCTTTATCTCTTAGCACATTTGTGTCTCCTCCATGTACTAGTTTGAGTTTTCCCGACATTTTCTTTTCAGAGGTGCATTATTTCACATCTTCAAATTCAGCATCGGATAGTGATGAATCAAGTTCTATCATCATAGAATTGTGTTCATGTTTCTCTCTCAATTGATCAACATTCAGAGGTCCAGTAGGTGCAACATATTTAGTATCCAAGTATTGTGTAACATCATTTCCAATACCTGATAGATGGAGTCTTATCCTTCTTTTCCATGATGCAAAGTTTTCTTTTATCAACTTAGACACATCCATTTTACTCATCTTATTATCTTTAGCTTAAGTCTTTAAACTTTCCTTCCAAGCACCTTAGCTCTGATACAAATTGTTAGAATAACTGAGAGGGGGGATGAATCAGTGGCCTTAAAAACAATTCCAAAAATACAACTAAAACTTATATCTCAAATATAATATCCTCTAGTTATCTTTTAGTGCATTAAGATGTATGTCATAAATAAATTCATCAAATATAAACTACTCGGTAAGATATAATGTTTATCTTTTCTCCACTTTACCGAGTAGTAGCAATTAAACTTAGTGTTTACAGACCAATCTAGTTTCAATAATGTGTAAAGCAAAATATTAAAGAAATAAAGGAAATACACATTTGAGCTCGGTGAATAGCCAACCCTGTTAAAAGTTACAATACACAATGTTAAGTGTGACCTTGTTAGAGGATTCAAAACTAACAGTTTGTCTTTTGACCTAGAATTCACTATGTTGTCAACAAGAAAACCTTTTGATACTCTTGAGTATCTCAATATAATAAGGATGGTTAAATCCCACTCGGTTAACAGATTTTATGAATCAATGGTTAAACTGATACAGTAAATGATCTGTTCAAAATACAATTTTAACTTATAGATATACAGATCTATTTTTAGTCCAATAATACCTCTTTGATCAATATGCTCTTCAACTCATTTTCTCTCTTCTTTTTTCTTCTTGGTGATTACTTTTTCCTCTATTGCTCGGTGTCTGCAGAATTCCTTGGCTTTGTTCTTCAGCCTATATGATCAGATCTACATGAATAATTCTATCTTCACTGTAACATACTCATCATTCCTCTTCTTCATAATGAATTCCTTATCTCTTTATATAGACATGATTATCCATTCAATTTCCTTATTTTTTTTGTAGATCACCTCTTGATCCATAAATCTCGCCAAGCTTTCTTTATCCCGTAAAGCTCTCTTTCAGTTTTATTCCATAAATCTCTCCATGATAGTTGTGAATAAAATGTTCTTTAAATCTTCCTCTTTGCTTTAACTTTAACTGATCATTGAAAATAAAGCAATCAATCAGTCAATCTAAATATATCTTCTGCCAGCTAAGTAGTTTTTTCATTCTTTAACTTCAGTTCTAATCGGTCATCAACTTCACTTATCTCAGTCATTGACTCTAGTAGTGCTCAGTGACAACTTCAGTTATGCTCAGTAAATAGCTCTTTCTCGATAACACTTACTCAATTACTATGGTTCTCGGTATAAACTGTGAACTACTCGGTGTTCACTGTCCATTAGTGTGCACTGTCCGTCTGTGTTTATTTTCACTCGATATATACGGAACTTTTATGTTTTACCAACCATATAAACTTTGTCTCTTCGGTTCTTCAAGTTTATGACAATATATGTATGACCAATAATATCATATCAAGTTGACATCAATGACAATACAATGCAATAACTGATTTAATGTTAGCTTGGTGGTCATCAACTTATCATCTTCAAAATATTCAATCAGTTATAGTTCATCACTACACCTTCTCCCAGAGACCTCATATTGAGTGAAGATGTCTTTAACATCTACACTAGGTAAATAAGTAACAACAGCTGCTCCAACTAAATGGCATATGAAATCTTTAATATCTTTCACCAATGCATATGCTTGTTTCTCATTTATATCATAATTCAATTCCGCAGCTTGCAAGGATTTACTGAAAAAATTTATGGGTTGTTCAAACCCCTCTGAATTCTTTTGCAAAGTATTGTATCTATAATGTGGAAAGATGCAAATGAAAATATTTTCATAGGCTTACTATAATAAGGAGTCCTCAAAATAGGAGAATTTTTAATGGCTTGTTTGATATCTTGAAAAGCCTTGGAAGGCTCATCATCCCATTCAAAATTGGCCCCTTTCTTCATCATCTTTGAAATAGGTTTACTAATTTGAGGAAAATTAGAAACAAATCTTCTTTAAAATTTAACTTGGCCAAAGAATGATTGTATTCCCTTGAGATTTTAAGGTTGTGGCACTTTGTCTATTACAGCTATCCTCTTTGCATCAATCATGACTCCATCTTTGGAAACAATGTGACCAAGAAATTTGCCTTCAGCCACCCGAAACACACATCTTCTAGGATTCAAAGAAATTTCATACTCAAGGGCTTTGATGAAGATTTTTTCTAAATGCCCATAATGTTGGCTTACTTCCTTTGAGTATGTTGTCAAATCATCCAGATAGATAGGTATAAATTTGTCAATAAAATCTCTAAAATAAAGATCCATAGGTCTTTGGAATGTAGCCCCTACATTTTTCAATCCAAATAGCATCCTAAAATAAACATAGGTTCCCCATGGTGTTGTGAATGCAATATTGTATTGCTCTACTTCTTCAACCATTACCTAGTTGTATCCATAGAAACCATCCATCATTGACATGATCTCACACCCTATCACTTTCTATAGAATTGATTCCATATTAGGTAGGCCATAATTATCTTTTAATGAAGACATATTAAGATTTCTAAAGTCTACACGTAGTCTTATATCCCCATTTTTCTTTCTTATAGGTACAAGGTTAGAAACCCATGAAAAGTGTCTAACTGGCTTGATGATACCAACATCCCTCATTTTCATTAGCTCCTCTTTTATTTTGGGAGAAAGAGTGGCATTGACTAGCCTTTGCTTTTGCCTGAATAGCTTAGCATAAGTATTCAAACAAATCACATGATGGAGAAAAATCTTCTCTATAATCTTTTAAGTCATCATATGACCAAGAAAATACATGCAAATGTTTCATCAAAAGATCTATTAGTTATTTACTTACCTTTGGAGACAACTTCTTACCAATTTATACTTTCTTTGGAGCCTCTATTGTTCCAAGGTTCACTTCTTCCAAATCCTCGGGATTATGGACACTCTTCATGCCCATTGATTTGTCTTTATTATCAAAATTCCTCTCTAGAACTACCAAGCCTTTGGGAACTTTATTAGTTTTTAACTGCAATACAACCTTCCCAAATATTGTATACTTTATTCCATACTTTCCTCATATCCACTGAAATCAATCTCCTGATCATAAAATTCACCCTCACTGTTCAAGAATCTAATAATATCAATGTCATTATCAAACACTTTCGAATTCGCAATGTTTCCAAGGACTAAAGGCCTGGTTTGTACTTCAACCTTCAAATTTCCTACAAATGTGACATCATCTGGCTTGAGATCAATATTTTTAAGGAGATCTTCCATTTTATTATGGTTCCTATCCATCCCGTCAATCCCAAAAGCATCAAAATTTTCAATCTCATCCCAAACATCATTCCTATATTATTTTAGTCTCTCATTTTTGGAAGCATATTTGGATCTCACCTGGGATATGACCAACTCTAAATCTCCAATAATGGTGATATTATTTATTCCATGTTTAGAAACTAATCTCATCACAATTAGAAAAGCTTCATACTCTTCAATGTTATTTGTGTGATCAAATAATAGAGTGAATGAAAAATTGAAAGTTTTACCACTGGGATAAATTAATAGGACACCTATGCCTGAACCTTCCTTTGAAATAGAACCATCAAATTACATAATCCAAAGACTATTTTCATCAGATAAATTATCCTTATTTTCAGATAAAGTTACAGACATCACTTTCTCATCTACTATTAGTTCCTCAACTCTGAATGTATCCATATCAGTATCATGGAAACAAGTGATATCCTCATCTTTACAGATCTCAATCATGTGTGGGACCCTAGATTCATGGTTAACCTTTACATTTTAACCATCAATGTTAAAGGTAGAAAAAGAAAGATCACATTGCAGGCTACCTCTCATGGATGCACTTCATTTTTCTAGATAAAAGCATGCCATAATGAGGAGGAATGTCTACAAAAATAACACTCATGTTTAGACTCTTACTAGGGTTTGAAATCAACTGGTATGGTAGGGCCTTAATAGTACCAATAATAGGTACTTCTCTTTAATCCATAGATTGACATCTCTCATGAGGAGTATCAACTGTTAACCCCATTGACTCCATGATCTTGACTGGCATCATTATGTTTGATACCCCTAAGTCTATCATATAATTATTAAGCATGTTTCCATTTATAATCATAGTAAAAAAGAAAGGGTCCACACTTCCCAAAAAAACATTCACAGACTAATCTAAGTACATCTGAGGAATTTGAGAAATTAATCCCTTGGGATCTTTTTTCTTTCTTTTATTTCTTACTTTCCTCATCCTTTGTTATTTTATCCTCATCTATTTATTCAATTTTAATCAAGGATGCACCATTAACCCATGTTTCAGTTTTCTCTTTGTGTTCATCAATTCTCATCATTCTAAGAAAAGGTATTTTAACTGTAATTTGGGAGAGTAATTGCAGCATATTCACAGTAACATACTCAGGGACAAAAATTTCTTTACCTAAAGTATTTTGAACTTGAGTTTTTTGGTTGCATTCAATTTTTCTTTTTTGCTTATTGTCCTCTGAAATAGGAGCAACAGATTTTTCATTATCCTTTATTTCAATTTTAGATGCAGAAGGTGCATCAATAGATTTAGGGGCCTCAAAATTTTTAGCTTAAACCTTGGCTTTCACTTCCTTGATCTTTACATCATTTTTATCCTTGTTTGGTAGTTCTTTTGTTTTCCCCTTTTGTTCTTTGATAAACATACTAGCAGGCTTGCCATCATCACCTTGAACAACTCTACTTCTTAGATGGTAATTACCCCTTTCTTGGGAAACCATGTCTATTAATTTGTGCTATTTTCTGATTAGAAGGTCTTCTCAATGAAAAGGGGGGAGAACCATGTGCAACATTGCACTGCTTATTATCAACTTCTTTGTCAATTTGAGAGGAATGTTGTTGTTTATATTCCTATTTTCTTCTCCTTGATTCTTTAACATCTTGATCCTCAAGTTTTTCAACAGAATCAAGCTCATCCCATAAATACTATGATGTCATTAGACAATCTGCCTCATCATAAGTTTAACCACTCCCTTCTTCATGTTCTTCACTATTAGACATACTTTATAAAATAGCACAATAGTCAGGATTGTGAGGCGAATGACATGTCATACACCAGGGAGCATCTTCATTTACATTTATGGTATTCTTCTACAAAGGATCGGGGGTATTTGAATCTGATTTACCATTTTGTGTCAGATGCACAAGCTTCCCATCCTTCCACTAGGTGTTATAAGGATAATTTTGTAATCTAGACTACCTGTTAAAATTATTTTAAGCAAGCTTATCTCCACCAGCAACCCTATCACTCTTGTTTCCACTAATTTTCAGGTCCTTCAATACATTTAGCACCTTATCCAAGCTATCATCCTCTTTGGGCTTTATTTTGGACAAATTATCACTCTCTTTCTTGATATATCTATAAAATTTAAGATCATCTCTTCTCCCCAACTTTCTAGATACCCTTTTGTTACTTTTTATATTTACAGCTAACTTAAATGACTCTCTAATGGTTTTAGATTCTTTATCTAGAAGAAAATATGCCATTTTTTCATCATATGCATTTAAATAAGTTTCCAGATATACCTTTTCATCCAGCCTCATGACTTGGAACAATTTGTGCACAGTCGTTTGGCATCTTATGTTGAATTCAATGACCTCTTCATTTTAATTCTTCTTGATCTTGTTAAATTTATTCAACATGAAACTGTCATTATTCTTATAGCCATATTGTTCCTTGAAGCATTTTTCAAATTCATCCTATGCATCTATACAATCATCAGGTAAGCCTATAAACCAATCCCTAGCATCCTCAACTAAAGACTAAACAAAAAAAATTATCTTAAAATCTTCATGCTCAACCTCATAATCATTGAACATATCAGTAAAAAATTGCATATGTTCTTTACAAGTAATAGCATTGTTTCCAGAAAATTTAGTCAACTTATCCCTTATTGCATTTGAAACAGGGTTAGGATAACCTAGAATACCTGTAAAGGATAGTTTTCTATACCTTTTAATGTTGATTGGCCTCCTTTTGAATTGGCCAGTAGCAGCTTGGCCACTGGTACTAGCTCCCATTGTTCATCCAATAATAGGAATTTGTGAAATAACAAGTGGTGTAATATTAGTTCCTTGAGAAATGGTAGTCACAGGTGCAACAGTGGTACCAGTAGAGATAGGTATATCATACTTCTTTAAGTACATAAACTTCTTTTTCATTTCTATTGCAGTTGCTTTCATTTCTTCCTTCTGCAATTCTTTTGCAAGAATTTCATTCTCTTTTCTTTCTCTTTCCAACTCAATATCCAATTGAGACATATTTCCACCACTAGGATCCCTATCAATAGGTTCATTTATGCTTATACCAACAAGTTTTTTCTTTCCCTTATCCTTATCACCCTCACCATTTTGAGTTACTAGTTTACTTTGTGGGATAGAAATGTTTCTAGGCTTTCCTACATTTTGAATCTAGCAAACAACTGGGGCCTCAACGTCTTTCCTGCATTCATAATTTATGGCTTTGAGGTCATCCAATTTTTTCTACAATCTAGTTTTTTCAATTAAGGCATCTCTAACCTGCTTTTTTGTTTTCTCTATTTTTTCTATCTCTTCAGGCAATTTTCTCATGAATTTACCTTTTCAAGAAGACAAGATCCTCAAAAACTTCCTCAGAATCAGGAAAACTACTTTCTGACTTTGAGGAGGCAGTTGGATACATTATTTATTCTTCATTTTAGTCCAATAAATTCCTAAAAGGAGAAAAGCTACATAAGGGAGATTCGTCATCATATTTTCTATTCACGACATCTCTACTTTTTCTTCTTAACCTTCTATTGGCATCATTATAAATAGTATTTGATACTTCCTTTATATGATGTATTTCTTCATCCTGGTCAGCAGGAAAAGAAAAGAAGTTCTCATATGCTCCAAGCTTTACAGGCTCACATTCTCTATGGAAAGTTTCACTATTCTCAGGAATAGTATTGAAAAACTGTCATATACTTGCACTTCTACCTTTGAGTTTCCATGCTAGGGGATAACTTCTTGTTTCTTTATTTCTCCATGAACATCCACTCCTAGAATTATTTGGAAGCTCACACTCTAATTTTTATTCGGGATGCTACTTCGCCTAGGATCTTGTGACTTTCTTACTCATCTTGTAATTTTGGAAATAGAAAATTTTCACTCAACACTTATGCAGATATTTGAGTCGCCACCCAATATTAATTGGGAAATATGTTATGACAATTTGCAAGAACAATCTTACAATATCAACTTCCTACAAGACAAACTTGAATGCTCACAACATATCAACCTTGGATGAAAAATATTTATCTTAGACACAAAACAATATCCTTCTACCCTAAACCATGAAACTTCAATACCAACTCTATGAAATCAGATGGACAGACTAACTGGACTGAAATCAATAAGTTAAGGAGAAAGGTCAATTGACAACCTTATTAATTTTTCAATTCTCACACAACTCCCCAGTAGAGTCACAATTTTGTTGGTTCCTAAAATTTTTTTACACTTATAAGTTACTAGTACACTCTTCAATACATTATATAGAGAATCCAACCCCAATGTTCAAATTCTTAAGGACTGGACCAACTAACAGGGACATTGAACTATCCCTCTACACTTTAGGTTCTACAAAACCAAGGGGGGACTCCCTTTAATGCCTTTGAATACACACTAAACCCATGATTGGCATTAATGCAAGAAAAAATATCATATAAGGCTCAACATAACCGGGAGATGCTAGATAATGGCTAATTACCCATTGAACATCAACCTTTCTTGGAGCATGAGATGAAAAGAACCATAGCTAAACTAAAAATTAAAATAATTCTATAAAAAGGTGGAATAACCAGATACACTGAACAATTAGAATAATAATTTCAGAAATTTCTAGGCCATTGCTTTATTCATTGGATAATATCTTCAATTTTCCATTTCTTATAGAAAGAGACAAATTGCGACTGATCCAGGACTCAGATTATTATTGCCTTACACTAATATCATTCAATGTAATCCAAAACTGAACTTCTTATAACAATCCTTATGCCAACCCTATGAATTTATGAATTAACTTTTAGAATTTTAATTGATCCTTAATCAAATCTTAGAATTAAAATATACACATATAAACAATATGCAGTGAATTAAATGAGAAATTAGAATTTTTTAAATTCACAACTCATAGAATCAACACATAGGAGAGCACCAATCAGGATTATATTTGATGAAGGAGCATCCTGGGTGTTGGGGAAATCTTGCATCACCCAAAAATATGTGTTTTCTATTCAATAAGGGCTATTTTGTACAAAGCTACTATTTTTGGAAACTTGCTATTTTTAGTAAGTTGGCCATTTGAACTTGAAATGTTCTAATTTTTCAAGTGAAGGATCATCTTAGTCATATAAGCATGTCAATTGAGTTTCATTTTCATAGCATCTATATTGGCGAAGTTATTAAGGATTTACTGTTGAGATTTTAGGGTGCAAAACCTTTGAGCTCAATATTTAGGACCTTAGAGGCTCTGAATCAAGGTTGAACCCCTGGCTAACTGGCGCTTCACATGATAGCCACTGTAGATCACGATCTCCCCATTCCGGAAAGTGGTTATAATAGCCAATCGGAGCTACGATTCAAAATTTATGGCTTCCAGAAGTTGGGCTACCTAATCTCATATTTTGTAAATATTTAAAGCCGACCCTTTTGTAATAAAAGTGAAAAATAATTAAATGCTAAGGGTAGTTGACCTTAATGGCTAGATTTATGGAACCTTCTCTGGCGGTGGAAAATTGCCTATTTAAGGAAGGCCCATAGTCTTTTCTAGGGCAGTTCGGAGTGGTTATTGGAGGCTTTGTCCTACAGATTATTGTAAGGGATGCCCATGTGGCTTTTGATATTGTAATTCTGAAGTTTGTAATTCCACATTTGTGGAGCCAATAAGAAGCCAATTTTCTATTCTTGCAAATTTCTGTTGTTTCTCTCTATTTCTATTGTGTATTTGTGGTATTAAGGGGAGTCCCCTTCATCAATATTTCATTAATTTTAGAACCATCATCTTCATACCATAATTTATTCACTGAAATAATACTCAATAAGACTAAAACTCCAACACTAAAATTGGCAAGTATTATAAAAAACTCAACTATAGTGTTTAAACCTGTCTAAGTATGAAATAAGTCTATTGGAAATTTGGCCAAAATTTCTCAGTCCTTCCTAAGTGATCTTGGAAATCCTTTTATAGAGTAATAATTGCAACAAGCTACAGATCACTTAGGGTAAAATTACATTGGAATTCTTAACAACAACAAAAAACCCAGGAAGAATTCTTCAAATTCTGCTATGCAAGAGTTGGCTTTCAACAAAATTACATCTGGCACTTTTGTCTAGAGGTGATCAGATACAATTTCTTTGATCTGTGTAGAATACCCACTTCTTTTGATGGTAAATTCAAGGTACCTATTCAAATAATTTATCTCCCTATAAACAAGCTCAAGTTCCAAGTTAGTAACCAACTACAAAAAGACAAAATTGGTGAGTTCCCAACTGCTTCAAACAACCTTTTTATTTTTTATCTCTATCTCCCACCTAGGGAATTCCCTATATATTAGCCACTCAAAGGATTTAATAGTTTCTATCTGGCTAACAGCCTTATTTCATCAAATATCGATTAAGGCCCTTTCATCTGCGATGAATTTAACAAGATCTACTTCAACTCTGAAAATATTGTCTATTACTTCATTAAAGCCACGTGTATCAATATCCTTGGAAAAATTCAATAGAGTCTCAATGCTCTCTATGATTAAATAAAAATTCCCTGTCCATGTGGGGTTGTCCTTCAACTTCCCTTTTTTGTTATAAATACTAGGGATATAAGCATTATATGATTCTACAAAAATATGTAGCTTCATTTTTATTATTTGATCCTTACCAGTAAAGAAAGAAACTAAAGTACTCATTGTACCTACCATGTCCTTAGTATCATAAATCTAATTAGGCATATCAGACTTGTATACCAAAATTTTAGCAATCTTCTCCATTGACATGTTTCTGCCTGACCATAAGGTAAGAATAGGATTTAGGAACGTCATGGGTTCTGCACATTTTCCCTCGACAGATTGCAGAGATACATGAGAGTTGTGAACAATACTTATCTTATTCTTTAAACTGTCAACCCTATGCTGTAAGGTTTCCATCCATAATTTGATCCCCAAAGTATTCTGCTCCTCTTCCATTTCCTCTATCCTCTCAGCATACATTTTTAATTTCTCATCAACCTTTATAGGGGTAACAACATTTGAAACAAAAGGAGTGAACTCACCTATAGTTTCCACAACAACATCCACCCTTTCACCAATAGCATGCATTTTGGCTAACTTTTATGTTAGCTTACTAATATTTTCCTCTAGCTTTTCATTAGCATAAGTTGCCCCTCATATTCCTTGGATACCTTGATAAGGCTATTATATGTCTCTAGAACCCTCTTATCCAAATTATCTACATTGGCTCTATTTAGGAAAGATACATGAGTCAATAGGTCTGTAATCTCCACATTTCTCACATTTTGGATATTTTAGACGAGCTTATTACCTTGCCTCTAATCTTGGATATCAAGTATCTTTGGCTTTTGTGTGTCTAGGGAAAGTGACCAAATTGCCAATGTCTTTCTCCTAGGGTCAAACCGAGCCTCTAATAAATTCCCCAACCTCAACCTTGGACTTCGGTATCTGGTCTGGTTATTTTCTTATTTGGTCAATTAGGAAAGATGACTTCATGTCCCATCCAGGTAATAGAATCATAGCACTTATCTTCACCAGTTCTCTTTCTTGTACTACAGATAATGTAAGACTATCAAGATCATATTATTGCAGTTCTTTCACCTCTCTTTCTTTATTCTCCTTTGTATCATCCTCAGGACCCAAATTTATCTTTAATTCATTTTCATTTAACTTGAAAATAAAACTTTTGAACTCCTCCATTTGGATGAAGTCATCATCCTAGATGAAAAAATTAGAAGGCAACAGTCTATCATTTGTTTTGGTAACTAGTGATAGACTTAATTCTTGAGTCCCCTCACCTTCTGGTATCTTTTGAGAATCTATAATTGATTTTTTGATCTCATGGAAGTAAGGACCCTTCTTAGTAATTACTACCTTCGTAGTATCTTTCATTACCTGAGGAGCATGTTCAATGTGTTGTCTTTTACCTGCTGACCTCTAAGAAGACTTAGCTTCATCTCCCTTCTATAATTCTACAGAGTAATCTCTTCTGAATGGTACATCTTCATGTGATGACTCAACATCCACAGTGATAACCTTGGCCTTTTCTCCTACATGTACATCAGACATCTTCTCCATGATTTCATCATACTTCTCAAGAAGTGTCTTCAATTTATCTTAATACCTGAGCTCATTATAAAAACCAGGAAAAGAGGGATGCATTTCCTTGAATTCTCCCTCAACTCTTTAGATATCATTCCACTTTATTATTTTTTAGCCAACTCATAATTAACAAATGAGTTTTTGATAATATCCTCCTCAGGCAATGCCTCATGAAGTGGGAAAGAAACATTTTCTATCTCCTTCAGATTAGTTCTCATGAATACCTCGAGATCACACATTCTCGTCTTTGCAGTATAGAGTCAGTAATGCCTCAAGTAATCATTAAGGGGATCTAAATCCCACTTTCCTATGGTGAAATAATTTACCATCCATAACCTAGGTAAAAAGGTTCCCTTCTTCTTCTTTGGGCCTAGGTATTCCTTATCTACCAGTGTTATTTCTATATAAACTCAATAATTCCAACCCTCAGAGGGACATGTTTTGGTAGAATATGAGGTGGCTAAGGACACCCATAAACCCTAATGATTATAAAGTTCTCAAAAAGGAAAAAATTACCCCAATTATGCCTTATAGGACCCTTACTATTTTCATGCAAAGGTATAATGATTCCTCTAAGGTCAAGAGGGATTTTTTCATCTCTTTCTCCTAACATATCCCTAATAGGGTCTACAATCCAATTTTAAAAATATATAAATGAAGAAAGGTAAGTAGTGCATTCTCATACCCTTGTCCACAGTTGAATTGACATCAAAATACACATATCCTCCTTCAATAATATCAACTCATTATCCATGCGGTGAGTATTGTAATATAGAATGAGATGCACGAGGATAGAATAGTGTTTGAACTCAATCTTGGAAGGATTTCTCTGTATAGCCTCCAAGTCACTTTGAATTTTTTTGACTATGTAGCCAACGTAACCATACTCCTTGTTCACATGAGGATGTCAAATTTCCATAGCCAACATAAAAAAGTCTTTAGCTACTATCTTTCTGTTAGTAATAACTGAGAGGGGGGGTGAAATAGTGGCCTCAAATTATTTATCCTTTAAAACTTTAATCCACCAATAAATACACCTCAGATTATTAAGTCCCTACAAGATGCATGCCTTGAAATACTTTAAAATAATTAACTGTCTGCCGATTTACCTTATCTGTTCTTATTCTCCTTGATTAGCGATAAGCAGTAAAACTTATTTACTGACACTTAGTAAATATGCAGAATATACCAATCAATCTAGAAATGCATATGTGAAAAGTAAAACAATAAGGTAATAAACCATACACACATAACACATGGATTTTAATGTGGAAACCCTGTTAAGGGAAAAAACCACTGGGACCGGTACCCCAAATTTTCACTCTTCTGGAGTGAGCCCTGCTAGGATCCAACCCTGTTAAAGGTTACAAACACACTATTAAGTGCGACCTTGTTAGAGGATTTTATACATAGGTTGTCACTTAGCATCTGGCATCTACACTACCATCCTTGAATCAACCTTCATCTTAGACTGTCAATAAGCTTTATGCTAATCTTACTACCATCCTTGAATCATCCTCCTTCTTAGACTATCAATAGGATTTAAGTAAGACCAATTCTACTTTCATGATTCAACCTTTTTGGCACTCCTTGGGATGTACCTCAATATATAGAAGACGGTTAAGTCCTGCTCTTTTAAGAGACTTAATGCTTCAATGGTTAAACTGAAACACAATGACCTATTTCTAATGCAACTTTGAATTGCAGATTTTCAGATCTATTTAAGTACAATACCTCTCTGATCAATGTATCAATTCAATTCCTTTGTGCTCCACACTTTCTACTCTGTAATGTTGTGCTTCACTGTTCGTCGGTGTCTGCAGAATTCTTTAGCTCTCCCTTAGCTTGATTGATCAAGACTGTATGAAGTTTAACCTTCACTAGTTTCTCTTCAGCATCTTCTTTCTATTCACTCCCCTTCCGTGTATCTGAAGCTTGCGGAAATGAATTATGCTTGTCTCTTATATAGACATGATATTCCTTAATTCATGATTCTTGATTCTTGACGTGAAAAACAATCTAGCCAATCTTATTTACGGATTTAACTCTTGATTTATCTCGTAGTTATCTTCTTGCCAACTTTATAAATCTTTTTTAAATCAATTACTTAACGGTGGTCGAATAAAACAAATAAAAAAACCAGTTAAGTCTATCTTTAAGCTCTGCCAGCTAGATATTTTGTCATTTTTTGATCTCTCTATTCCTTTGGTCGATTCTGCAGTTCGTCGTCAGTGACAACTGCCAGTTCCGTCAGTGTAACTTCAGTTAGCTTCGGGATCTCCGTCCGTCAGGCATCATTGGATCTTGCTCGTCGGGAAACTTTTTTTTCAGCTTGTCAGGCATCCTATGATTCTTCTTCGTCGGGAAACACTGTCTTCTATTCATGGGGCATCACTGTGACTTTTTTTGTTCCTTTACCGATGGTGTGCACTCTGTCGGTGTTGTCTATCACTTAGTGAATACTTGACTTTTATGCATTTCTGAAAGCATAATCATTGTACCATTGATTCTCTGAAGTCTTTGACATTATGTACATGACTGTACAGATGATATCAAGTTGACATCAATGACAATACAAACCATTAACTGATTTAATGTCTTGCATCATCTTCAACTTAGCATTATCAAACATTCAATTAGTTACATGTCATCAATCTCTCCCTTTGGCATTGATGACAACATACTATATTATCACACTATACAATATGAAATACAATTGTTGAGATTCATCAAATTACCAAACAGTTTGTTTTGATAACTGATAGAAATGTATGATCGTCGGTAAGCTCTGTATTAGCTTAGATTTGATTCTTGCAGCTTTCTTTTTATCTTTTTTTGATGTGTTGTGTCCTTTGTTTGTGTCAATTTCTCTCTTTTGACTGTTCTCTTTCTTTGATTTCAATGGCTATTCTTTTCTTTGCAACTTTTATTCAAATTCTCTCTATATGGATATGATCTCTCCCTTTTTGGAGTAATCTGATAATGAATAGTTTTTGATGATAATATGGATACATTCTCTCCCTTTGACAACAATGCCAAACAAATATTTAACAAATATCTAACATTAATGTCAAACAACTATTTTCACCTATCTATAATATATTCCTTGAATTTCCCTTATCCATCATCAATACAACAATATGCTTCTGGTGCTCGGTTCTGATATATACCTTTCTGTTTATAGATGTAGCTTTGAATTTCATCTTTTGCTTGCATCAATCATGAATGATATTTTGATAATATATGGCTGATGCAGCCTTCAGTCCTTTATTGACTGGTAGACATGGGTTTGACCCCTAGTCTCTTTCTCAGGTACTCAAATATATCCTTGGGCAGTGGCTTGGTGAAGATATCAGCCAATTGTTCTTTTGATTGCACATATTCAAGTATTACCTCTTTTTATTGAACTTGTTCTCTCAAATAATGATACTTTATGGCAATGTGTTTGGTCTTTGCATGCATGACTGGATTCTTGGAAATGTTTATTGCACTGGTGTTATCACAATACATAATCACTGGTTCTGTGATCTTCATATGCATACCTTCCAGCAACTGTTTGATCCATGGAATATTTGAGCAGTTTGCAGTAGCAGCAACATATTCTGCTTCTGCAGTAGACTGAGAGGTGCATCCTTGCTTCTTTCTAATCCATGTGACAATTCTGTCACCCATAAAGAATGTTCCTCCAGTTGTGATCTTTTAGTCATCAAGATTTCCAGCCCAATCAGCGTCGGTAAACACCTTAAGTTCAAATTTGTCTTCTCTTCTATACCATAAGCCAAATTCCCCAGTAGTCTTCAAATATCTTAGAATTCTTTTCACAGCAGTCATATGTGATTCCCTGGGGTTAGCAGAAAATCTAGCAACAATTCCTACTGCATGTGCAATATCTGGTCTAGTGTGGACAACATTTTGGTCATTATCCTGACCGTCGATAACAGTATTCTAACCATCAGTTGTAACATTCTATTGTTCTGGATTTGAGCACTGTTGCTTGGGTAGAGTTATGGGTTCTTCACAGTATAAAAACTTATTGTAGTCCTCTAGTTCTTTTGTGCTTTCCAGCTCATTCTTTTTTGCAAATTCATCAATCTTCACATTTTCACTTTCAACTATTTTTTTAGAAGCCTTGATTAGACATTTAAAAGATTTTCTCTTGGTAGAATACCCCAGAAAAATACCTTCATCACTTTTGGCATCAAGCTTTCCATTTCTATCATCTTTTAAGACATAACATTGACTACCAAAGATCTTGAAGTAACTTACATTGGGTGTTTTACCATACCATAGCTCATAAGGAGTCTTCTTTGAGTCCTTCTTCAATTGTACTCTGTTAAGTGCATAAACAGCAGTGTTGACAGCTTCTCTCCAAAAGATCTGGGTGATGTCCTTTTCTATCATCTGTGTTCTAGCACAATCAACCATTGATCTGTTCCTTGATCTGTTCTTGGTGCAGAAACCTATCTTTTTATACCATGCTCATTACAAAAATTAGTGAATTCATCTGATATAAATTCTCCTCCTCTATCTGATCTCAGACATTTTAGATCCTTACCACTTTATTTTTCTACCATAGCCTTATACCATTTAAACATCTTGAATGCTTCAGATTTTTCTTTTAGAAACATGATTGTCATCATTCTAGAGTAATCATCAACAAAGAGA
>MU227132.1:1041534-1070297 GCA_018584345.1 Thuja plicata
AAAGTGTCCAATCTCTTTACAATTAAAGCATACAAGTGGTAACTTTCCTTTGTATTTACCTTTGCCTCTCTGCATTCTTCTTTCCATGAGTGCTTCTATTTCATCTAGATCTTCTTCTTCACTTTCAATTTCACTGTCTCTTCTAGATGAGTGTCTTTGGCTAGATTTTCTTATTCTTATAGAAGATTTAAATGTAGACTCTAAACTTGGTAAGACACTATTAACAAAGTTATTCATCTCAAATGAAATCAGTCTACCAATTAAGGTATCAAGAGTAACTATGTTATTTTCTACTACTCTCATTTCTTGAATAGCAGAGACTCTAATAGCATATAGAGGCAACAAGGTTCTTAAGATTTTAATTACCACTATCTCCTCTTCAAGTGTACCTCCAACACCTCGTATAGCATTGACTACTTCTTTTATTCTTGTGTTGCACTATGTGATGTTTTCACCTTCTTTCATTCTAAGATCATCAAACTTTCCTCTAAGGATTTTTGCCTTGGCTCTCAGAACATTTGTATCACCTCTATGTACAAGCTTCAGTTTTTCCCACATTGTCTTTGTAGTTTTTCAATCTTTGACATCTTCAAATTCAGCATCAGAGATTGAGGAAGAAAGCTCTATAACCATGCAGTTATGCTCATGCTTCACTCTCAATTGATCTACTATTAATGGTCCTATAGGCAACACATATTCAGTATCTAGGTATTGAGTAATATCATTGCCAATACCTGATAAGTGGAGTCTTATCCTGCTTTTCCATGAAGCAAAGTTGTCTTTGTTCAACTTGGGCACATCTTGTCTGTTCATCTTGTGATCTTTACTTAGGTCTTGAAACCTTCCTTCTAAGAACACAAGCTCTGATACCAATTGTTATAATTGAGAGGGGAGGTGAATCAGTGGCCTCAAATTATTTATCCTTAAAAACTTTAATCCACCAATCAATACACCTCAAATTATTAAGTCCCTACAAGATGCATGCCTTGAAATACTTTGAAATAATTAACTATCTGTCGGTTTACCTTGTCTGTCATTATTCTCCTTGATTACCGATAAGCAGTAAAAATTATTTACCGACACTTAGTATATATGCAGAGTATACCAATCAATCCAGAAATGCATATGTGAAAAGTAAAATAATAAAGTAATAAACCATACAAACATAACACATGGATATTAACGTGGAAACCCTATTAAGGGAAAAAACCACTGGGACCGGTACCCCTAATTTTCACTCTTCTGAAGTGAGCCCTATTAGGAGCCAACCTTGTTAAAGGTTACAAACACACTATTAAGTGCGACCATGTTAGAGGATTTTATACATAGGTTTTCACTTCATATCTGGCATCTACGCTACCATCCTTGAATCAACCTTCATCTTAGACTATCAATAGCCTTTATGCTAATCTTTCTACCATCCTTGAATCAGCCTCCTTCTTAGACTATCAATAGGATTTAGGTAAGAACAATGCTACTTTCATGAGTCAACCTTTTTGGCACTCCTTGGGATGTACCTCAATATATAGAAGACAGTTAAGTTCTGCTCTATTAAGACACTTAATGCTTCAATGGTTAAACTGAAACACAATGACCTATTTCTACTGCAACTTTTAATTGCAAATTTTTAGATCTATTTAAGTAAAATACCTCTCTGATCAATGTATCAATTCAATTACTTTATGCTCCACACTTTCTGCTCTGTGATTCTATGCTTCACTGTTCGTCGGTGTCTACAGAATTCTTTAGCTCTCCCTTAGCTTGATTGATCACGGCTGCATGAAGTTTAACCTTCACCAGTTTCTCTTCACCATCTTCTTTCTATTCACTCCCCTTTCATGTATCTGAAGCTTGCGGAAATGAATTATGCTTGTCTCTTATATAGACATGATATTCTTTAATTCATGATTCTTAATTCTTGATTCTTGATTCTTGACATGAAAAACAATCCAGCCAATCTGATTTACGGATTTAACTCTTGATTTATCTCATAGTTATCTTCTTGCCAACTGTATAAATCTTCTTTAAATCAATTAATTAACGGTGGTCAAATAAAACAAATAAAACAACCAGTTAAGTCTTTCTTTAAGCTTAGCCAGCTAGATATTTTGTCATTTTCTGATCTCTCTGTTCCGTCAGTCAATTCTAGAGTTCGTCCTTGGTGACAACTGTCAGTTCCATCGGTGTAACTTCAGTTAGCTTTAGGATCTCCATCCATCGGGCATCATTGGATCTTTCTCGTTGGGAAACTCTATTTTCAGCTCATCAGGCATCCTGTGATTCTGCTTTGTCGGGCAACACTGTCTTCTGCTTGTCGGGCATCACTGTGACTTTTTTTGTTCCTTTACCGATGGTGTGCGCTCCGTCGGTGTTGTCTGTCACTTAGTGAATACTTGACTTTTATACATTTCTGAAATCATAATCATTGTACCATTGATTCTCAAGTCTTTGGCATTATGTACATGACCGTACAGATGATATCAAGTTGACATCAATGACAATACAAACCATTAACTGATTTAATGTCTTGCATCATTTGCAACTTAACATTATCAAACATTCAATCAGTTACATGTCATCACTTTCCTCCTTCATCTCCCAATACTTTAGACAAACCATATACCGTATAAATTAAGTACTTTTTGAAAGTATCCAAATCAATAGGCTCCTTCACATTGTCTAGGATTAGTCTAGGCATCTTTCCTTCCCTGGGCATGAGCTTGGGGATTTCATTATTCTTTAAGAAATTCTTGTGTAGATGATACTACCTCTTTTCTTCATCCAGGTCTATGTCCACACTCATAGCACTAGAAATACCAAATGCTTCTACGAAGCTAGCTCTATCAATTCTCATTAGAGAAGCTTTGTCTTTCTTCCTTATGAATTTTGTGAGTGGGCAATAGTGTTTATCCAATACCTTTACTAGGTCAACGTCCATGAAAATGTCAGGAAAAATCAAATTATCCATGTTCAGCATGCATGGATTGTACACTGGAACATCTTTCATTATTTTTTTGAGTAAAAATAGGAAAAGATTGGCACAAGTAGAACTTGGAGTGTCTGGAGTCTTGTAATGAGAACAAGTGTCCTTACATGCCTAATCATTGGCAGACATTTCATTTGATGACCCTTGTAGCAACTCAATCTATTCTTCTAAAAATTTATCCTTATTTTACTTCCCTGAACCTGCTGACTGAGTGGACATACTTGGTTCTGCCATTTTTGCAGAATAACAAACTCCTCAAACTAGATAGAAAAGCTTATTTATGCACTTATTCTCTCCCCAATTGCAATGGCTTAATCTCAAGGCAATATTTCTATATCACATAAAACAAGATTAGTGATTGGATATGTAAATGATGGCTATGGATACTGCTTTAAAGCCCCTTCTTGAGTGGGTAAAAGTACAAACATGTGTCACACTTTTATAAAGGAAAAGGTCCACAACATGCAAACTATTCAACTTTAACAACATAAAAGTGGCATTTGTGCTTAGAATTTGAGGATGATGTAAACTGATGAAATGTGTAAAACTGGATGAATTTTATGCCTATAATTTTGTTTTAAAAAAATTGAACAAGAATTGACATAGTTTTTTAATTTTTGAAGTCTATTTTTTAATTGTTGAAAATTGTGAAAAAATATGGGTTCTAGTTCCCACCAAACAAGTATATGAAAATAATCTATTTTTCCTCTGATTTGAAAATATATTATAGATAAAATGTATAGCTAGTGCAAAAAAGAATAAAGATTGGTTTTCAATGTATATTTTCTCCGTTATAACTGTTCAAAGTTGAACTTATCTGAATCGACAGTTTTCATTTCCCACCAAATTTCCCCTATCAAATCTACACCATTCAGAAAAAAAAATTACATATTCTTGAAGAGGACTCTCTCCTCTAGTGTTAAATATAAATTTTAATTTTTTTGATATGATTTACTATTTTTTATTTATTTGAAGCAACATCTCGAATGTTAAAATACCTACTTGTATTTTGAAATTATAATATATTAGATCTAATCAAAATACTATAAAATTTATATGACAATAATATTGACTCTAAGCTTTACAAAAGGGTATTTTTTATTTTTAAAAATATCATTAAAAAGAGTAGGGGTCATTGAAACATCGTTTTTCTAGAATAATTTTATTTATTTAGTAATTGGACCCAAATTGATAGAAAACATGCATTTAATAGACATTTCCAATTGGAAAAGTTGAACCACTTATCTAACTTAGCTAGAATAAATCTAGCTAGACCATATGTTTGACAAAAATTAATTTTTAGTTAGAAATACTCAAATTTAGTTGTGTTGATAAGATGTCTTGAAATGTGACACAACTTTGTGCTTTTACCCGAGTACCAATTCTCTGTCCATCAAGTCACCATTAATTTTATGTGTTCATAATAACTGTGGTTAGCGGCGGAATGAAAACGGTCATGTCATCAGGCTGCAAAATTAGAAATGTTGAGTAATTTAAAAAATCATTTGAATAATATGCCAGCATATCCAACAAATCTCTTTCGTGTCATCATTCTATTTGGTCCATACCCCACTTGTCACTTTTCAACTCCATTCAAATATCTTTGTGGCATTAAGATTAGCTTTATGAATTAAAATTAGCTTTATGAATTAAAATCATGTCTTGTGACCTTGTGACAAACAGTAACTGTCACCTCTACATGGTCACAATCTTCAAAGAAAACCGCATCATAACCTTGCAACCTTGCACCAACAATTATCTTTAATCTTTTCACATGGTCGCAACCTTTTAAAATTTAAGACAAAGAATCATGTAACCTTGTGCCTACCATCTATCATGATACTTTAGAAAGATGTGAGCATCTCGCAACACCACGGGTAACAACAAAATCTCCTTCAAACCTTGTGATGTTGCAAAAAAGTATTTCACTTTAAATCTCCTTTAGACATGTGGTGGTCTCTCACAATATCGCAACCATCATCATAAATTTTATAAATACTTGCGGTCTGCAATAAATGTTAGTCATTTTTAAAATATGAGACACGTATCACCTCTTTGCATATTCACATCTTGGTAACTTAACCGTAAAAACACTTGCGAACCTACAATAGGGTATGTACACCAAGTTGTGGACCAAAAAGGGGGGTATAAGTGGACACTTTTTTTTTGAAATCGGGTAAACCTGAACTTGGAACAGGAGTTTGAGGGTCATACACTCAAAATAAGAAGATGTGTAAAAAATAAAGATTGTAGTAATCTAAATCTAGTCTCTAAAACACTATTTTTTAAAAAAATTGATAAGATTAATAGGGTCAAACCTCGCACGCACGAAAACATGTTCCTAATTTTTTTGAAAAAACATAACATAGTTGTTTCTGTGCGCGGTACAAAAGATATAGTTATATTCAGTATTTTTTAAATATCTTTCGTAGGATGATAGGTAAGAGTGAGATCTAGAAGTTGTGTATTTTTTTGTAATTTTCCAATGAGTATTTTTTTTCTGTGATTTTTTGAACTGATCGCACCCTGAAAATTTGGTACATGTTCGTGTGCTGGGCATAACTTGCATCAAAATAATCAAAAATGAAAAAAAAATATTTAAAAGTGTATAGAATCAAGTGTAGAACAATAATATGTAATTTATTTGTAATTTTATTAACTATATCAAAAGTTATTAAAAAAATGGTAGAAATATGTCTGTGAGGACAATCAAGACACTGGTAAAGAAAATTAAAGTTTACTATGCTAATGTTGTCCAAAAATAGAAAAATTTATATACCTGATGAAGATAAAGTTGAGAATTCATCTTACAAGATGAAAAAATGTCTAAAAGAACAAAAATGGAGAGAAAATGAGCCTCCAAGCCTTTGGGTCATTTTCAAGCCTTTTCCCAAGCCATAACCCGATCAGGTTCTGAAAAGCAAAAAGTACTTCAAAACCCGATCAAGTTTTGAAGAAGTAAAAACTATTCATTTTATTCTCCATAACCCGAGCGGGTTATGAAGAAACTAAAATAGGATTTTCTTCTGGAAGCCATAACTTCCACATATAGAGTTTGATTGACTCCATTCAAAAAGCGTAGGAAAGATCTTGAGATGATCTGACACATGATTAACCTAAAATCATCTTTACTCATCAATTTTTTTTCCATCCATTTGAATCAATTAAGGTATAAAATAGGTACTCATTATTGCCCATAAAAGCAAGGTATAGGAAAATGAGTATGCTCTCTCTCTCTCTCTCTCTGTCAGAGAGAGAGAGAGAGAGAGAGGTATGTGCAAGATCATGAGGGCCCAAACTATGCCCTTAAGTGGCAATTAAAAATTAAACAAATCAGGATTAGTCAACTTGACATGAAAATTTCAACTAGCTATCAACCTAAATTTCAACTACGGTTAGTCAGCTTGACGTGAAAATTTCAACTAACCATATGAGAATGTATACAATTATTTACACACCCAATCCAGGGTTATAAGAGAATATTTACTTGAAGCTTATAGGGAGTGTGTGAAGCAAATTAGAGGGAGTTATAAGAAAAAATGGGAGTTTCTTGAGCAGAAAGGGTCCTCTAATTTCTAGGTTTATAACTTTGTTGAATATGTGGGGATGAGAGGAGGTACAGATGGTGTAGAATTTGGTCTTTCATTCAATATTCTGTTTATAGAGAAGTTAGTTTATCTAGAAGCCAAAACAGCTTAGCTTGAATGTAATTTTGATTGGAAACAAGTATGCAAATGTGATTCTTTTGATGTTAGTCAAGAGGCGGCCATTAATCATGGGCTCACCAAAAAATTGGCCATTATTCAAGGCCCTCCTTGCACTGGAAAAACATTTACCGGGTTGCAAATTGTAAAGGCTTTGCTTCATAAGATTTCAAATTCCTCTGGTCCCATTCTCATAGTGTGCTTTGCTAACAGAGCTCTGGATCAATTTTTGGAGGGAATATATGAATACAAGAAAAGTCTAGCAAGGTTAAGATCTATAAATCAGAGCTCAATTATTAGAAAATGTACTCTTGACCAAGGAAAAGAGAGCAATATCGTATTGTTTTCTTTGATAAGAAACATTGAATTCCTAATTTGAATGTAAAAACATCAGAAAATATAGGATTTCTTAACATTCCAAACAGAGCTTGTGTTGTCCTTTCCAGGGCTAGAATTGGTTTGTATATCTTTGGAAATGCCAAGCTAGTCTCAAAAAATTCTCCAGTGTGGAGTGATATCATAAATCATTTTACACATAATGGGTATGTTGGTAATGGAATACCACTATACTGTCCTAAACATCCAGATGATGTTGGACATGTTACCAAATCTCACGATTTAAGGAGGTATGGTGATGGAAGTATGAGCTTTTGTACCAGGAAATGCAAAAAAAAATTAATGTGTGGTCATCTTTGTCCCAAGAAATGTCATCATGGAGGACATGTGAGAATTGGATTTGCTAGGCACGATGTATGAAGAAGTTTGAATTTTATGGACATGTCTGCAGGAAGTCTGTCATGCAACTACCTATGACCCCTTTCGACACATTGGAACAATCAAGTGTGTCTGAAGGGGTTGTAGGACCCCTTAGGACACACTTGAGTGTTCTAATGTGTCGAAAGGGGTTATGGAGACTTCCTAGGGGTCCTAGTATGCCTTATCACGTGTTAGGACCCCTAGGAAGTCCCCATGACCCCTTTCAACATATTTCAACACTCAAGTGTGTCCCAAGAGATTGTAGGACCCCTTTGGACACACTTGAGTGTTCTAATGTGTTGAAAGGGGTCATGGGGACTTTCTAGAGGTCCTATTATGCTTTATCACATGATAGGACCCCTAGGAAGTCCTCATGACCCCTTTCAACACATTGGAACAATAAAGTGTGTCCCAAGGGGTCCTGCAACCTCTTGGGACACACTTGAGTGTTCCAATGTGTTGAAAGGGGACACGAGGGATTCCTAGGGGTCTTAACGCATGATAAGGTGTACCTTCCAATCTTTTATTAATGTATTGTTCTATTTCACTCACTTGAAACACCTATGTACTAGGAGGGTATTAAATTGTAATAACTATGTATGAAAGGCTGGAAGACTACAGAAAAATCATGGATGGCCATTGAAAGAATAAAAGGTAACCAATCGGCCATTTTAAAAAATTCATGGGCGGCCTTTGAAATAAGCTATTTTTCTGGAGGGAAGAGTAGAAAAATTTTGCTAATTTTCAATGGCCCGAAGCAAAAGGAGCAACTCTACTTCGAGATGTATTTCAAGTTGTCCATCTATACAGTTTGGTGAAGAAGGGTGTGTATTTTCTGATTCCTATTGCTCCAATTGTTACCAATTTGTGCCTCCTAAATACTGTGAAGATTACCATACATGTCTTTTATATGAACTTTGCGGGGTGAAGGAAGAAAATAAAATACTTAGGGTAGAGGGTGAGAAACAATTTGGAATTACTGAAAATCTGCGAGAAGAGATGAGGTTATTGCGAGAAGAGAAGGAAAATCAACTGGGTCAAATTATCCAAGCCCTGAGACAACAAATTTCATCATTGTGTGTAGAGAGAAAGAATCCATTGGGAACAATTCAAATAATGCAAAAAGAGATTGAAATCTTGCATGTAGAGGAAGTGAAACAAAGAAAGAGTGTAGAAGAGGAGATTGGGTTTCTTCAAAAAATCTCAGGCAAAGCATTAGCTAATCTAGATGTCATGCTCTGTGCTTCTGATGGTTCAACATTTCAAGTGCATTCTCTCATTCTCATGAGTGCTCTTTTTATTTTGCCCTAGTTTTAACATTCCTAGGGGTCCTAACGCGTGATGAGAGAGAGAGAGAGAGGTGTGTGCAAGATCATCAGGGATTTGGGTCAAGGCCCATTGTTATAGTTCTATTTTTTTTGGTTAGGCCAAGGCCCATTGTTATAGTTCCAACCTCCAGAATTGGTATTTTGTTGTCTGGAGGAAATATTCCCTCTCTGGGAATTGGAATTGTGAGGTGCAGAAGGCCCCACCTTCAGCTGTCCCATGTTTGTCATAAAAGAGGACACCAGTCGCCATAGGGATTCAACCTTAGTCGACAGCTGGGTAGTTGTGTCACAGTGTGATGGTTGTTGCAGTGGGTTCCCAAGGAAAGTTGCAACAACTCCCGAAGTTGAGGAAGGCAATCCTCTGGCCGCGGGTGACTGGAAGAAAGGTACTCTGGAGGGTTGTGCCAAGGGTTGTTGCATTTATTGTGGCTGGTTCTAGGGAACATATTCCAGACCTGGTATTGTCTGGGGTTGCGATGGATAAACATACCAGGCTTGCTGGTCTATCAGTGATGGTGGGCCCATGGCTATCGTTGGGGCACCCATTGCCAGATTGGGGTTGTATCCCCCAGCGTAAGGAGTTCCACCTATATGTGGTAAAATTGGCCTTGTTATTCAACCATACACTTCAACATAGTCCTTGTTCATCAGCCACATATAGAAGTGAATATGAGTTATTCATCCTACATGTCTGTATGATTCGACCTGTTGCCTTCTATCTAGATGGGGTTTCGAAATAGCTCTCAGAATGAGAGTCTCATAACCATAGACTGATCTAAGAATGAAGGATTTTCTCCATGAATGCAATGCAATGTAATGCAAGATTAATCTAAGAATTGAAAGATGCAAGAATAATCTAAGACATGATTTCAATGCAATTATTCTATTGCAAATGAAAGCTTTTAACTAGAAATGAGATGATAAAATGTAGCAACAATTCAGTATTCTAACAATGCATATTTTCTCCAGGGGGTTTGAATGAGAGATGGGAGTTCTTTTATAGATTGAGAGGTGATCAGAATAGAAAGTTTTCTTTTTTTGAAATAAAACAGATAGAAAAGCCAGTTCAAAATAGAAAGCTTTCTTTAAAAGAAAAAAATGAATTGTTTTCTCTTTGTTTTTAACTATTTTCTTTTTTATTTTAACTGTTTTCTTTCTCTTAAAGAACAGTTAATTCAAAGTTTCCATTTATGAAGTGAAGAGGAGATTTTTTTGAGAGAATATTTAATTAAATAAATAAAGTATGACCTCATAAATGTGTTTTTCTCAATTATCTGAATAATTAAATTCAATTATTGAAATGAGGATATTTGTTTAATAATTAAATATTATTTAATTCTTTTTTATGTGTTTTAGCTAAAAGGGGTGAATTTAATTTAATTAAAGTGCTAGGACTTTATAATTAAATTAATTCAATCATAGGGTTTGTTTAGCTAATTGATTGATATTTAGGAATTAAATATAATGTATGATTAATGGAGATGTAGGATTTTCTGCATTTGACACTTAGGTCAAGTAGAGTCAGTCAAAACTCAGAATTGCCTAGTACAATAGGACTTTGATGATCTAGAAGAATGATAAATGCAACAAAATTGGTTAGGGTCATGAGATGCCAATTTTGGGGTATTACATTTTGCCCCTCTTTGAATTGATGTGCGAGCAGTGCATTGATTCAAAGAATAGTCTGATGCCTGAAGCACAGAATAATAGATTTTAAAAATTGATGATGCAAAGATCGATTGATGAAGCTTTCAGAGCCATCTCCAGGATAGAGCTTGACTCTCCAAAGTCTAGGTTAGGTTTCCAAGATTCCGATCAAGTAGAGTTTTTGAGGGTCATCTCCATAACAAAGCTTGATCCTCAGGGATCCAGGTTAGATTGCCCTAATACCTAATAGATGAGATTTCAAGAATCATCTTCAGAATGAAGCTTGATCCTCAGGGATCCGAGTTAGAATGACCTGATACCTAATAGATCAACATATTTTAAAGACTGTCCCTAGAATGAGGCTCAACCTTCAGGAGTCAGGGTTAGAATACCCTGATACCTGTCCATAAAAAAGATAGTCAAGAGAGATTTTGGGACTATCTCCAAAATGAAGCTTAGTCCTCCAATATCTAGGTTAGATCACCCAGACACTAGTTAGATTGATATATTTCACAAGACTTTCCCTAGAATGAGGCTCAACCTTCAGGAGTCAGGGTTAGATTGACCCAATACCTGTCCCAAAAGATAGTCAATAGAGATTTTTAAGACTATCTCCATAACAAAGCTTAGTCCCCACAATATCTAGGTTAGATTGCCCAGACACTGGTTAAATCGAGTTCAGAATCATCTCCAGAATGGAGCTTGATTTTCAAGAGTCAGGGTTAGATTGCCCCAACTCCTAATAGATTGAGATTTTGAGAATCATCTCCAGAACAAAGCTTGATCCTTAGGGATCTGGGTTAGATTACCCTGATACCTAACAGATGACAAGATGTAAGGAAAAAAGATGCCCTTATTGATTGTGGAGTATCCAGTTTTGACTGTGAGGTACGAAAAATTGAACATGCCCCAAGTGATGAGATGCCCCTAGCAATGAGGACTTTTGAAAATCAAATCAGATTTATTGGAATAGATTCAATGATGTAAGATCATCCTGCCCCCTCGGGAGTGAAATGGAAAGATGAAACATCATAATGGTGATTGAGAGCGAGAAATCACAGATAGATGTTGAATTAGAGATCAAGAAGAACTCAGAATAGATTACGGAAGAATTCAGAAGATTCAGAATCAATTTTGAGTGATTTCAAGGTCTAGTTGACCAAGTTTGACTAGGATTGACCAAAGTTGACTTTTTAGGAAAAAAAGTCAAAGATTTGAGAAAATGTTGATTAGATAAGATTCTAACAAGAAAGCGACGTCAGAAAGTCAACTATACAAATGGCTGATCGCGTCGGTCCCAAAAAGTTTTAAAATGTGATTTTGAGCGATATAGGAGTGTTAGATTTTGATTTCGATCATGAAAATGGATTTAGAGCGGTTGACACGGCCACTTTTGAAGAGTGAGAGCGAGAATTGAACACTTGTGCAGTTGTGATGAAACCAGGATGCTGAAGAAGAACTCCCCAATGTATAAACCCATGAGAATGCAATGAAGTGAGCATCAAATTGTTGCCGCAATGCAAGTCTAAAATGAAAATGCAATCCTATGCTAGATGCAATACCTAGGACATGGTTGTGAGACCCATCAGATATTTATCATTATAGAGTATTTTTTGGAACATCAGAGTCGATACAATCCTTACTGGTGCCACTGTGACCATAAAAATATGAATATAAATTTGATCAGATAAAATGTAGGAGACGAATGTAAGCATCAAGGCACAAAAGCCAAGATGACCTGAACATTGTTTCCAATTAATGTTGCAAGAGTACACCAGTATCAAGGCATTCAAAGCCAAGATTACCATGAGTGGGATTGTGCATAAACAAACATAGCAATAACATTAAAGGAGATAGTACCGACCTCACCATGGCATACAAATAAACAAGATTAAGGGATGTGAGGCTTTTCCACCTTAGTGCGAGAGCTCTTATCACATACAACCTGGATATTTGACATTGCCGGATCATTGGGACTACACCAACAAGCAGTAGACAAAGAAAATATCAATGAAATCGATGAGAATAGACAGCATACCAAGAAAGATTCAATCATAGCTCAGCCAGTTTCAAATTTTTCAAATATGTATGTGTATAGGGGTGTTGAAAAACACTGTTGTGCTTGTGAGTGCATTGTGTTTGATTGTCATTGATAGATGTTTATGTTTGATATCTGATGTGTGTTGAAAAACACTATTGAGTGTGGTGTTGAAAAACACCTATTTATGTCAGTAGGGTGTTGTCCTTTAGAACTGACAAGATTACTAACTCATGTGTAAACCAAAGATGCGATCAGATTTGGGGACCCATGCCCCTAGTAGCGGTGACCGACTTGACATATGTTGCGAGGATAAACTAGATTTGGTTGCCCCCAAGCATATAACACTGAATCAATGTCAATTCAATAGGGTTTGTAGAGGAACCAAAATGTCACAAAAGTGACCAAAAGCTTTGTACAAACTAAAGCAAAGGATCGTCAAGACTAAGTGTCAATAGATAGAGTATTGAGTACAGCTCCAACTGTAACGGATGCGAGCAATATCAATAGTATAGAAACAATAGATAGACATAGTGAGAACCACTGGTGACTGATGCGAGAGAGATTCTTGAGTGAAGAGATCATAGCAATAGCTAGACATCAGTAGGCAGACGCAATGAGAACCACTAGTGACTAATGTTAAGGAGATTCTCAAGGAGAGAGAACTTAGTATAAGCTAAGCAATAGTAGGCAGACGTAGTGAGAACCACTGGTGACTGATGTGAAGTAGATCCGAAAAGGTGATAGGACAGTGCCCCCTAGACCAGGAGGGTTGCCCCGAGAGTATGACCAGTTTCAATCCATGTAAGTTGGTGTCTTGATGGGTAACTGAAAGCATGCAGAAAGCAAATGCAAGTAGGAAAGTAGGAAAGAAAATATATAAATCCAAGTGGTGTTGTGATAGATATGGAAATGTGGAACAAGAGGCGCCCATTTACCAGGTTTTCACCTTCTTGGCAGAATTTTTTTTTTTTTTTGCTACCATGACGCCTATTTTCCAGGTTTTCATCAATGGCACCTTTTCTCTTTTTTCTCTTTTTTTGTATTTTTTAATTTTTTGTATTTTTGGAATATATGATTTTTTTGGAGATACATCAAAGCACCTATCGCTAGGTTTTCACTAAGATGATCATTTTTGTAGGACATTTTCCAATTTTTAGAATTTTTTCAAAACTTTACTATATACATGAGCACAGTGAAGATGTCTCAGTTGTAGAACTATTTCAGATGAAGAGCGTTAATGGGATCTTTGAGTTGTTCTCCCTCAGTAGTAGAAATTTGATAAGTGCCAGACCCAAACACTACAGTGACAACATACGGACCAAGCTAACCTGGTTCAAATTTTCCTTTCTGGATCCAATGTTGTTGATTCTTAGGGTTCTCCCTCAGAATGAGGTCAGCCGCTTGGAAGTCCCTTGGGTGAACTTTCTTGTTATAGCTCTTGGACATCCTTTTCTGATATGTTCTAAGGTGATCAAATTCCACTTGCCAACATTCATCAAGTAGTTCTAGCTCTTGTAGCCGAGATATTTTGTTATCATCATCAGTAATGAGGCATTTTAGAGAGACTCGTAGAGAAGGAATCTCAACCTCAATTGGTAACACAGCATCTGCTCCATAAACCAAAGCATAGGGCATATCCCTTGTTGGTGTTCTTATGCTTGTCCTATATGCCCAGAGAGCTGGATTGATCTAGAGATGCCAATCTCATCCAGATTTGTGCACTGTGTGATGCACGATTTGAAGGATTGTCTTGTTTGATACTTCCACCTATCCATTACCCTGAGGATAATAGATGGAAGACCAATGCTGAGTAATTTTAAAATTAGAGCATAGCTTTGTCAAATCTTTGTTTTTGAATTTCCCCCATTATCAGTGATTATTGCTGAGGGTACACCATACCTGCAGAAGATGTAGTTGAGAATGAACATAGCTACTGATTTGCCGTTGGAAATGGTGAGAGGGACTACCTACACCCACTTGGTAAAATAGTTTGTAGTTGTGATGATGAAATTATGTCCATTTGAGGATGAGGGATAAATTTGACCCACCATGTCAAATGTCCATTGTTGAAATGGCCAGAAAGTAATGAAGGGAATAAGATCCTTGGCTGGGGCATGAATCAGATTACCATGTAGTTGGCACTCTTTGCAAGATTTAGCAAACTATGTAGCTTCTTTTTCCATATCTAGCCAATAGTAACCATCTCTAATAAGTTTACAGGCCAGTGTTAGGCTGTTAGAGTGAGAACCACAGATGCCTTCATGCACCTCTACTAACGCACATTTGGACTCATCAGGTTCTAAACACCTAAGGAGGGTACCGTCTAGATTGTGCCTATACAATTCGTTAGCTATGATGACAAACCGTGAAGCACTGCAAATTAAGTGACATTTCTCATTCTGGGTGTAAGTGTCTGGAACAATCTGGTCACGAAGGTAGGAGTAAATATGATGGTATCAAGATGAGTCATGTCCAATGACAGAACAGATCATCCAGGAATCAGGGGAATCATAGGCTGGGTAGCGTAACGTCTCCACTAGGAATTCATGTCAGAAATCATTTTCGGGCATCTGTAACATGGAAGAAAGAGTAGCCATTGCATCTGCCACTTTATTATCTGCCCTTGGAACCTGTTGAAATGTAATGTGAATGAAATACTTTTTGAGATCATCAAACAACCGTTTATAAGGCACCAACTTGTCATCTTTTGTCTGATAGATATCATTTACTTGATTGATGACTAAGTGTGAATCTCCAAGGACATTGAGCTCGTCCACTGGCCATTCAAGGGCGATCTTCATACCATTGATCAAGGCTTTGTACTCAGCAATGTTGTTTGTACAAGGAAACAACATCTTGTATGATTTTGGTAAAGAGTACCTTTGAAGTGTAATGAATAGTTTGGGTAAATAAACCATCAAAGAATGTATTCCAAGACTGATGTGTAAGAAGTAATATGGACTCATCTGGGAATTCGATGTTTAATGGTTGATGATCTACCATAGGTACTTCTGCCAACTGATCTGCAACCGTTTTCCCCTTGATGGATTTTATCTCTACATACTCAATATCAAATTCATCGAGAAGCATGACACATTTAGCTAGTCTACCTGTGAGGGTAGCTTTACTGAGAAAATATTTTAGAGGATCAATTTTAGCAATAAGGCATGTAGTATGAGCCAGCATCCAGTGCCATAGTTTTTGTAAAGCAAATACTGCTACAAGGCAAGCCTTCTCTATAGAAGAATAGTTTGTTTCATATGAGACTAGAGTTCTACTAATGTAGTAGATAGCCCTTTCTTTGTTGCTCTGATCTTCTTGAGCCAATAGGATGCCCAATGATGTATTTGTAGCAGAGATGTAAAGTATAAGTGGCTTCCCATGAATAGGAGGCATCAGTATTGGCGGGTTCATAAGATACTATTTTATTTGCGTGAACCCTTCATCATATTCCTTGTTACATTGGTAAGTCACTCCTTGGTGTAAAGTCCTTGTGAATGGTTGTGACTTGTCTGGCAGTTGTGAGATAAAGTGCCAAATAGACTATAGTCGGCCTTGAAGTCCTCTCATTTGTTTGATATTCTTCGGTGGTGGTATTTCCATGATAGCTTGAACTTTCACAGGATCCACTTCGATGCCTTTTGCAAAGATAATATAACCAAGAAGTTTTCCAGATGTTACGCCAAATGCACATTTCTTAGGATTGAGCCTCAGACTGATTAGTTCCATGCAATCTAGTATAGGACCTAGATCCGCAAGATGTTTCTCTTGTTGCATTCTCTTAGCTAAGTGTCATCGACATAATCTTCCATTATTTTATGCATCATGTCATGAAATATAGTGGTGATAGCTCTCTAATATGTAGCACCAGTATTTTTGAGCCCAAAGGGCATGAAATTCCAATAGAAAGTGCCCCATGCACATGCAAAAGCAGTTTTCTCTTGGTCCTCTAATGTGATCTTTATCTGGTTGTAGCCAGAGAAACCATCCATTAGTGAGTACATTTCGTATCCTGCTGTCATATCTACAATCATATCAATATTGGGCAATGGAAAGTCGTCCTTAGGACATGCCTTATTCAAATCTATGAAGTCTGTGCATACTCGGATATATTTTTCATGTTTGGATACTGGAACAATGTTAGAGATCCATTATGCATAGTCAATTGCTCTAATGAATACTCCCTTTAGAAGTTTCTCCAATTCAGCTTTGACAAGTAGAGCCACATGTAGATGCATTTTCCAAAGCTTTTGCTTGACAGGCTTGACGCCTGGTGCAATGGACAAATGGTGCATGATTATATTAGGGTCTAATCCTGGCATGTCTGAATATTTCCATGCAACTTTTATCTTTTTACTCTGGAAGAATGTAATGAATTCCTCTCTTTTTGTCTCAGATAATGATTGTGCCAAATGAATGATCTGAGGTTCAGCTTCTGTACCCAAGTTGATTGGTTGAGTTGGCTCAATAAGCATAGATGATCATTCCTAGAAATGACTCAGAAGTGTATCAAGTATCTCATCCTCAGGCACTTTATTTTGACTTTTTTAGGCTCTGACACTGCCACAATGTGGTTCTCACCATAGAGCACCTATTTTTTCTTCTTTTGATTTTGTGACTAAGAGACTTGATATTAGACTCGATCATGTTGACACTCTCTTCACTAGTGGAGGACGTTATAGGTTTGACAGCATGGAGGTAACAGGCAAGAGCGTAATCATTCTGGAACATAAGGACTTCATTAGATGGGGAGGGAGAGTTTCAATCTATAAACTTGGGATGGTGGAGTGAAAGAGAAGTGGCGAGTTCAAGTGCATTCATGGTATAACCATCGAAAGCATGGACGAGAAAGTCGAGACCTAGAGCGATCTCATCCAAAGGTGTAGTCAAATTCCTTTGATTCCTAGCAACCGTAGTAGATGATACATTAACATCTATGGAGTCAGACTCCTTTAACCTTACACTAGACCCTTCACCTTTGTCAAGAAGGTTTTCATGTGTGTGAATTGTATCTATATCTCTGTCAGAGGTGGCATATGATAAGCTGTCAAACTCATATTCATGGGAGTCTATTTCATCATTAGGCATTATATAAAGAACATGAGTGAAATCAACCCTCTGTCCCCAGTTTGGGTAAGTTCTGCCTAAAACTTTAGCTATGGTAAGATAAGCACCTTGTTACATAGGTTCTTCATCAATGCTTGCAGCATCATCTGCTTTTTTTTATTGAGAAGTGGCTGAAATTCATGTTCAAACTGCTCTTGGAAGTGTGTTGGTATGTACAAATCACCCTAATGACCTAAATTGACAGTGTGCATTTCTTTCCACCACTCGTAGTTTAATGGAGAAAGTCGAGTGGTTTTCTCAGAATTGCTGTCAGTCATGACTGTACTGACACATGGTATAAAGTCATCTGGATCAGCAAAGAATGCTGCCAGATTTGGAGGAATGGGACAAGGAAAATAGTCTTCCTCCGAGCTATCATTGGAATCTTCAGTTTTATATGTCTCTTCAGGTGTTGGTTGCTGATCTGTGTGAGGTACAAATTGGTTTATCCCCAGTTGAAATGTGAGCTTCTTGAAGCCTATACTTGCAGAGTCACGTGTTCGGCGACCAATAGCTTCAAGTGGTGCAATCAATCCTTTATGATCCGCACTTATAGGGCCATTTCCTTTGTACCCAAAGCGTTTCATAATAGTTAGACCTTTTCCATACTATTCAGGATTTATGTCATAAGGTGGAGTGGTTTGTTCAGAAGTGTCCTCTCCTTTATAGATCCAGGCTTTGATAGCCATGTTTTCAGCTTCTTCTTCTAATGGTATTGTAGCTTGTACAAAGGTACCACCATATTTTGTTTGAGAAACTATAGAAGGTTTAGTGCTTTTAGAAGGTGTCCCAAAAGAATGTGGACACAAAGGTAGAGATGTAACAAATAGCATGGGTTCAATCTGATATCCTCCCATGTCAATTTCCTTGAGTGTCAGACCCTTTTCCATTTCTTTTAGTTTAGTCTTGAAGAGCTCAATAGACTCTCTGTTGGTGGGCACAAAGTTGTCAGCAGATTTCGTGAGTGTGTTGCAATCATAGCGTGTATTAGCAAGTATAGTCACTTCAAATCCTTGGAATGGGAATTTAATGCACTAATGGTATTTTGAAGGGATAGCCTGCATTTCATGGATCCACGTCCTTCCCAATAGAATATTGTATGCTAAAGTAATGTCAAGCACTTGACAGATAACATCTCTTTCAACAAGACCAACTCTGATTGGCAACACAACTAACCCCTTAGATTTTTGTTCTTCTTCATCATATGCTTTAATAGTAATCTTTTTGCGAGCGTCTATGCAGTCTTCGTCATAGCCTAACTCAGTAAGGAAGCTAGCAGAGAAAATGTTAAGGTCAGCGCCATTATCTATGAGAACACAGCAAACGCGCTTCGGACCAATCATGACTTTAATGTGCAAGGGGTTATTATGTGGGTGACTCAAAGAATGGTCATCTTCCTCAGAGAAAGACAAGTAATGGGAGGAGGTCAAGTGACCTACCATGGATTGAAACTGGTTGAGATCAAGATCTTTTGGGACCTTTGCCTCAGTGAAAGCTTTGTCAAGGATCTCCCTATGAGAAGGGGATATTTTCAGCAGCTCAAAGATGGTGATCTGAGCATTAGTACATTGTAATTTCTCTAGAATACTGTAATTGGTAGAATTAGACGAGGAACCCAATTTTAGATTCTTATTGGCAGAGCCAACAGTAGTTTTGTCTGCAGGTTATGTCAGTGTAGACGTAGAAGGCTCAGGGCCTTTGAGAATGATCTTGGCACGAGATCGAGTAATAGAGTTTGCACTAACTTGAGACTGTTCTTGTTCAGAGGACTGGGGCATAGACCCTCGCAAGATGAAGGCAGTTTTGGGCTTGGGAGTATCTTCCCTTCCCTTGAGAATGACAACATTACAGTATTCAGTATCAATAGGCTCAACCATATTAATGACATTGTCGTTATTGGTGTATGTATAGTTGACCTTGGCATCAGTATTTTTGCCTTTGGATGACTCACCTTTCCCATGAGGAGGAAATGGATCTTTAAAAGCTTGGTGGTTTGAGTTCTTTTTGTGACCTCCCACAACAATAACCTCACTATCGATGAGATCCTGGATTTTATGCCGCAATTTAAGACAAGTAGCCATTTTATGACCTTTGTTTTAGTGAAAATCATAATAAGAAGATTCATTCCACCAAGAGGGTCTTGGTTGCGGATCATAAGGTCGTGAATTATCTAGTGGAGTAAGTAAATGGTTTTCCAAGAGAGTCTTGTAAACCGCATCAAGAGGTTCTCCTAAAGGAGTGAATTCACACTTGGGTCTAGGTGCCCAAGGTTTAGAGCCAAAAAAATGTGAAGCACTTGGTTTGGATTCTGCTACAGCCTATTCAGTAGCTTTGGTAGTCTGCATTGTGGTGGTGAGATTAAAAGCAGCCTTTGAAGGCTTGGGAGTCATATTGTCTACAACTCCATCATTCACAACATTCTGGTTCTTGTTGGGAAATTTGGGTTTATCTTTGCTTGAGGAGGAAGACCCTTGTTTATTTTCCTTTTGTAAGGTCAATTCTCCTTTCTTGATCATAAATGTCTCAATTCTCATAGCTTTCTTAATCATGTCATCAAAGGTTAGAGGACCTTGCAGATGTACTTGATACCCAAAGTTGGGAAGAAGATTGTCTAGAAAGATGTCCAACTTTTTGGATTTGGGTATTTTGCGAGAATATCGTGTATAAAGTTATCTCCATCTTTGGAGAAATGTCAAGAAGGATTCCACATGATTCTATTACGAGTTGCAAAGATCTCAGATGTGAACCAGATGTTCGATGTTGTGAGAATAGTGTTGTAGAAATAAATTGGCCATTTTGTCAAAACTTTTGATGCCAGTTGGTAGTCTAGAGAACCACTCCATAGCTGACCCTCCTAAACTACGTGGGAAGAGATGCATGAGATAGGTTTTGTCATGTATAAACTCCATAGTGAGAGCACAAAACTCTCTCAAATGATCCCGGGGATTAGATGTACCCAAGTATTTATCATACTTGGGAAGTTCAACTCCTTTGGGAAAAGGAGGCATGCATAGACTCTTATCAAATGGGAATGCACAAATGCTTTCTAGTGTGAATTGAGTGGTAGGTTTGTCTTTTTCCTTCATGAGTTGAAGGAGTTTCTCTTGCATGCCTTGCATTTTCTTTTGCAAGCGGGATTTTTTAGTTTCTTCCTCTTTCTCAACAAGTGTCTCTACCTTGTAATCGGAGGGGAGTTTGGCTCCTTGGTTGGACAATTTGAGAAGGTATTTCTCTTTCTCTTCTTTCATTAGGACCACCATCATTCTCATGAAGCTTTTATTATTGCGAGCATCTAAGATATCCCCTTGGGTTATTTCTCTCTCTTCATCAGGAGGAGGGTCTTGAAAAGAGAATTTACCCCTAGTTTTAGAGAGATCATCTCTGCTATGTTCACCTGATTGGTCATGATTTGCCATCTTGCTAGAATGCAAGTGTTCAAAGTGTAAAGACTCAGTATGAGAAGGTTGAGTGTTTTTAGAATTTGGATCCTCTTGGAACAAAGAGTTTTGAACCTGACTAAAATCTACTAGAAATGACCGTTTGATGTAAGGTCAAATTACCGGAGAGGGAGATCAAGATGATTCCCCACTATATGTAGCTAGCAATGGTGTCGAAAGCACAGATTTATCTTGATTGATTGAAGGGAATGTTTTGCCACTACGAGTTGTAATAGTCATAGACAAGGATTGTACAAGGGATGTGAGCTAGGACCAAACTTGAAATTGTCTCAAAGTAAATGCACAGAAAGTGCAAAAAGGTGAAGTAACCTTGGTGCAAATCATTGGAAATGAGGCTAGAACAGCCGAGAGATGACTATTGTGACACAAGTCATGACGAAAGAGATGAAATAGACCAAAAGGTATGAGACGAGACCAATTTAAGAAAGAATCACATAATTCTCAACCCAAGAAACCAAGTTGCAGACTATGTGAAGATAGAGGGAAGATAAATAGACCCAGATCAGAGACCAGATTTAACAGAGGTGCGCTGGAAAGATAGGAAATTCCTCACTATTTTGACAAAAAGCTTTAGACTCGCGCACAAAGAAGTGCTTTCTCACGCGAATATTCTCACAGATGCGTGCAAAACTATGCATTCTCGCGTGAAACAATGATGACAAACTGATGAAAAAGTGACAAACTGGTGAACAGAATAATAGCAAGATTGCATAATGTCGCACGACGATTGCCAGTGTGTCGCGCAAAATTTCTCAAATACTGATGCAAAGATGACAAAATGTCGCGTGAGACTTGGAATTTTTGACAAATGAAAGTCTACAGAGTCAAACAGTTAAGACCAGATTATGTTTCCCGAGACAAGATAATGTTGTTTTCTGACAGAGAGTTTGAGTTACAGATCATTTTGGACATGTTCCAGTTTGACAGTTTGTATGATTTGACGTTTGTTTGATTTTTTAAATGATACACCCACACAAAACACATTAAATAGAATGTTTGTAGTACCATAACAGACACATCAAAGTCCTAGGATAGCCAGGGAAGTATCTATTGAATCCCCACTTGAACCAAAGTTTAGCTATGCCTACTCTTAGTGGACAACTTAGATTCTTGGAGGCACAAGTTCCTCCTTACATGTGCACTCACTTCTCAGGCACACCAAGATTCGAACCCCAAAGGAATTGCTTCCCAAAGGGCTGTTGTCTCTACTAAGAGCCATAAAAGTGTGGGGAATCTTAGTCATTCTCTGACCTTCTGCACCAACAGATAGAGGGTTTTTTGGATACTATAACAAAATTTTGTAGTAAGGACATCCATTCAGGTGGTTGTGATTAAGTCATTTTCTCAATAAAGGGGGCTCTCCCAATCCTTTCAAAGTAAGGATTTCACCTTAACAATGTCGGGACTTTAACGCACCACTAGGGTACTGGAGGAGATTTTGGTTGCCACAACGAATTCACACCTATCCATTATGAGATTAATCACAATGGCATTTTTTATATACCGGTTTGGAAGGGCTTGGCTTTAGCCTGTTACCAGTTGGGTATCCACTCTCACTGGCTCTATTAAAGTTCTTGGGAGGTAGCCACACTAGAAGAATCATATGAATTTCTCTTACACCCAAGATCCATAAAGGTGAGGGGAGAGGATACGTTCATATAGTTCTTGGAATTACAATCTAGAAAACACTTCAATCACGCAAGACAATGATTCATTTTAAGCACCAACCAAAGTGTGTTCTAACTACTAAAAATAGACATGAGAGTTTTGTGAAAACACGTATGCCTTTAACAAGCGTCCTACAGTAAATACGTTAGTAGTTTGTAATTTTTTTCTTCATTTCAGCGTCCTGCAAACCACTGTTAAGTTGTTTCAGAGATAAAACCAGAAAAACACAATCAACAGAAAATAGAAACCATTAGTGGTCATAAATCAGCAAGAACAAAGATATAAAAAAAAACTAAATTTTAAAGCTCACTGGAATCAAATGTCACGTGAAGAAGTATTACGGTCCGTGCAAAGAATCCCAGTGTATCGCGTGAAGAAATGCATATACTTGCAAAACTTCACATGGTTATTCCAGAGATTTTGCACAAACTTTCATTATAGATCCATACGGATGAAAACCAGAATTGATCAAAAAGTATAAAAAATGAGGCCAAAAAGTAAAATTTTGAGCCCCACGGTGGGCGCCAGAAATGTATGTGATAAAATTGGTCTTGTTATTCAACCATACACTTCAACATAGTCCTTGTTCATCATCCACATACAAAAGTGAATATGAGCTATTCATCCTACATGCCTGTATGATTTGACCTGTTGCCTTCTATCTAGATGGGGTTTCGAAATAGCTCTCAGAATGAGAATCTCATACCATAGACCGATCTAAGAATGTAGGATTTTTCTCCATAAATGCAATGAAATGCAAGATTAATCTAAGAATTAAAAGATGCAAGATTAATCTAAGACATGATTTCAATTTAATTATTCTAAGAAATTGAGATTATTCTATTGCAAATGAAAGTTTTTAACTAGAAATAAGATGATAAAATGTAGCAATAAATCAGTATTCTAACAATGCATATTTTCTCTAGGGGGTTTGAATGAGAGATGGGAGTTCTTTTATATATGAGAGGTGATCAGAATAGAAAGTTTCCTTATCATAAAAATAGATAGAAAAGTCAGTTTAAAATAGAAAGCTTTCTTTAAAAGAAAACAATGAATTGTTTTCTCTTTGTTTTTAACTGTTTTATTTTTTATTTTAACTGTTTTCTTTCTCTTTAAAGCACAGTTAATTCAAAGTTTCCATTTATGAATTGAAGAGAAGATTTTTTTGAGAGAATATTTAATTAAATAAATAAAGTATGACCTCATAAATGTGTTTTTCTCAATTATCTGAATAATTAAATTCAATTATTGAAATGAGGATATTTATTTAATAATTAAATATTATTTAATTCATTTTTATGTGTTTTAGCTAATAGGGGTGAATTTAATTTAATTAAAGTGCTAGGAATTTATAATTAAATTAATTCAATCATAGGGTTTGTTTAGCTAATTAATTTATATTTAGGAATTAAATATAATGTATGATCAATGCAGATGTAGGATTTTTTGCATTTGACACTTAGGTCAAGTAGAGTCAGCCAAAACTCAGAATTGCCTTGTACAATAGGACTTTGATGATCCAGAAGAATCACAAATGCAACAAAATTGGTTAGGGTCACGAGATGCACATTTTGGGGTATTACACCACCAAGTATCATGTTGAATGGTAGGCTTTGTCCAATCCCACCGGGAGCTTTGCTCAACCCATGGGAAAATCTAGGGCTAGGTTGTAAACCTTTGCCAGAGTATCTCAGTCATTGGCAGAGGTTGTTCTCCAAAGGAGAGTGGCAACAATGGGGTCCAGAGCATTCAGGTATGTCTAGATGGTCATGTTAGTGGATGGGACGAAGGGGCACGTGCACCGCTTCAAAGCATGTTGGAACTGATGGTATAATGTGGTGAGAGGTTTGTTCGGTTCCTTCCTAATAGAGATAAACAGGCTATGGGACCACGTCAGGTCCACGTGAACGTGGAAGGCCGTTAGGAAGGCATCTTCCATATCTTTCCAACTGTTGATGGAGTTGGCTAGTAGGTTGAGGTACCAATTTAATTCATTCTATCCTAAGGACAGAGGGAACATCTAGGTAACAACATCCTAATGTTGTATCCAATGTCGGTTCATGGCATCCTTATAGGCCTGGAGATGTTCTTCTGTGGTTTTTGGGCCTAGGTGCTCATATTTGGGACAGATCTTCTCCAGATGCGGAGGAAGATTGTTAGTGGCACCAAGGAACTGCCCCATTGGAGACCCAGTTTTACCAAATTAATTTTCCATTGGGGCTGGTAGATTTTGAATAGGTTGAGCATTGGTCCTTGGGATTGTCTGAGGGACTTGGGTATTCTATAGTGTGGCGAATCCCCAGATAAGGTTGACTAGTTGTTTGCTTTGTGGGGTCCTTTTCTTCTAAGTAGGAAGCTCGAGTTCAACAAACTTTACGAGATTCAGAGCTGATCAAAGGATTATTTCAAAACTCAAGGGTGAAAATGACCCTGTCCCGCTAAAAGCTTGGTTCCTAAAACTATGGCTTGGGGAACCCTTGGGTGGTGTAAAATTGAAATCTTCTAAAGGGGACAAGCTCATGCCCTCCTTCTAGCACTAGTTTCTATTGACGGGACTTTGTGACCAGTCTTATCAATAGTGATAAGTTGTCACTAGATACCAGGGTACCGACCAACTTCGCCTGCAAAGGCTTTCTAGAGAATGAATTCTTCATGCCTTCAAGCACCTGAGTGTTGGGTCTCGATGGTGCGGGGAAGCTAAGTTGGGAAAATGACTATTTTTGTGGGGGATAGATGGTTGTACTCATCTTCTTCTGGGATTTCAGTGATGGTTCAGTGTTTCCTGCAAGCACATTAAGTTTACCAAATAAACAGTAATAGATAGGCCAAAGTTAGATTTTATTACTTCTACTTATAGTTATGCAACATATTTCAGACATCAACTATGCTCCAATGTAAGAACTAAACTAAATACTAAATATATACAGAACCAGTGATTCATACATATTCAATAGCAAGGGGAAATGAGATCATTAATCTAAAAAAACATTAGAGAAAAAGACATTAGAAACATACAACACAAAAGAGATATCGCCAACTCAGAGATCAGAACAATGACAACATCATTGCCATAAATTGTTCTTCCTTCTTCATTAACTTAAAGCTTTCCATCATCACTGGTGTACACATCCATGGCTCCAAGGGAGCATCTAACTACTAAGAACTACTAAGCATTGAGCTCCTGAAAACAACTGAGAATGAAAAGCTAATTTCTCTTACTTGCTGGACTGCAAAATCATCAATTTTTCCAACCCTTGTTATGAGGTCAGACTTCTTATTTATACACAGTTTTCCCTAAAACTTACCTAATCTAACTGTACACTCAACATATAAAATACATTATCCAGTGGCCGGTACTACGTGCACCACTTACAATCACCTCGAAAAGAGAAGAGGTCTGACAAGACAAAGGAAGAAGACAAGAAGAGACGTTAGAAGAATCAGCATAGAGAAGAGTGTCAGAGTATTAATAGAGGAAATCTGATCTTCCTGGTATCCAAGGCAACATGCATCATCAATGCAAAATGTGGCTCACTGTCTTCGATGCATCAGGTAGTTAATGTTGGAGCAGTGCCTTGAGAGAATCACCTGTCAGAGCCATCCCTCTGTCTGACATGCCTTATCGGGATCACCTACCTGTTGACCCCTTTATTAATTTCTTGATAATGACCAGTCGGCTCCAGGGAACCTGGACATGGGTCACTGTGAAAGAATACAAAACTTTGGATCCAGAATTCCAGATTTTGGGAGCTTATGCTCAAAGAATAAAGAATTTGCAAAATTACACACTGCTGGTGAAAACATCTAGAGTCTGGAGAACTTTACTATTCCTTGTTGTTCTTGAAGGCCTCCAAAATCTAGCCAATTCCATCCTCATCTATGTCCTTGATATTATCCCACTGATCGCTGACGACCCCAAACTGTTCCTCAATATCTCTGGCCCTGTCTCAGAATTTTGCAGCTACTTTTACTGAATCATGGGCCTGGAGAATCATCTTTGATAACCTTGACATCTTTCCTCCATTGAAATCCCTGGCAGACTAGTACCGAGATTCCATTAGCTCGTCAAACTTCCCCACAACATAATCTGTTAGAAACACTGAGAGGGGGGGTGAATCAGTGTTTATCAATTAATTATATTTCAGCCAATTAAACATAAAATAAATATGCATTCAAGAATCTTAACACAAGAACACATAACAAATGATTTGATTACGGATAACCTTGATTAGAGGAAAACTCCAGTGGGGATTAGTACCCACAAAATATTGTTCTAGGTATAATGAACCTGTTAAAGTTCCTTTGCCCTGTTAGAAGTAGTCTTTACAAATTGAGTATAATGACCTGGTTAAGGGTCTGACCCTGTTAAGAGTCTTATACAATAACCCTATTAGGGGTGGTGGACTCACTGTCTAAGGACTCACTGTCCAATAAGATGAAGGCTACAACCCTCTGAATGTTGATATGCACTATATCAAAAATGAACTGTTGTAGTGACACTATTGTGTGATCAGTTCCGTGTATGCGTGGATTCTCTTAATTCTTCAAAGAGCTATATCATCTTCTAACTTCATTATACTATCCCTCTGTAACTTCTTCTTACACAATAATTGACTTCTCTTACACCTTGTAACATAACAATACATTACATACTTATATCTTTACAAACGAATAGGCGCGACCCAAAACATAACACTTACTCGGGCTCTTAACAAAATATACAACACTTCTAAACAAGTCAGCTTAAGCGTGTTTAAAAAAACATTAATTACATCATTAAAAACTTATAACTAAAGGCGCATAGCCTTAGCATCACAAAATAATACACGCTGATCAAAATAGTAGTCGACTTCTGTGCTCGGCCTGTATTCTGGACTATTTCCTGGACTGCAGTGTACTAATCTGTCTGTATCTTTTCCGTACTGATGTTCCATTCCTTGCGCATTTGGATCTAGCATGTATATACACCATAGAGTATATATCTAAGCATGCATATTCTGGTGTGATCTCTAACATGCGTGTTGATGTGCTGATCACTGTATCTGTCTAACTGCTCTGTATTCTCTACTTTGTCATTTTATCTCTTAAGTTATCTTTGACAGAAACTTAGTATGACTTTGTTGCCATGATTGACAACACAAAATAAGCCATGCTTCCTCAGGAAGTCAACTTGCCAACAATCTCCCCCTTTGTCATTTATGGCAACAAAGGAATGTGGCTAAGTTACTCAAAATGACTTCATTCAGAAATGACTGTATATCATAATCTTAATGATATATACATATATACTACTCTGCATATACACATTCTACACTACTCCCCCTTTGACATGAATGACAAAGGTGTGCAAAAAACTGTAAGTCTTCATACTTACTCCATATATACATCCGGTTACACAACTTGAAGAGACTAAATCTCTTTCTGCCAGAATGCTTTAATTGCATCAACTGTTTGGAGGTGCGTGCATAAAGCATATGTTAACTTCTCCATTTTCACTAGATCCAAGCAAGGACCTTGATCATAAGTCTGCATTGTGTCATCTATCTGTTTGATGTTCTTAATAAGAACTGCTAATGAAGGCGCAAGTGCATTTCTCAACTGAGTTTTTCAAACTCTTATCTTGCTTATTTCAATCTTTGCCTTCTCAATTTTGTCTAGTTGTCCTTGGTAGACGTTATTGCATATGTTCATGTCCTGCGTGGAATTCTCAACAAATTTTCTTATGTTGTCCGCCATTTCTTCAGCTTTAGCTATCTTTTTAGTGTGCTCAGAGGTGAGCTTCACTCTATCCATGCAATTTTCTATAACTTTCTTCCCTTTTTCTGCCAACTCTTTCAGTATAGACTGCCCAATCTTCAGAGAGCTCAGATCCAAGGTAAAGTTCTTCACCACTTCATTCAATCTTTCCTTCTTATACTCATATTCTACAATCTTAGTAGCTATCTCTACTAAGTTGGTGAAGTGTGACTTGAAGTTTGTTAGTACACTATCCACATGTTCAACAGTTTGAACTTTTGCAACTTTCTTATCAGCAGGAACTAACTCATTCAGAATGTTTATTGATTCAAC
>MU227132.1:1073660-1096166 GCA_018584345.1 Thuja plicata
TTTGCTTCTGTTAATTCAGTTTCCAACTTCTTCTTCATGTTTTCCAATTCCAAGACTTTCATGTTTGCCTGAAAAAGTTCATCTTCCAATTGTTTGCTTTCTTTGATCTTGTCTTCAATGGTGTTCTAGCTATCTATAAGTTGTTCCTCCAGATCTTCAAGTTTATCCTTTAGAGATTTATTCTCTTCATTAAGATTTTTGACCATTTGTCCCAGATCACTTGTAGAACAATCTTTCAGATCTTTTCTTAGTCTTTTGATAAGTATTTGAGAGCCATCATTTTTCAATCTTAGTTCTTCATTTTCCTTCTCAGATCTGTCAAGATCTTCAAGAGCTTCTTCAAGATTCTTTTTCAAATGTTTTTCTTCAGCTGAGTCCATGATCTCCTCAAGTGGTTAAACTTTCTTATAGAGGACCAGAGCTCTGATACCAATTGTTAGAAACACTGAGAGGTGGGGGTGAATCAGTGTTTATCAATTAATTATATTTCAGCCAATTAAACATAAAACAAATATGCATTCAAGAATCTTAACACAAGAACACATAACACATGATTTGATTACGCAGAACCTTGATTAGAGGAAAACTCCAATGGGGATTAGTTCCCACAAAATATTGTACTAGGTATAATGAACCTGTTAAAGTTCCTTTGCCCTGTTCGAAGCAGTCTTTACAAATTGAGTACAATGACCTGGTTAAGGGTCTGACCCTGTTAAGAGTCTTATACAATAACCTTGTTAGGGGTGGTGGACTCACTGTCCAATAAGATGAAGGCTACAACCCTCTAAATGTTGATATGCACTATATCAAAAATGACCTGCTGTAGTGACACTGTTGTCTGATCAGTTCGTGTATGCGTGGATGCTCTTACTTCTTCAAAGAGCTATATAATCTTCTGACTTCATTATACTATCCCTCTGTAACTTCTTCTTACACAATAATTGACTTCTCTTACACCCTGTAACATAACAATACATTACATACTTATATCTTTACAAACGAATAGGCGCGACCCAAAACATAACACTTAGTCGGCCTCTTAACAAAATATACAATGCTTCTGAACAAGTCAGCTTAAGTGTGTTTACAACAACATTAATTACATCATAACAACCTTATAACTAAAGGTGCATAGCCTTAGCATAAAAAAATAATACATGCTGATCAAAACAGTAGTCGGCTTTTGTGCCCTGTATTCTGGACTATTTCCTGGACTGCAGTGTACTAATATGTCTGTATCTTTTCCGTACTGATGTTCCATTCCTTGCACATTTGGATCTAGCATATATATACACCATAGAGTATATATCTAAGCATGCATATTCTTGTGTGATCTCTAACATGCACACTAATGTGCTGATCACTGTATCTGTCTGACTGCTCTGTATTCTATACTTAGTCATTTTATCTCTTAAGTTGTCTTTGACAAAAACTTAGTATGACTTTGTTGCCATGATTGACAACACAAAATAAGCCATGCTTCCTCAGGAAGTTAACTTTCCAACATAATCTACCAGAGTGCATGTCTTGGTAGTGAAGGGATCTGAAACCCTTGATACAAATGTTGTATATAAACTCAAGGAATTTCAGACTCCTGGAATCTTATTCTTTAGAGCCTCTACCATTTTCTTTCCCACCTCAATTTTGAGGCCAAGTCTGGAGTGATGGGCCCAGAGGAATCTGAAGGGATCTTCTCCAAAAATCCTTGTTTCGGTAATGGCTTCCTCCCCAAAGTTTATTATTTATTCTAACTATGACCTCCACTCCTCATACTTCTCTATGTCTTTCTCCCATAAGACAATAGTGCAGTTTACCTAGCCCACAAGATTGCTGACCTGATAAAGGTCCAGGAGTGTCACCACCAAGAATTTCCCTATGGCTCTGATTTTCTCTATGATCTAGCCATCTATAGCTTGCACCTTATTTTTCATGGCCCTGAGAGCATCCATGTCACCCTATGGGAGCAGTGTTCCAGAGATGGAGGCTTCCAAATGGATCTTGGCCAGTGGCTGTGTCAATTTTGCGAGAAGCCTGAGGATATTTTCATTCTTCTTTCTTTCCTCCTTTAGTTTCTGCACCTGTTTATCATATCAGGCCTCAACTACCCGAGTAGCTTCTCTTAGGAGGTCCAATTCACCCTGCTTATCTCTCCTCCCCATAGGAACCTATGTAAATGCGTAGTCTTTGGTCCTTATTGTTGCCACATTTGTATCTGGGGTAGGTGTTGCAACTATTACAACTGTATTTCCTCTCGAACTGGTTTGGAGGGTATTGTTGGTCTAGGCCTTCTTGGGATTTTTAGCCTCTTGATTTTGGGTCATCATCTCATCCAAAGAAAGGGGAACACTTGCTATCATCGGGGCCTTACTCTTTCTAGATTCTACCAGCCATTGTGGTGTCCGGGGCAGTCTTGCTTCTAAGGCCTGAGCATCGAGGCCTTCTTCAGGGTCTAGTGGTGTTTCCCCGGTATCCATGGTTGCATTGGGCTCTTTCTCCTTTTCTTGTTCCTCAGGGTTTTCAATCTCTTTTGCCTTGGTGGTGTTCTCATCTGCGGTATTAGGGACCCCGTCTCCACTAGCACCAGTAATATTTAGATCATCAAGATCTTTCCCATCCTTTTCAGCATCTATGGTTTCAGTAGCCACATTTCTGGGGTTATCCCACTCATCTTGTTGTTGTTCTTCTTCTTTGGCTTCATCCGTTGGGACATCCTTCTCCATGGGCATGTCTTCTGGAGAAGCTGGAGGTGTCTGGCCAATATTTAATTATTGTGCCACTGAGACTACGTCGTCGAATGTCGTACTCCAGGGTATTTGATCACATCAAGTAACTAAAGGTACCTAGAGCGTGACGACTAGGCGTACGGTTACTCCTGAAGGTCTGGGTTCCCCAGCCATTATTGATTACTCCTCTGGTATTGGCCTTAATTCTGTATCAATCCCCTGGACAGGTGTTACCTCCATGCCTTGTGGATCCCTTTTTGTTTCTTTATGTTCTGGCTCCGTTTCATGTTCTCAAACTTCCATTTCTGGGGCCACCTCCTCTTGGGTGTCTATCTCATCCACTTCATTAACCATATCCAACTACAGGTTCACTAGATCTTCCATCCAAAAGAGATCATCAAATTCATCGTGTGGAGGGGAATTCGCTAGAGGATTCTCTAGGGGATCCTTTGGTTCACGGGAGTCCAGGATAATCTCCACCTAGGGGATGTTGGGCATGTCAAGGTCTGCATCTATTTTCGGGGGATGGTCTACCCTTTTCTTCTTCCTTCTCAACTATAATGGGGCCCCGACATCCAGAATGTCTACACACTCTACCTCAGCCTCTGTCTGTCAGCTCATAAGTGCTGCTAATGAAGGGGATCTTGTCGGGAGGACATATCCCACTAGAGTAATTAGAAGACCGCGAGCAAGCTGGGCGCTGAGTTTCTGATTTAATTGGGGGGACACCTCTAGCTGTTTATGAACTTTCTCCAACATGGGGAGCAAACCCTGGTGTGTAACTTGGGCTGGGGTGTCTTCCTTTACTTTCCCCTTGTCCTTACTTGGTCTCGCGGCTCTGGAGGCTGAAGTAGACCCCCACAAAATTTCCCCCTTGTGGATGCTCCTTTTGCACACTTATGCAAAGTAATTGTGACTATTCTCTATGATGCTTCATTTCACATCCTCAATCATTAAATTCTCTGGAGTGTCCCAATCCACTGGAGGGAGATCCAACTTGTCGATCCCCTGGTCTTTATATGCTGGGTCCTCCAGAGGCCCACTATCTAAGAAATATTTTGGAAAGGTCTGAAGGTCGAGGTTATTCATCATCCCTTTGGACATCCATGAGTGCTGCCAGGCCCGAAGGTTGAAACCATCCTGGCAATCTGCCCAAAAAATTTCAATGTGAATTTCATGCGGTGTGGATGCCCGGGCCAGTTTTGTACTTATCTTATCAACTAGATCAAAATTGTTTCTGCCAAGGTGGAATTCCACCAGTCCCAGACTCTTTAAATCATTGTTGGCTTCCTTAGCCACTACATGACTGCAAGAATAGTTCTCGCAAGTGATTGGGAATGGAATGGAGGTGACCTTTTTCAATGCGAAGAATGTGTGAAGTTCTAGGATTTTCCTGCAGAACTCCAAAAGAATGATCATATCCCCATAATACCTAGGGAGTAGGTAAGGTTTCCCGGAGAACCCAATCACCTAATTGTAAGAATATTTTTGGATGAATGAAATAGTTTCCATATGTACTCACAAAGGTCATTGCCTCCTGGGACAACCGGTACCTAGAATCCCAGGTGAGTGTCAAAATGTTATGGTAAATGAATGTGTCATTTACCCTACAAGAATGGGGGAAGTTGGCTTGCCACTAGATGGGGGATAATGTTCCCATGGGACAAGCTATCCAAGAATGTTCCCAAGAACAACCACTATTTGTAAGCCCCAAAGAGTGGGTCTCTGTTGGGCCAGTTCCCATAACACATATGAGGTCATGTGGAACCTCAAATTTTGGAGGACGTTCTTTAGCTGGAATTCCACATGATTGACGATAATAGTCACCTAGTCGAAGGTCTGACTGTGAGTGGTGATGTAGTATAAGAAATAGTACATCCATGCTGAAAAGTCCCTGGCATGGGGCTCTCTGAAGAGCCTGCACAAAAATATGATTCCCGCCTGTATGCATTCCTTGAAGTCTCCGCGGGGAATCTCCAACTTTATCTTCTTATAGTCCCTTCTCAGGGAATTTAGCCAGTGAGAATTGAGGTTTTGTCGGGCAAGAGTGGGGATGTCCTCAAAATCCTTCAGGGACGCAAACTAGGAGATGACAATGGCCTTCCTGAACTGGGGGATTCCCAGCCCTGAAGCAAAAGTGGTGGCATCAAGAGTAACAATGGCCGCCACCTAATTCAGTGGTAGAGAAATGGCATGCAAAACAACTCGGGTGGGGGTGTTGTAGTTCTTTTCCAGTTGAAGGATCAGCTCTAATCCTTGCACCAAGTAGGGGAAATATGCAGCTTTGATGATGTCAGAGGTGGCCACATTCTTCGCCATATCATCTCTGGCAGATCTTTGTTGGTACATTGTCTGGACAAGGCCTTGTAGTTCAGCCCATAGTCCAAACTCTGTGTCAGTGACATCTTGCAATTTGGAATCTAGTTTGGATCCCACCAAGACACCATCTCTCAGGTACTTGGATGTTAATGGAAGCTTGGCCAGCATCTTTTCTACCTTCGTTTTTGTGTCCACCCGAGTGGTGGTAGTTGGAAGTTCCAAACTTCCAAGAGGAGTTGTTACTTCAAACATTTTGTTGGATAATCTAAAACCTGCAAGACTGGACAACCGTCAATACATATGATAACAATATAAAGCAATTCTATGGACTCTGGAGACTTCACCACCATCTCGCACCTGTTTCAAAACATGTTAGCCTACATCAAAATCCCATAAATATAATGATTAACAATGACTAGATTCTGATCGACACACGGAGCTTCCGGGGTATTAGTTTAGGAAAAAAAATGGGATGAAGGCCCAAAGACTTCTCAACACCTGGATTCTAGATAAACTATCTATTATCAAAGTGACAGGGTAGTGAGCCGTACTTTGGTTGACATGGTTTATCATGTGGTCACGCAATAAACGGCGTAATGGCCCTTAATGGTGACAAATGTGTTGACACAAGTGAAATGAATACTAGATGGGATGTTTTTGAATTCTCACTCATGGGTAAATTAATCCTACCATCAATGATGAAGTGACAAAGGCGAGAGAAAACCATGATAGCTCAAACAGGCAAAGTGTCAAGTTTGAACCAGACAGACACGATGCAGGCGAGCTCAAAACTTGGGTTATAACATGTGGAGCATGACAAGATTTCCATAGGAAGGGTCACCATAATAATGTATAGACCAAATATATAGGGGTAGCCAGAGAGTCAACGGAGTGCACAGGAATGACCCTATCCTAGGGATTATCTACAATTTACAGTAAAACTATGACACTTTACACAGAAACTACAAGAATTTACAGAATCTACACTAATGTACACCATTTATAGGAAAGAAAACAATGTGAGGGAGGCGGAAAACCTTCCTACAAAGCCATCCCACCAACAGAAGGTGACAGCAAACCAGAAGGCAAAGTGAAACAAAAATAAGGAAAAAACCAAAAGAGGAAACAAGCACAAGCAAAAACAAAGAAAAACCAGAAAGGGGAGCCGAAGGAACTACCTTAACACCAGAAAATGTAGGAGGAGGAGAACGGGAAGTTCTTTGCAAGCCAAAGAGATTTCACAGACCAGGAACACCCACAACCTCGCAGAGAAGCTGAAAACACGCACAACTCAAATACCACCTCAACTGTGAAGCACTGTTAAACTTCCAAAGCAATTCGCACTTAATTGCTCTGGGAATTCATGTTCGCATTAAATGTAACAATGACTAGTGAAACTCTATTTATACCCTTAGGGTAAAAACATCCCGCTTTCCTTCCACAAATCCCAAGAAAGGCAAACCTCCAGACTCTGGGCCTAGGGATCCCATGCAAGTGCACCCTCTAACAAAAGAGGAAGTAGTGACATAGAATCCTGGAGTCCATAAATTTGGCTGGTACAAAGAGAATAAAAACACTCTAGGACCGGGTCCCGAAGGAACAAAAACCAAAAGAAGAGAAAATGACCCCTGCAGAAGCAAAGGCCGGAGGAGAAAAGAAGGGAAAAGAAACAAGGCAAAGAGAAAAAAGGGGGACCCAACATTTTGCTAACAAAATGTAGGGACGGGTATGCAGGGCATAACAAATGGTGACTCATTGGGATGGATGCCTTAGCATATTTGAGAACTTCAAAATCTCTGGTTAGCAAAACTGGAACTTACCTTTACGTGGAGCATTCTTCTTGCAAGGTGTCGGGTGTTTGAGAAAATCTGACTCATCATTGATTCAATCCTTCGGTCTTTTGTCAATTGTTTAGTGTGTGATTTGAAAGAAAATCAAGCCGATGGTTTTTGGGAGTAGAGAGGAGGCACTAAATACTAAACCAAAATCATTACATCTTGCATGCTCCCCCGGATACCGAAATTCTCTATTCTTCATTTTTTCTTTCTTTTCATTTGAAGATGGGGAAGGCGGTACTTCTTTCACCGTGAACCTTAAGCTTAGTTAATTTGTATGTCGGTGCTTCTTTCACCTTGCCATCCATTTTAATTCACTGAATAGGGGAGACATTCCAGACCTGAGATATTTTTATGATTTTCAGACTTGACCAATAACTAGTGCAACCGATCTGCCCACAAGGACCATGTGATTACTTGTTGCTTATATTTTCTGTTAACTGATATCAAAACTTTCAAAATACAAATCTAATGAAGATTACTCATAACCTTTTACCATACGCACAAAATAACTTTGGAGTGCAAAAAAATTCCACCATAAAAACAATAGATTCTGGACTAATCAAAATGCATAAGGCACCCTTCCAGGGACTAGATGTCATGTGAATCATACTTGTCTACAAGAAGAAGGCAGCACGCCAAGAACCTGAAAAACAAGATGTAAAGAAAAAGAAAATAAAAAGGAAAAAGGAAAGGAGGCAGCCCTAGAGGACCGCAGACAACTTATTTACAAGGACAAGGCACTCCCAAAGAGCACCGGAAAAAATATTTACAAGTGGGAAAACCTTTACACATAATACAACTTCAGGAAAATATACCACCCACTTCATTCAAAGTAGTGTTTGAGAAACTATCCATTGATAGGCAATGGGATGGCTTCTCTAGTCATAGTACGGAGGTGATAAGTATTAGCCCCGCAGATCTCAGAAATCAGATATGGTCTAAGCTAGAGCATTTGAAATTTGGTGTGCTTTCCTTTCTTCTCACGGGCCTTGTCCCATATAAGGACTAGGTATGAAACCCAAAAGGCCTTGTATTAAGCTCTTCGGTCAAACCATCGCTTAACGACTACTTGGTGATGTGCAAAATGTTCTAGTACCGTGTCTCTTTGTTCCTCCATTCTCACCAAGTTCAAGAGCTGAACTTCCACAATGTTGTCACGATTGTTAAATTCTTGCATAAACTATAAAACCGGGATTTGTAAGTTGATAGGGAACACAGGATTTTGGCCATGAACTAGATGAAATGGGGAATTCCCTAGGGCTTCCTTGATTCTGATATGGTCCACCCAAAGAGCAAACCTAAGCTTTTGGTGCCAATCCTGGGGACTTTGTTCTAACAAATACTTGATCACCTCCAACAGATTTTTGTTGGTAGATTTAGCCACACCATTACCCTAGGGGTAGTAGTTGTTGGAGAACTTCAAGGTGATCTTCCTCCCATAGGTACATTCAAGTAGCTACACCAAAGAAAATGACAGACTATTGTCACACACTATATTGAAGGGAATTCTGAATCTGGTGACTATGTTTTCTTCCAGAAATTTGATAGCTACATCTGTCATGTTGTTCTTGCATGGAATCGCTTCAGACCACCAAGTGCAGTAATCAGTAGCAGTTAGAATGTACCATTGGTTTGCAGATGAGTTGGGGTTTATTTCCCTGATGAAATTGAGTGCCCATTGGGTGAAGGGTCAAACTTCAAAGACTGGCTGCAAAGGCATGGCCAGGTTTCACTCACGATGGGTTGCGGTTTGGAAAGTGTGGCACTTCCTCATGTGAGTGTAGACATCCTTAAAGATGAAGGGCCAATAGTATCTGGCCTAGAGAATTTGGTGGGTAGTGGCATCAGCTGAGTCATGCCCAGTTCTGAACTGCCCATGGAATTCTTCTATCATTTTGGCAGTCTTGTCCCTATCTATGGACCAGAGTTAAATCCCTTTGAAATTCTTGTGAAAAAGTGTTCTATTTTTTATCATGAAATGCGCACTTTTCAATCATAGGGCATGTCGTTTGTTTGGGGGAAGTCCCTCTAGGAATATTTTATTGAGTAGCAGGTATACCAGGTTGGTATACCATGGGTCTTGATTGACAGACTCGACCGTATAAGTTTAGCATTCAATGTTGGGAGTTACTTCTGTCATTGCCCTACATAGTCCCTGGCCTTCATTGGTTGCATTTCTAGGTCATACTCTTAGAGGATGGACATCCATTTTCCCCGGTGTTCACCTAGTTCACTCTGTAGTAGTAAAGATTTAACATCTTGTTCTGGGATGATAGCATGCACTTTTCTATGGAGAATATAGTGTCATTATCTCTTCACGGCCCAGACTAGAGGAAAAGCCTGCTTCTCCAAAGGTGAATATCAGACTTTGGCATTCTTCAAGGGGGAACTCATGAAATAAATGGGTCATTCTTCCCCTTCAACTTTCTGGGTTAGGACTGCTGCTACCGAATGTGGTGAAGTGAAGGAGTATATGTGGAATGGGAGGGAATAGTTTGGACTTACCATGACTGGTGCCTCCACTATGGTTTGCTTGATCTAGGAAAATGCTCACTTTGCTTTGGGGCTCCACCCAATCTTTATTCATCATGTCATTGAGTGGTTTAACTATATCGGTGAATCCAGTGATGAACCGCCAAACAAAGTTTATCTTTCCGAAGAAAGATCTCATTTCCTTTTACTGTCGAGCATTTGTAAATTTAGCAGTGCTTCAACTCTGTCAGGGTCAATGGATATCCCATTTTCAGAGACTATATGCCCGAGCAGCTTCCCTTCACTGACCCCGAATATGCATTTCTTAGGGTTGAGGGAGATACCATACCGGTGACATCTTTCACAAATCTGGGCGAGGTGGGCGGAATGATCTTGACTATGCCGGGAAAATACTGTCAAATCATCCATATAGATGATTATGCATTTGTTTACTAGGCCCTCGAATGCAATGTCCATAGCCTTCTGAAATGTGGCCCCCACATTGATGAGGCCAAAGGGCATTCTCTAATATGAAAATGTTCCACACTTGGTGGTGAACGTCATTTTATCTCTATCCTCAAATTTAACCATAACCAAGTTATATCCGGAGTACCCATCCAAGAAGGACATCATTTGGGATCTGTTAACAATTTGTAATACCTCATCCAATGAGGTGAAAGGGTGATTGTCTTTCTTGGATGCCTTCTTTAAATTGCAAAAATCTACACACAGGCAGATCTCGTCGTTCTTCTTTCACACAGGGACGAGGTTGGCGACCCATGTTGTGTGCCAGATAGGAAATATATTTTGGGATGATAGCAATTTCTAAACCTCCTAATGAATTAGAGGCTCGATCAATGGGTTTATCAACCTTTGCTTTGTCGGAAGGGCTTAGCATCTAGTTTCAGTGGGATGGTATGAGTCATGATGGATGTGTCATAGGTTTTAATATCCTCATACCCTTAGGCAATAACGTCAATGTATTCTCAGAGAACCGCGAGAATCTTCTCCTTCTCCATCGGGGAGCAGGAGGTGCCAATGTGTATAATTTTTTCTTCATCGACCTTGCCGATGTTGATCTTCTTGAATTTTCCTCCCTCAGAGGAGGATGATATCTTACCTCAGCCTCAGGAGTCCGAATCAAAGATGCATTCAAGAAATACCATCCCCTTAGGGATGGTGTTGGTGGGTAGGTTGATGATCCCATCATCATCTTCACCCTGCCCGATATCATCATGATCCATTTCTTCCACTATCTGATCCTTGAAGACACCAACATTGGCTATGAAGGCCAGAATATATTGTTCATCCTCAAAAACTTGAGAGTGATATTATCCAGGATGGATGGGGTGGGGACCATCTCAACTAAAAACTTATGGAACCGGGAGCCATCCATTGGCTCAAGGGTGCGGGAAAACATGGCAAGGGCATTCGAAACGTAGTTACATTTCAAGGGAATAATCTCAATGCCAAAAGCATCAAAGTCTTCAATTAGGCTCCATGCCCGGTTGTGGTATGTGGCCAGTCTTTTGTCATGAAAAGTGTATTGGCTCTGGACTTGTTTTACAATCAACTCTGAATCACCCATTTCCCAGAGGCGGGTGATCCCTTTTATCAGTGCGAACAGGAGTCTAAGGACCAAGGCCTCATACTCTGTGACATTATTGGTGCAGTTAAACTACAATCTGTAAGATACAAGGAAGGATTTCCCCCACGGGTTAATTAGTTCCACTCTGGCCCCGCAACCTTGTTTAGACTGGGATCCATCAAACTTCAGGGTCCACAAGTCATTGTTCATTTTCTGGGGATGGGAAGGCGAAGTGGTGTTTGGATTGATTTTGGGAGGGTTGGGAGGTGATTCCTCCAGCTCTGCTGGTGCGTGGGTGAGGTTTTCCTCTGGAGAAGCCTCTAGTTTGGATTCCTAGATAAGTGGCACCTTAGATGTACCACTGGATGGATTACTTGGTCTAGGTGAACTGGCTTTATGTCTTATCTCCTAGAAGGTGTTAATGTGGTGGGTAGTAGCGGCAATGCAGGGCTCACACTCTAGTTCAGAATGTTTTTGGTAATGTACCCGGCACCAAGTGTCGGTCAAGAGTGTGGCGGGAGTTGTCATGTTATCTTATGAGTTTACCTCACCCCTCAGTTTCTTGTCCAGGTCCTAGATTCTCTGAGCAACTATGGGATCCTCCATAGGATTAAAATCAAATGTTAGGATCTCCAGTGGTTGGAATACTCTAGGGGAAGATTCAGAGAAAAGGAATTAATTTACCCTCCTAACTTTGGTGAGGGTCTGCTTCATTCTAGGTTCACTCTCCACCTAGATTTGATTTGATTTCCCCTTCCAGGGGAGCCACAAGTGGGAGACGTCCATAGAAAATACCCATTAAGGGCCTTAGAATAATTTTGGCTTAACAATATCCCATAGGTTTTGGGGATGTCCACCACTTGGATGTCTATTGTGCTCGATATCTGGGGGTCTTGCATGAGCTTAATCTAGATGTTGTTTAGCTCACCTACCATTTTTACAGCATTTTTGTCCAATTGGACTATTGCGCCTTTGGATGGAGTGGGAGTGATTCCAAGCTTTTGGCATATGGATAAGGGCATGATGTTGGTCGAAGCACCAGAATTTACCAGGAAATTGTATAGGTTCTTTCCTTGAATGTTTAAGCCTAGAAGGAAGGGAGGATCCTTTGTATTTCCCCGGAAGAAAGCCGAGTTGGCATCGTCAAATTTGACAGTCTTTGGTGGATGACTAACAGCTTCTGAGTTTCCCAAGAGCTTCAGAAGTGACTTCTTCTTGGGAAACTTTAGCAAAACCTCCATCAAAGTCATGGAGGTGGTGGTCTTCTCTAATGCCTTAGTGATGTCGAACCGTCCCCTCGGGTAAAGTTGACTTCCCTCGGCCAGATCCCTAGCTTCATTAGAGCCAGGTCCTTTCAGAGGAAAGGAGTGATCAGTTGTGTTGTCCTGGGGAGGGGTATTCTTGGGAGGTGTTGGCGTGTAAGTTTTCCCTTTACCAGCCTAAATCTGAGTGTTGTAAGGATTTTGTGGGTTAGTGAAGGCATTGGCCTCAAAGGTCAGGATAGATTTGTCAAAGAACCCCTGCAATTCAGGCTCTTCTTCATCCTCTTTGTATGTCCTGAAGAAGACGGTCTCACTGTGTGAGGAGGCTCTTGTGTGGAAGGTTCTGGGGGAGTAGGATTGACAAGTTGTTGTCTTTCTAACTGGGAGATCATGATGATCTCCATTGTGGCATAGTTCACCTTGGAATGAGACCCAATGTCATGCAATCTACACCACATCATCAGAGGGTGGAATTTTGCAAGCTATACAGAATGACTGGGTCCAGCACCACCTTGAGTGGTGTTCTGGTTTGGAGGAGGACCTCTAATATTTGTGTTGGTGTTCCATTATTTTTGGTTGGGCCGAGGCCCATTGTTATAGTTCTGACCTCCGCAATTGGTATTTCATTGTTCAGAGGAAATATTCCCTCTCTGGGAATTGGAATTGTGAGGCGTAGAAGGCCCCACATTCAGCTATCCCATGTCTGTCGTCAAAGAGGACACTAGTCACTGGAGGGATTCAACCTTGGCTGACAGCTGGGTAGTTGTGTTACAGTGTGATGGTTGTTGCGGTGCGTTCCCGGGGAAAGCTTCAGCAGCTCACGAAGTTGAGGATGACAATCCTTTGGCCACAGGTGACTGGAAGAAAGGTACTCTAGAGGGTTGTGTCAAGAGTTGTTTCATTTTCTACAGCTAGTTCCAAGGAACATATTCCAGGCCTGGTATTGTCTAGGATTGCGATGGCTAAAAGTACCGGGCCTGCTGGTCTATCGGCAGTGGTGGTCCCATGGCCATTGTCAAGGCACCCATTGTCATATTGGGGTTGTATCCCCCGGTGTAAGGAGTTTTTCTGGGTATCATGTTGAATGGTAGGCTTTGTCCAATCCCGCCCAGAGCTTTGCTCAAACTGTAGGACAACTCCAGGGCTAGGTTGTAAACCTTCGCCAGAGTATCCCGGTCATTGGCAGCGGTGGTTCTCCAAAGGAGAGAGGAAACAATGGGGTCTAGAGCATTCAAGTATGTCTAGATGGTCACGTCAGTGGATGGCATGAAGGGGCCCACACACCACTTCAAAGCACATTGGAACCAATGGTTGAATATGGAAAAAGGTTCATTCGGTTCCTTCTTGATAGAGATAAACTAATTATGGGACCATGTCGGGTCCACATGAATGCAGAAGGCCTCCAGGAAGGCGTCTTCCATATCCTGCCAACTGTTGATGGAGTTGGCCGGTAGGTTGAGGTACCAATTTAACTCATTCTATCTTAAAGATAGAGGGAACATCCAGGTAACAACATACTGATGTTGTATCCGGTGTCGGTTCATGGCATCCTTATAGGCCTAGAGATGTTTTTATGTGGTTTGTGGGCCTAGGTGCTCATATTTGGGACAGATCTTCTCCGGATGCGGAGGAAGATCGTTAGTGGCACCAGGGAACTGTCACATTGGAGACCCGATGTTACCAAAGTAATTTTCTATTGGGGCTACTAGATTTTGGCTAGGTTGAGCATTGGTCCCTGGGATTGTCTGAGGGACTTGGGTATTCTACGGTGTGATGAATCCACAGATAAAATTGGTTGGCTATTTGGTTTTTGGGGTCCTTTTCTTTTGAGTAGGAGGCTCAATATCAACAAACTTTCCAAGATTCAAGGTTGATCGAAGGATTCTTTCAAAATGTAAGGGTGAAAATGACCCTATCCCACTAAAATCTTGGTTCCTAAAACTATGGCTTGGGGAACCCTCAGGTGGTGTAAAATCAAAATCTTCTAAAGGAGACGAGCTCATGCCCTCCTTCTAGCATCAGTTTTTGTTGACGTGACTTTGTGACCGGTCCTATCAATAGTGATAAGTTGTCACCGAGTACCGGGGTACCAACCAACTTTGCCTGCAAAAGCTTTCTGGAGAATGAATTCTCTAGGCCTTCAAGCACTTGAGTGGTAGGTCTCAACGGTGTAGGGAAGCTAAGTTGCGAAGATGGTTGTTTGTTCGGGGGGATAGCTGGTTTTACTCATTTTCTTCTGGGATGTTAGTGATGGGTTAGGGTTTCCTTCAAGTATGTTAAGTTTACCATATAAACAGTAAAAGATAGGCTAAATTTAGAGTTTATTACTTCTACTTATAGTTATGCAACATATTTCAGACATCAACTATGCTCCAATATAAGAACTAAACTAAATATAGAATACATACAGAACCAGTGATTCATACATATTCAATAGAAAGGGTAAATGAGATCATTAATCTAAACTAAACATTAGAGAAAAGGACATTAGAAACATATAGCACAAAAGAGATATCGCCAACTCGGATATCAGAACAACAACAACATCATTGCCATAAACCATTCTTCCTTCTTCATTAACTTAAAACTTTCCAACATCACGGGTGTACACATCCATGGCTGCAAGGGAGCATCTAACTACTAAGAACTACTGAGCATTAAGCTCCTAAAAAAAAGTGACAATCAAAAGCTAATTTCTATTACTTGCTGGACTGCAAAATCATCAATTTTGTTGACCCTTGTTATGAGGTTATACTTCTTATTTATACACATAGTTTTCCCTAAAACTAACCTAATCTAACTATACACTCAACATATAAAATACATTATCCGATGGCCGATACCACCTGCACCACTTACAATCACCTTGAAAAGAGCAGAGGTCTAGCAAGACAGAGGAAGAATACAAGAAGAGAAGTTGGAAGAATTTCCATAGTGAAGAGTGTCAGAGTATTAACAGAGGAAATCCGATCTTCCTGGTATCCAAGGAAACATGCCTCGTTAATGCAAAATGTGGCTCACTATCTTTGATGCATCAGGTAGTTAATGCATGAGCAGCGCCTTGGGATAATCTCCTGTCAGAGACATCCCTCCGTCTTACATGCCTTATTAGGATCACCTACCTATTGACCCCTTTATTAACTGGTTGATAATGACTGGTCAGCTCTGGGGAACCTGGACACGGGACATGGGTCACTGTGAAAGAAAACAAAACTTTGCATCCGCAATTGCGGAGTCTAGGAGCTTATGCTCAAAGAATAAAGAATTTACAAAATTACACCCTACTAGTGAAAATCTCCTGAGTCCAGAGAAATTTCATGTTCCTTGTTGTTCTTGAAGTCCTCCAAAATCTAGCCAATGTCATCCTCGTCTATGTCCTTGATATTATCCCACCGGTCACTAATGACCCTGAACTGTTCCTCAATATCTCCGGCCCCGTCTTAGAATTCTACAACTACTTTTACTGAATCATGGGCCTGGAGCATCATCTTTGATAACCTTGATAGCTTTCCTCCATCAAAATCCTCAGCGGACTGGTATGGGGATTCCATTAGCTCATTGTACTTCCCCACAACATAATCTGTCGGAGTGCATGTCCCAGTAGTGAAGGGATTAACTAGTGAAACCCTTGATACAAATATTGTATATAAACTCAAGGAATTTTGGACTCCTAGAATCTTATTCTTTAGAGCCTCTACCAGTTTCTTTCTCACCTCAATTTTGAGGCCAAGTCTGGAGTGTTGGGCCTAGAGGAATCCGAAGGGCTCTTCTCACAAAATCCCTATTTTGGTAATGGCTTCCTACCCGAAGTTTATTATTTCTTCTAACTCTGACCTCTACTCCTCATACTTCTCTATGTCTTTCTCCCATAAGACAATGGTGCAGTTTACCTGGCCCATAAGATTGCTGACCTGATAAAGGTCCGGGATTGTCACCACAAAGAATTTCCTTACGACTCTGATTTTCTCTGTGATCTAGCCATCTATAGGTTGCACCTTCTTTTTCATGGACCTGATAGCATCCATCTTACCCTGTGGGAGCGGTGTTCCAAAGGTGGAGGCTTCCTAATGGATCTCGGCTAGTGGCTATGTCAATTCTATGATAATCCTGAGGAGATTTTCATTCTCCTCTCTTTCCTCCTTTAGCTTTTGCGCCTGCTTATCATACCGGGCCTTGACTGCCTGGGTAGCTTTTCTCAGTAAGTCCAATTCACCCTGCTTATCTCTCCTCCCTAGAGGAGCCTCTGTAACTGCGTAGTCTTCGACCCTTGCTATTTCTGCATCTATATCTGTGGGAGGTGTTGCAACTATTGCAATTGTATTTCCTCCCGGACCGGTCCAGAGGGTATGGAGCATCCGGGCCTTCTTGGGATTTTTAGCCTCTTGATTTTGGGCCATCCTCTCGGCCAAAGAGAGGGGAATACTTCCTGCCACCGGGGCCTTTCTCTTTCTGGATTCTACTAGCCATTGTGGCAGCTAGGGTGGTATTACCGCTAAGGCCTACGCATCAAGGCCTTCTTCAAGGTCTGGGGGTATTTCCTTGACATCCATGGTCGCATCAAACTCTTTCTCCTTTTCTTGTTCCCTGGGGTTTTCAGTGTCTTCCACCCTGGTGGCATTCTCATATGTGGTATTGGGGACCCCATCTCCATCGGCACCAGTAATATTTACATCATTGAGATCTTTACCATCCTTTTGAGCATCTATGGTTTCAGTATCCACATTTCTGGGGTTATCCCCCTCATCTTGTTGCTGATGTTCTTCTTCAGCGTCATCCACCAGGACATCCTTCTCCACAAGCACGTCTTCTGAAGAATCTGGAGGTTTCTGGCCAATATTTAATTGTTGGGCCGCTGAGACTACCTCACCAAATGTCATACTCCAGGCATTTGATCACCTAGAGTAACTAAAGGTACCTGGAGCGTTATGACTAGGGGTACGATTTCTCTCGAAGGTCCAGGTTCCTGAGCCATTGTCGGCTACTCCTCTAGTGTTGGCTTTAATTATGTCTCGGTCCCCTGGACCAGTGTTTCCTCCATTCCCTGTGGATCCCTTTGTGTTTCTTCTTGTTTTGGCTCCTTTTCATGTTCCCGTACTTCCTTTTCTGGGGCCACCTCTTCTTGGGTGTCTATCTCCTCCACTACCTTAACCATATCAGCCTACAGGTTAACTAGATCTTCTTCCTGGAAGAGATCATCAAAGTCATTGTGTGGAGGGGAATCCGCTAGAGGATTCTCTAGGGGATCCTCTGGTTTAGGGGAGTCTGAGATAATCTCCAACTGGGGGATGTTGGGCATTCCATGGTCTCCATCTGTGCTCGGGGGATGGTCTACCCTTTGCTTCTTCCTTTTCAACTATAATGGGGCCCCGACGTCTAGAATTTCTGCATACTCTACCTCGGCCTCTGTCTTCTGGCTCATGAGTGCTGCTAATGAAGGGGGTCCTACCGGGAGGGAAAATCCCACTGGAGTAATTCAAAGACCGCGGGCAAGCTGGGCGCTGAGTTCCTAACTTAATTGGAGGGATGCCTCTAGCTTTTTATGAACTTGCTCCAACATGGGGGGTAAAACTTGGGGTGTAACTTGGGTCGAGGTGTCTTCCTTTTCTTTCCCCTTGTCCTTACTTAGTCCTGCAACTCTGGAGGCCAAAGTTGGCCCCCGCAAAATTGCCCCCTTCCGGGTGCTCCTTTTGCACACTTGTGCAAAGTAATTGTGACTATTCTCTATGATGCTTCAACTCACATCCTATATCGTTAAATTCTCTAGGGTGTCCCAATCCACCGGAGGGAGATCCAACTTGTTGATCCCCTGGTCTTTATATGCTGGGTCCTCTAGAGGCCCGCTATCTGAGAAATATTTTAGAAAGGTCCGAAGGTCAAGGCTCTTCATCATCCCTTTGGACATCGGTTAGTGCCGTTGGGCCCGAAGATTGAAACCATCCTGTAAATCTGCCCAAAAATCTTCTATGTGAATCTCATGCAGTGTGGATGTTTAGGGCAGTGTTGTACTTATCTTATCAACTGGATCAAAATTGTTTCTGAAAAGGTGGAATTTTGCTAGTCCCAAACTCTTTAATTTATTGTCGGCTTCCTTAGCCACTGCAATACTGCAAGAATAGTTCCCACAAGTGATTGGGAATGGAATGGAGGTGACCTTCTTCAATGCAAAGAATGCATGAAGTTCCAAGATTTTCCTGCAGAACTCCAAAAGACTGATCCTATCCCCGCAATTCCTGTGGAGTAGGTAGGGTTTCTCGGACAACCCAGTCACCCAAATGTAAGAATTTTGTTGGAACTAAATGAAATATTTCTCATATGTACTCACCAAGGTCATCACCTCCTGGGACAACTGGTACCTATAATCCTGGGTGAGTTTCAAAATGTTATGGTAAATGAACATGTCATTTACCCTACAAAAATGGGGGAAGTTGGCTTCCCTCTGGATGTGGGGATAATGTTCCCATGGGATAAGTTGGTCGGTCCCATTCCCAAGAATTCCCATTATTTGTAAACCCCAAAGAATGGGTCTCTATTGGGATAGTGCCCATAACACATATGAGGTCATGTGGAACCTCAAATTCTGGAGGACATTCTTTAGCTGGAAGTCCACATGATTGGCGATAATAGTCACCCATTCAAAGGTCTTACTGTGAGTGGTGATGCAGTATAAGAAATAGTACATCCATGCTGGAAATTCCCTGGCATGGGGCTCTCCAAAGTGCCTGCACAAAAAGATGATTCCCACCTTTATGCATTTCTTGAAGTCTCCGCGGGGAATCTCCAGCTTCATCTTCTTATAGTCCCTTCTCGGGGACTTTAGCCAGTGCTAATTGAGGTGTTGTCGGGAAAGAGTGGGGATGTCCTCAAACTCCTTTAGGGACGTAGACCAAGAGATGAAAATGGCCTTCCTGAACTGGGGGATTCCTAATCTTGAACCAAAAGTGGCAGCATCAAGAGTAACAATGGTCGCCAGGTAATTCAGTGGTAGGGAATCGGCAAGCAAAACAACCCAGGTGGGGGCGTTGTAGTGCTTCTCTAGTTGAAGGATCAGCTCTGGTGCTTGCACCAAGTAGGGGAAACATGCAGCTTTGATGACGCTGGGGTAGGCCACATTCTTCTCCATATCCTCTTTGGTAGATCTTTGTTGGTACATTGTCTGCACAAGGCCCTGTAGTTCAGCCCATAGTCCTGACTCTGTGTCAGTGACATCTTGCAGTTTGAAATCCACTTTGGATCCCACCAAGAAACCATCTCTTGGGTACCTGGATGTCAATGGAAGCTTGGCTAGCATCTTTTCTGCCTTCATCTTTGTGGCCGCCCCAGTGGTGGTAGTTGGAAGTTCTGGACTTCCAGGAGGAGTTGTTACTTCAAAAATTTTGTTGGATAATCTACAACCTGCAAGACTGGATGACCATCAATACATGTGATAACAATATAAAACAATTCTACGGACTCTAGAGAGTTCACTTCCATCTCCCACATGTTTCAAAAGATCTTAGCCTGCATCAAAATCCCAAAAATACAATGATTAACAATGACTAGATTCTGATTGACACCCAGACGTTCCAGGGTATTAGTTTATGCGAAAAAATAGGATGAAGGCCCACAGACTTCTTAGCACTTAGAGTCTGGAGAAACTATCTATTATCGAAGTGACCGGGCAGTGAGTCGTACTTTGGCTGACATGGGTTGTCACGTGGTCACGCAATAAATGGCGTAATGGCACTTAATGGTGACATATGTATTGAAACAAGTGAAATGAATGCCAGATGGGATGTTTTCAAATGCTCATTTGTGGGGAAATTAATCCCGCCATCAATGATGAAGCGACAAAGGAGAGAGAAAACTACCATAGCTTGAATAGGCAAAGTGTCAAGTTCAAACCAGGCGGACACCATGCGGGCGAGCTAGAAACTTGGGTTATAACATGTGGAGCATGATGATCTCACCATAGGAAGGGTCGCCACAACAATGTATAGACCAAATATACAGGGGAAACTGGAGAGTCGATGCAGTGCACAAGAATGAACCTATCGTAGGGATTATCTACAATTTACAACAAAACTATGACACTTTATACAGAAACTACAAGAATTTACAGAATCTACACTAATGTACACCATTTACAGGGAAGAACACAATGCGAGGAAAGTGGAAAACCTTCTTGCAGAGCCATCCCACCAACGGGAGGAAATGGCAAACTAGAAGGCAAAGTAAAACAAAAATAAGGAAAAAACCAAAAGAGGAAATAAGCACAAGAAAAAACAAAGCAAATCCAGAAAGGGGAGTTGAAGGACCTACCTTAACACCAAAAAATGTGGGAGGAGGAGCGCGAGAGGTGCTTTGCAAGATAGGGAGCTTTCATAGACCATGAACACCCACAACCTCGTAGGGAAGCTGAAAACATGCACAACTCGAATACCAGCTCAACTGCAAAGCACTATTAAACTTCCAAAGCAATTTGTACTTAATCGCAATTTTGCTCTTAAACACTCTGGGAATTCTTGTTCTTGGTAAATGTAACAATGACTGGAAAAACTCTATTTATACCCTTAGGGTAAAAACATCCCGCTTTCCTTCCGCAAATCCTGAGAAAGGAAAACCTCCAGACTCCAGGCTCGGGGATCCCATGCAATCGCACCCTCTAACAAAAGAGGAAGTAGTGACATAGAATCCCAGATTCTGGAAATTCGGCTGGCATGAAGAGAACAAAAACACTCTAGGACCAGGTCCCAGAGGAATAAAAATCAAAAGAAGAGAAAATGACCCCTGTGGAAGCAAAGGTCAGAGGAAAATAGAAGGGAAAAGAAACAAGGCAAAGAGAAAAAAGGGGGACCCAACATTTTTCCAACAAAATGTAGGGATAGGTATGCAAGGCATAACACTTACCAATGTATATTTTGTTTGGAGCCTCTGTTGTTCCAAGGCTCACTTCCTCAAAATCCTTAGGATTATGGATAGTATTCATGCCCATTGCTTTGTCTTTATTATCAAATATCCTTCTCTAGGATTACCAATCCTTTGGGAACTTTGTTAGTTTTTAACTTCAATACATCCTTCCCAAATATTGTATCCATTTTATCCATACTTTCCATATATCCACTAAAATCAATCTCTTGATTACAAAATTCAACCTCACTATTCAAGAATCTAGTAATATCAATGTCATCATCAAACACTTGCTAATTATAGATTCTTGAAACGATAAAAAGTGTCCTAACATGCTTGATCATTTCCTAAAAGTGCATTCGATGACCTTGGCAGTTACTAAATCCATTCTTCTAAAACATGATCCTTCTTTTTCTTCCCTTCAGCTACTGACTCATTGGACATACCTAGTTCTTCCATTTTCACAGTATAATGAACTCCCCAAAATAGAAAGAAAATCTTTTTTTATGCACTTATTCTCTCTGCAACTGTAATGTCTTAATCTCAAGGAAATCTCGCTATATCACAGAAAACAATATTAGTTATTGGATACGCAAATGATGGCTAAGGATACTACTTTAAAGCTCCTTCTCGAGTACCAATTTTTTTTCCATCAACTCACCATTAATGGTATGTGTTCATAATAACTATGGTTAGCCGTGGAATGAAAACGATCATGTCATCAGGCCGCAAAATTAGAAACCTAGAGTAATTTAAAAATCATTTGATTAATATGCCAGCATATCCAGCAAATCTCTGTAGTTTTATCATTCTATTCGGCCCAGACCCCACTTGTCACTTTTCAACTCCAATCAACCATATTCATGGCATCGAGCTTATCTTTATGACTTAAAATCATGTCTTGCGACCTTGCAAAAAACTGTAACAATCACCTCTACATGGTCGTAAGCTTCAAAGAAAACTACATCATAACCTTAGGACCTTGCGCCAACAGTTATATATATTTAACCTTTTCACATGGTCACAACCTTTTAAAAATTAAGCCAAAGAATCTTGCGACCTTGCATGAACCATTGATAATTATAATGTAGATTGTAATCACCTAAAAATGGTCACCTAAATTAAAAGATTAGGATCCTTTATGAAGGAAAAGAGTTTCTTCTTTTATAGAAATCTCTCTCGAATCGACGGTCGAGATCAAACAAAAAGAGTGGTTCAGATTCGATTGAAGAAGCACAATACATGTGCAAGTGATTCGATTGGTCGAGAGAGTCAGTTGACTGAACTGACAGATCAGTTATTTTAGAAACTTCCAAAATCAATTCACAGTTAACTGAAATGTTTCTAAAATGATAAACAGTAGAGAATCAGTTAACTGAGTGGAACTGGATTGTTTCCATTTTGATAAATCAGTTAAC
>MU227132.1:1096889-1130448 GCA_018584345.1 Thuja plicata
GGTTTCGAGTGTATTCACCACTATATAAGACCATTGATTAGGTTGCCTTTGATTTAAGATGATCTCAACTTGATTTGATGTGATGAAGCTAAGATGCCCCAAGCGATGGGGTTTTGATTGAGGATGTATTCACTAGAATGTTGATGTCCTAATCTTGCCCCCTCGAGAGCGAAATCAAAATATGGCTAGGTGCCCCAGTGATGAGAAGCAGTGACGTGTCAGAATATTGCAACACCACAGGATAACAATAGAATCTTCTTCAAACCTTGATATTCCATGATAAATCATTTCACTTTAAATCTCCTTTAGACACATGGTGGTCTCTCACATTATCGCAATAATCCTCATAAATTTTATAAAATACTTGTGGTCTACAATAAACATTAGTCAGTTTTAAAATATGAGACATGTGGCACCTTTTCACATGTTCGAACCTTAGTAACTTAATTGTCAAAAACACTTGTGAACCTGCGACATACTAGACTTAAATTCTAACAAATGACTATCACATGGTCACAACCATTTGGAAATGACTGATTACTGTCTTGCAACCTTGCGATAGTCTTGACTAAACCTCTAGACTTAACCTCAGTGCATGGTCACAACCTACAAGACTTAACCGGACTACTAACTTGCAACAATGTGCTACACCTCAATTTAACCATTTTTCAAGGTCGCAACCATTTTATGTAAAAAATTAAGACCGCTACGACCACAAGATACAAATAACTATAACTGTGTTGCAAGATCACAAGTCTAAAATTTTAAGTTGATCAAACCTTGCAAACTTCTAAAAACCTTTGGATAGATACCACTAACTTGTAGACATGAATACTTTGACCTCAATTGACTTCCACATTAGTTTGCCAAGACAAATAGGGTAACACTAGCTCGGACTAAAAACATTGTTTTCCAACTCGACATGTTGACTGCATTTAGCTCAACAGATGATATTTTTTTCACAATACTAAAACAAAATGATGTCAAATTTGGAGAAATTTTTACAAAGACCTAGTGATATCTTACAGTTCTCTTATAATTGAAGGATATATAGGTGATTAGTAGGTGTAGTAAGAAGACCACATCCTAGACAAGGACATGGGATATCCTTATGTTTTCTACATAAATTTTTTGAATCTTGTAGGCTTGATATGGTTGGAAGAGGCTATCACAATGGGGTTGGGTTGTTTGAGGCATAAAAGGCCACAATAAATCAAGTTCAGTAGACTCTCGAGGCACTAAAGGCTAATAGAGGCTATGGTTAAGAGTTGTGATTGATTCATTATGAGGAAATTTTAAACATTTATAAATAATTGAGGCCGCAAATTTCATGGAGGTAAGCCAAGGAAGACCAAGTTTCAATTGAAACTGATCATAATTTGGAACCACAGTAAATATAACATCTAATTTTTTTCACTAACTTCAATAGGAAATGAAATAGAACCATGTGAAGGATAAAGGAAACCATTGCAAGTTTTGATCATAACATCTAATTTATTATAAAAATCACGTTGCAAGTGTCTATTGAAAAAATTCTCTTCAGTTATTACATTCACCATGCAAGTAGGGTCAATAAGGAAACCACAAGAATAGAGGTCATTAACCTTTGCCACAATACAAAGAGGAGCACCAGGTGCTTTAATTGTCTCATTAGGGTCCAAGGTAATGCAAAGCTTAGGTTTAGGTTCAGGTTTAGGTTTAGGATCAGTTTGATCAATTAGGTTGACAACGTTGTTTGCTTCATTACGTTTATCATCATAGTCAATAACATGAGCGAAAGAAGAAGACAAAGGTTGGGTAAACTCAATGGTATTAGTCGAATGAGAAGCTAAAGGGTTGGTATAGATTTTCAAGTTTTGTTTGGGAGGAGCTACGGATTTGTTTCCTTGATCATTAACACCCTCAATATATATAGCACTAGAATCAATAAGGTCTTGAATAACATATTCTAAATGGAAACACTTTTCAGTATCATGAGTAGGTTGACAAAGGTATTGATAGAAATGTTTCTAATCAAAGTGTTGTTTGGGTAAGGGTTTGGATGTGTCAATAGGTTTAACAAGAGGAAGAGTTAACACTTTATCATTGATCAACTTTAACATCACATTATGAAAAGATTCAAAAATCTAAGTAAAATTATGAGAAGGTCTTAAAATAGATGACAAAGGAGCCACACCTTTGGATTCTTCTGCCACTTGTTCATCAATGTTTTTGGATGAATTATTGATCTTAATAAAGTTCTTTAGTTTCTGAAATTTGTTAAAAATGTTAGATGCAACATCACTCTTATCTACAAGAGTCGCTGGAGTAGTGCTCTCAAATTAAATCACTTGCAATTGATAATTATGAAGACTGCACATAATTGTGTAAAAGAAGATAATTCAAAAAGTAAAATCTTATCTCTAATATTTTTTGTAAATTAGAAATGAAAATGCGTTGAACATCAATATCAGGCACACGATAAGAAATATGAGCATGCAAATGCTTAAATATACAAATAAAATCAGTTAATTTTTCTTTAACACCTTGTTTAAAATACATTAAATTAGTCAAATAAATCTTAGGACCAATATTTTTTTGAAATTTTAAATGAAATAATTAGCAATTTTTTGAAAACAATCAATAGAATAAGGAGGCAAAAAACAATACCATTGCAAGGCTTTATCTCAAAAGGTCCTAGTAAATAGTTTTTCCGTGAGCCTATGGTCATGACAGAAATCACTACACAAGGTTTGAAAGGTTTTAACATGAGTCAAAGGATCACCCTTATCGTTATAATCCTGATCAAAATGAGGAATCTCCATGTATTGAGAGATAACAACACAAATAATATCTAAAGACAAAGGACTAGAAACATCACAAGTGGGAATATTTAACTTGGATTGATTCATTAAAGTAATTTGTTATTGCAAAGAAGACACAGTTTGATTTTAGCTATTAAAGGTAGGGTTGTTAGAAAGAATGGTAGGAGGAGGTATGTTTGACATATTTGGAGCATTATGAGAAATGGAAGGAACAATTGAATATGAAAAGGAAACACTGTTGTAAGTGGGCATTACTGAAGGTAAAGAAACATGTAGCACACTTAATGGAGTAGAAGGAGAAATAGGATTATGGATGCTAATATGTGTAGGATTGAGATGTTGAATTGAAGTTGTTATGATAGGTGGAGCATAAGTGGAGATGCTAGGAATTGAAATAGGCATAGAGGTCTCAACACTACTGGTAGGTAGATGAAACCTAACTCTTGAGCACAATCTATAAGAGGATTAACATTGTTATTAATGAGATGAGAGATACTATGCAAGATGTTAACACCATGTTCATCATTATAAATTATCTTTCTTAAGTCTTATACACCACAAATGACCTCAGGATTAGGGGTTTCTTGTCCTAACCATTGTTCCAATTTCTCACAGTCATTAGAAATCTTCTGGACTTGCATAGGAGGAACCCTTGAAGCCTCATCTTCATCATGAGAAGAATGAGAGTATTTATTCTCAATGATAGGATTGATATCACTAGTATGCATGTTGATCTCATCAAGATTCCTAGGAAAGAGAGAAGGCTCGTGATTAAAGGAACCCATAAGTCTAAGAATTATCCTAACCATAATGTTATAACTAGGACTCAAACTAGTAACACTCATGCACAAGGGAATTAGATGAAAGATATAGATCTAATGCACTTGTAGAAAATTATTTTAAAGATATGTGCAATCTAAGTAAAGAAGATATTTTATGAAAGACACATCTAACTATCAAATTCAAACATGTAATGTAAAGAACTCACAAGTAGATCTAGATCTAAATAAGAAGCACATAAAGAGAATATTAAAAAAATCAAAATGGGAGTGTACTGCATTAGGTTCACCAAAATGTACAATAGGAAAATGGAGAGAGAAATGCAACATAAAGTAAACTAAGTGAATTGCTTCCCCATTTTGTGAATTGCATGTTAGGAAGGAATAATATCTCCAATAGGCTCAAGAGGTGACTCAAACACTAATTAGAAATATGGTTTGTCCTTCACTAAAGATGTAATTGAAATGAAATGGGAATTATTATGTAATGCAATTGATCTATTAGAAAATTCACTAAAAATGTGATTAAAAGAGACTGATAAAAATTGATATCAAGATGAAACTGGCCAAAATAGAAATCAGAAGACAGAACTGACCTGGTCCAAAACATTTAGTGAAAAATGGAAGGGACAAAAAATTTGATGTGTACACAGGGATGGAGCAGGAGTTGATCTGTGTACCCAACACTTTTAAATGAAGTTTTTCCAGAATCTGCAATTATACGTGTACTGCCTAGATAAGTTTTGATGGCTCCGTAACATGTTCCTACACATGGAAAAAGGGGAAAAAATGTTGGCAAAATGGGTTTTCCTTGGTCAAACCCATGTTTAGGAATCAACCTTGAAATATGATAGAAATTGCATAAAGGAAATAATGTAAAAAGGAAAATTGATGACTACCTTGCATAAACCCTCATGAATAGATGTATAAATTGCTAAAATCCATGAAGATGCTTGAATGTGCTTGGAATCCAAAGAGTTGACCTTGGAATGCGATGTAGGATCAAGGATTCCCTCACTAATGTATAGATCTATGATTTCCATTCCAAGATCTAGAATGTAGATATGCTTGATAACCACATGCAAAGAAGGAGAAAGAAAGATGGATGGATATTCTTGCTTGATTGAGAATTCCTCTACTTGGACATCATGGGAGAGAAACTTGCATCAATTGGAAAATATTTCATTCTATTTGATGCATCTTGAAGAAATGGGGACTTGGAGATCTTGAATTGGATGCTTGCCTTCAAATTTTGAATCCAAATCTCCAATAGCTCTTGATAGATTGAAATATTGATCACTTGATTGTCAAAATTCTTGCACTTGATTGACTTATGAAAAATGAGAATATAGGAGGTCCTTTTATAGTAAATCTATGAATTTGGGATTAAAATTTAATCCAAGGTGACCACAATTAAAAACCTCAGAAGAAGACCCTGGTATAGGGCTCCAGGTGAAATCTAGTCCCAAAACCCTAGCAACACATCACCATTGGTGATGTGGCCCAAGAAAAATAAGCTCAAATTTCATTGGGACATGGCGGATAGTGAATAGGTGCGGGAAAATAAGAATCGGGTCATAGGAATCAAGCATAACGGGTAGTCGGAGCCTGAAATCACCAAAATTGGGTTGAATAGGTCTTAAAGCATCCAATTATGGGCGCTAACATTTGGGGACTATATATATACATATATATATATGTATATATATATATACATATATGTGTGTGTATGTGTGTATATATATGCATATATACACATATATACAAACATATATACATATATATATGTGTGTGTGTATATACATACATATACATATATATGTATATATACATATATATGTATACATACATCTATATATATACATATATATGTATGTATATACATATATATATATATGTATGTATATACATATATATATGTATATATGTATATATATGTGTGTGTGTGTGTATATATCTATATCTATATGTGTGTGTGTGTGTGCGCGCGTGTGTGTTGGAATTGGTTTCTGATGATTTTTTTGGCATTCATGTTTTGTCACTGATGTCAACATATGTTTCTATAGAGGCAGAACAGATTGGTTACTACTATTGCTTGATGACTGACAGAGCTATACTGGTACTGTACGGTTGATTCAAAATGAGAAAAGATGATGATGTGTACAAGGATGTGTGGTGATATTATTTGTAAGGTTGCACAGCTTAATATTTTCTATTAGATGAGTTACAGATGTTTTAGTGAAGATTAGGTACTGGACGCTGACAGTGATCTTTGATAGAGTTAGTCTCTGTATTTTTAGTATAACTTAAAAGTGATATGGATTCAGGTTATGCAACCTTAAGGGGTGGCATAAGACATGATAAGGAATATTTTTTATGCTTTGCAATACGTTGAACTCTTTGTGATTTCAGTTGTGGTGTGTGTTCTAGAGGAGACCTATTTGTGGTCAACTTCAGAGATATAACGTGTATTATGGATTGCGAGCGTGGATTATAGATCTTGGATTATATCTGATGAATTTTAATTGATGTTTACATATTATAGGTATCATATGTATCTTACCAAGAGGTTAAGTAATTATTATTGATCTCCAAGTTATGTTTCCTATTAGTGTCCAACACTTAGTCATTTATCTAGGCAGGTTAGTCAGTCATCACTGCGACTGAGCTATTCTACTAAGGCCGAGCATTGTATAAGACTTGTATTTTGTATCGAGAAGTAGTAACTATCAAGCAATTCAACAATTTTCAAGTACCCCTATAGTTTTTGAGAAGATCAAATGTCGAGCATATTTATTGCCAAGTTGAGAGTTGTGTCGAGCGACAGCATATAAACACCATTTTGACCGAGCACCAGAGACCTCATATGCCGAGTGAAGCAGTTTTTGTATGTATTTGGAATGGTAAAAAAACTTATGTAAACTATTTTGGTCGACTTCTATGCAAAATTTAATTATTATCAAGGTGTTTAATGGAGTAAATTACGCGATCTGATAGAGCATTGATCCCTATGCAAGCCAAGCAACCAATCATAAAAAGGGAATGCTTAAGCAGAAAAAGAGATGATTCTAGATTGTTGATCTTGATCTAGAAGCTTCATCTATTTTCTATTTGAGGAATTCTCAAATATCTAATGAATAGGATGTATGAAGGAGAAGAGATCGTTTGTATGCCAAAGGGGCATAGATCAGACAGAGTGACCAAACAGAGCAGTGAAGGGAAGAACAAAGTTATCAAATTTAGAGATCAGATAAGAATTGGAAAGAGTAGATCCGTAATCAACATTTGAAATGCAAAGTGAAGGATCAGGTAGTGATACATTTTAGCAAGTAAATCAGGGTAAATCTCTTAACAGAGTGGTCCTAACAGACCTTTGTAAATCTCCTAAAAGAGTTCTTACTTAGCTGTAAGTTTTAAATCCTTTAATCAAGGTATACCTAATAGTCTGTAAGCCTTTAACAGGGTAGACCCCTCAAAGGGTAGATCATCAGAAGTGATCAAAACTTTGTAGCCCTTACAGGAACACATTGTTACGATAGTAGTGAAGATTTGTGGGTGTCATCCCCACCCTAGTTTTACGTTCAAGGATTTCTAGGTTACCAAATCTTTGTGTCATGAGTTTATCTTATTGCTTATCCTAGATGTGATTATGAGGTATATCTATTCCAGCATTAAAGTTTATGTTTATGAGATACATGATATGCATGTTGAATCAGTTTGTTTCAATTGAGTAAAAAAAATTAAGATTCTGATTCACNTCCCCCCCCCCCCCCCCCCCCCGCCCTCTCAGTATCTTACTTTCCCAATTAAGACTTCAAACAATTGGTATCAGAGCTTTGTTTTCTTAAAAGAAGTCTAACCACTTGAAGAATCAGATCTTGGAAATGGAGCTTTATAAGTTGGGAAAAGTCATAGAATTGAATAATTGAAGAAATCCTTAACCAAAAGGAAAGAATTGGAAATTCAGTTGAATGAGACATCATATCAAGAAGAAGACACTGAAGGTCTATTTGAGAATAAGAACTCCAAAGAAAGTGATACAACTATAGAAGATCTATTGGAGAAGAACAACACACTGAATGAAAAAGTCAAAAATCTAAAGAGAGAACAAGAAACACAATTTATAACACTATGTGAGGTGATTGATCAGAAAAAGAAAGTTGAAGAAGACAAGACCATGGCAGAAGAAGACAAAATAAAAATGGCTACCAGACTTGATGAAAGAATATTTGATGTGCAGAGGATCATGAATAGTCAATTGGACATGGTAAATAAATTATTAGTTGCAACTCAAGAGGTAAGCAGGAAAGATATGGAAATCACAAATCAGAGATCAGAGAAAAACCAACTAAAAAATGAGTTGAGAGCAGAAAGAGAACTCGTTGAAAGGATAAATAGACCTAATGAGGCTGCAAGATATTTTGAGGAACTGATTAGAGCACCGAGAAGAACCAATGACACCATTGGACTTGGTCTTATTGAGCACCTATCATCTATTGAAGAAAGTGAAACATCAAAAAGTGGAGAATAGAGGAAGGCAAAGCAAAAGAACAAACCTACATGTCATCATTGTGGGAAACCAAGAGATACAACAAAAATCTATAGAAGAAAAAATGGTAATTCCAATCCTAAGTCAAAATTCAATGGATATTGTTTTAACTGTAAGAAATATGGACATAGGGAAAAGGAATGCAAGTCAAAGACTAGCACTACACCTACTTCATCCAAATTTCAAGGACAATGTCACAATTGTTAGAAGTTTGGTCATAAATCCCAAGACTGTAGATCCAATACAAAACCAAAGTGGACATCCAAGAAACAAGGCAATGCACCTAAGAAAGGTAACACATACAATTGGGATTACAATACATGGTATAGTTGTCATTACTTTTGTGAATATGGTCACATTGGAGAAATTTGTATAAAGACACATTTTAGAGGTAAATCCAAGAGTTGGATGAATGGAAGTTTGATCTGTCATAGTTGTCACAAAATTGGCCATACTCAAAGAGACTGCAAGACCAGAGTGACAGCACCTACCATTTATCAGATAAAGAACCAGATGAATCAGACATGGAGAAAGAAGAAAGAAATGAGAAGCAGTGGAACCAATGAAGTTGAGATTACCCAACCCAATGGATCAGGTGTTCACACTACATCAACTTAAGGAAAGAAGATATGTAAGGAATTGTTTTACAAATGCTATATCTTACACCAGTTCCTAACATTAGTTGTGCTAAAGTCCATATCTACTTAAGTTAAGATGCACTAGTACAGACCTAAGGAAAGAACAAAGAAAAGAGTTTATATGCACAATGGGTGTGGAGCATTAGTATTTATGTAGCGACTGAGTCTTTTAGTATGTGTTGAGCTATCGTAGCAACCGAGTTGAGTATGTATTGACCGAGGTGATGTCTTGATGGAGTGAATGGAGTGAATTAGCTGAGTTGTTGCATAAGGACCGAGACAACTATATTTCAACCACTATGTACAAAGCATTTATTGAAAGACTGAATTAGACCGTTTGAAGCTTTATAATGGATTTTTGGCATTCATTTTCATTTCACCAAATGATCAGAGAGTTTTCAGAGAAATGTCAAGGTGACTTAGAGTGAAGTTGTGTGAAGACTATAGAGATTGAACTACGTGTCATTGGCAAACAGTGTGAAGTGATCCATCTATGGTTACCAAGTTACACAGAGTTCATCTTTTTAACCCTAATCATAAAAATGGTCGCTAGGTCATCTGTTGGAGTGAAGAAGCTAGGAAAAGAGTTGATGAATGTTTAGTTAGTGAGAAGTGATGCATGTGAACCACCAAATTTCTGATCTGTTCCTGAAAGTGTGGTCAAGGGAGATCTTTCTGGAGCCCTATCATCAATTTCGCCCAAACTTTTGATGATACACGATGTAAGGGCATGCTATATGTGCAAACTAAGTGAGATACAAGATTTTGAGCTGAGGGAAGCCTACAATAAACTATGTGAGAATGGGGCATTGAAGGCTGAACATTAGCACATTTTGACAAAGGGTTAGTCTGTGCCCTAGATTTTCCTTAAGACTTATAGTTGAATGGATCAAGATTGTTCTTAGCAGGGTTCATGACCTGCAAATCTGGTGAGAGGATGGGCCAATGAAGATTACTAAGGAGATCATCCATTGAGTCACTGGTTACCCTAGTCTGACTGGGAAGCGAACCATGTGATGCCAGAAAAAGGAGACAATTGAAGAAAACACAAAGGTAGTATGGAACAAGAGAGGAATGATGATATCTACCATCATATATCTTGAGATTGAATTTGTAGTGAGAGTGATTGATCACAAATTATATCATTCAAGAAAATCATATAGTGCCCCTATGTTGTAGTAGACTAGGAGTGGAATATTATAAAGAAACATCATACATATGACCTTTTCGAGCTACAGTTGACACAATTGGCATAAAATATATCATCCATCAAGAAGGAAAAGAATTCTATGTGTAATTGTGTATCCTTGGTAGTTTGCATATTCTTTTATGTTCAAAACACTTTTCCTTCCATAGTAAATGTAGTATGGAGTGAGGACCGACCTGTTACACAATAGACAAATGAGTTTATTCTTCAGTTAGGAGATAACTTTAATAATGTGATGGGAAGCTATTTGTTGAGTTTAAGAAGTAAATAAGGAAAAGAAAAAAAATTCCCATATCTTTGGTACAGAAGTACTATGAAGATGTTTGTTTTACTATGGACACTAATTTTACATATGTAAAAATCTATTATACCAAGGGTAGTATGGCTAAGGCCATTACTTTATGAGGTAAATGTTGATGAGACATCTGCAGCCATTACAACTCTCCTTGCAGAATGATGAACTTTAACTAATTGAATATTTGAAGATGATAAGTTGATGATCACCAAGTTGTAGAAAGTAAATGCAAGACATCAAATCAATTAATGTATTGTATTAATGTTAATGTCAACTTGATATAATCTTATTGGTCATACACATATTATTATAGACTTCAAAGAAACAAAGAGACAAAGTTTATGAGTAAAAAATAAAAGTTTATTATACACTGAGTGACAGTAAACACTGATAGACAGAGAACACCAAGAAGTTCACAATGTATATCGAGCATAGCAGTAACTGAGCAAGTGGTTACCGAGCAAGAATTTTCCACCAAGATAACTGAAGTTATTACCGAGGAAAACTAGAGATTGGTCGAGCTAACTTAAGTTGATCACCCAATAGAACTAGAGTTAAAGAATGACAAAGAACTACTTAGCTAGCAGAGCTATATTTAGGGTTAATTGATTGATTTCTTTATTTTCATCGATCAGATAAGCTAGAGATAAGAAGGATATTTAAAGCTAGTTTCATTCACAGTTATCAAGGAGAAATATACGAAATAAAACTAAAGAAAAGCTTTAAAGACTTAAAGAAATACATGGTGGGATTTGCAGATCAAGAAGCAATCCACGTCAAGAACAAGAAAGAAAAGAAGATTGAAACGGTGAAATCATGTCTATATACAGGGACAAGTAATTCATTATGAAAAGAGGAATGTTGAATATAATTCTAGTGAAGATAGAAGTCTTCATGCAGATCTGATCATACAGATTGAAGAACAGAGCCAAAGAAATTCAGCAAACACCGAGAAACATAAGCAAGAGCATTCACCGAGCATAAAGTAGAAAGAAGGGGAGAAAAGGAATTGAAGAGAACATTGATCAGAGAGGTATTATGGACTAATAATAGATCTAAAAATCTCCAAGTTAAAGTTGTATTATTGAACAGATCATTTACTATTTTAGTTTAATCATTGATTTAGAAAATATCTTAACCAAGTGGGATTTAACCATCCTTAATGTATTGAGATACTCAAGAGTATCAAAAGTTTTCTCTTGTTGACAGAATAGTGAACGCTAGGTCAAAAGAAAAACTGTTAGTTTTGAATCCTCTAACAAGGTCGCACTTAACATTATGTTTGTAACCTTTAACAGGGTTTGTTCTTCATCGAGCTCACTTCAGAATAGTGAAAATTTTGGGTTACGGTCCCAAGTGGTTTTTCCCCTAACATGGTTTCCACGTTAAAAATCTGTGTCAAATGTGTATATGGTTCATTTCTTTGATGTTTTTTCTTTACACATTACTAAAACTAGATTGGTTGGTAAACACTAAGTTTAATTACTACTACTTGGTAAAGGCTAGAAACAGATAAACAATATATTCACCGAGTAGAATATATTTGTTAAGAATATTTAAATGCATACATCTTGAAGGACTGAAAGAAAACTAAAGGTAATAAATTTTTTATATAAGTATTTAGTTGAATTATTGGAATTATTTTTGAGGCCACTGATTCACCCACCCCCGCCACCCCCCCGCCCCCTCAGTTATTCTAACAATTGGTATCAGAGCTTTGGTGCTTGGAAGAGAGTTTAAAGACTCAAGCTAAAGATCACAAGATGAGTAAAAGGGATGTGCCTAAGTTGAACAAAGACAAATTTTCATCATGGTAAAGCAGGATAAGACTCCATCTATCAGGAATTGGAAATGATGTCACACAATACTTGGATACTAAATTTACTTCACCTACTATGCCTCCGACTGTTGATCAATTCAGAGAGAAACATGAACACAATTCTATGATGATAGAACTTTTCTTCTTCAATATCTGATGCTGAATTTGAAAATGTCAAATCATGCACCTCTGCTAAGAAAATGTGGGACAAACTCAAGCTAGTACATGGAGGAGATACAAATGTACTGAGAGATAAAGTTGAAAGCCTAAGAGGAAAGTTTGATGACCTAAGAATGAAAGAAGGAGAGAACATCACTCAGTACAGTGGCAGAATAAAAGAGGTTATGGATGTTATCCGAGGATTAGGAGGAGTAATTGAGGAAGAAACAGTTGTAAGTAAAATTATGAGAACCTTACTACTTGTTTATGCTATTAGAGTATCTATAATTCAATAAATGAGAGTAGTAGAAAATAATAATTTTACTCTTGATAGTTTGATTGGTAGACTTATTTCATTTAAGATGAACAACTTTGAAAATAGTGTCTTACCAACTATTGAGTCTGCATTCAAATCTTCTCTGAAAATAAGAAAATCTAGTCACAAACACACTATGAGAAATGATAATGAAAGTGATAGTGATGAACTAGAACTTGATGAAATTGAAGCACTAATGGATAGAAGATTTCAAAGAGGTAAAGGAAGATACAAAGGTAAATTACCATTGGTCTATTTTAATTGCAAAGAAATTGGACATTTTGCTGCTAGATGCCCTAACAAGAGAAAGGATGAAAGAAACAATGACAGATCTTATGAAAAGAAGTTTGAAATAAGTGATGACTGAGACTACAGAAGAAACCGAAACTCTGACAGAAGAGATAACCAAGACTACAAGGACAAAGTCAAGAAGGTTTGTTACCTGGTTGAGAGCAAAGATGAAAATAATGACGCAGAGTTTGATGAAGATGTTGAGGTAGTATTTTTTTATATGAAGGATGATTCAGACGGAGAAGAAAGGTATGTTGAAACTGCACTCATATCTAAAGTTAGCAAAATGATGTCTAGATTATTGATAGTGGTTGTACTCACCACATGACTGGAGATAAAAAAAAGTTTTGAAACTTTTGAATATTATAATGGTGGATCAGTTAGGATGGGTAATGAATCACCTTGCCCAGTTGAAGGAAAAGGAACCATCATGTTGAATAATCTGATCATATGTGAAAATGTATATTGGGTGAAAGAACTTAACTATAATCTATTGAGTGTTTCACAGCTGAATAACATAGGACACCGAGTTGCATTTGAGAACAAAAAGGAAAATATCTATAATGGAACAATAAATTTGATCGGTACTGGTGAACAAACAAAAGGTAACCTATTATATCGTGATAATATTAAGGCCACTTGTTTATTGGCTATAAATAAAGATGTTTTTTTGTGGCATAAAAGGTTATGTCATGTGAATTTTGAAAACATCGTTAGGATAAGCAATAAAATAAAAGTAAGAGGCTTACCAAGTATGTCAAAACTCGACCATGTCATGTGCAAAAATTTTCAAAAAGGAAAAATGACAAAGTCTAGTTTCAAGAGAAAAACCTACACATCTAATGCTGCTCTGGAGTTAGTCCATATTGATTTATGTGGACCAATGAGAATAAACAGCTATTATGGTGGTAGATACTTCATTCTATTTTATTGATGAATATTCTAGGATGATGACTGTCATGTTCTTAAAAGATATGGTATAAAGCTATAGTTGAAAACAAAAGTGGAAAAGAACTAAAATGTTTAAGATCAGATAGAGCAGGAGAATTTATTTCTAATGAATTCACTAACTTTTGTAATGATCATGGAATTACAAGACAGGTTTCTGCACCGAGAACACCACAGCAAACTGGGATTGCTAAAAGAAGGAATAGATCAATTGTTGATTGTGCAAGAACACTAATGATTGAAAAAGGCATCACTCAAATATTTTGGAGAATTGTAAGTATTTTTGTCTATACATTAAACCGAGCTCAATTGAAGAAAGACACCAATAAGACACATTATGAGCTATGGTATGGATACACACCAAATGTGAGTTACTTTAGAATTTTTGGAAGTCAATGTTATATATTGAAAGATGATAGAAATGGAAATCTTGACTCTATAAGTGATGAAGGAATATTTCTAGGATATTCTACCAAAATCAAAGCTTATAAATGTCTTAACAAATCTTCTTGTGGTTTAGTTTTTCCAGATTATTAATGAAGCTTAGGTCCTCATTTCTGTATGTGGTAAATTTGGCCTTGTTAACTCACCATACACTTCAACATAGTCCTTCTTCTCCAAATACACACAAGACTGGATATGAGATTATTCATCATGTCTGCCTGCATGATTCGACCTGTTGCCTTCTATCCAGACGGGGTTTTCAAAATAGCTCTCAGAACGAGAGTCTCACAACATAAAACAATCTAAGAATGAAGGATTTTTCTCCATGAATGAATTACAATGCAAGATTATTCTAAGAAATGAAAGATGTAAGCTTACTCTAAGACATTATTTCAATGCAATTATTCTAGAAATTGTAACTATCTTATTGCAATAATGAAATTATTCTATATGAGATTATCAACTAAGAATGTAGCAATAATTCAGTATTCTAACAATGAATGAAAGTAAGTGGGGCTTTGAATGAGAGAATGAGAGTTCTTTTATAGACTCAGAGGTTGTTCAGAATGGAAAGTTTCCTCTTTTGAAATAAAACAGATAGAAGAGCCAGTTTAAGATAGAAAGCTTTCTTTAAAAGAATACAATAAATTGTTTTCTCTTTGCTTTAACTGTTTTCTTTCTTTTGATTTTAATTGTTTTATTTTTTTTTGTTTTTTTTTTCTCTTTAAAGCACAATTAATTCAAAAATTATATTTCTGAACAGAAGAAAGATTTTTGAGAGAATATCCAATTAATTAAATAAATATGACCTCATAAATAGGTTTTTCTCAATTATCTGAATATTTAAATTCAATTATTGAAATGATTATATTTATTTAATAATTAAATATAATTTAATTCTTTTTTATGTGTTTTAGCTAAAAGGGGTTAATTTAATTTAATTAAAGTGCTAGGACTTTATTAATTAAATTAATTCGATCATAAGGTTTGTTTAGCCAATAGATATTTAGGAATTAAACATAATGTATGATTAATGCAGATTTAGGATTTTCTACATTTGACACTCAGGTCGAGTAGAGTCAGTTAAAACTCAAAATTGCCTAGTACAATAGGACTTTGATGATTCACAAGAATGACAAATGCAACAAAAATGGTTAGGATTGAAAGATGCCAATTTTGGGGTGTTACATTTTTCCCCTCTTTGAATTGATGTGCGAGCAATACATTGATTCAAATAATAGTCTGATGCCTAAAGCATAGAAGAATATATTTGAACATTGATTGATGCAAAGATCGATTGACGAAGATTTTAGAGCCATCTCCAGAATAGAGCTTAACTCTACAAAGTCTAGGTTAGATTGCCAAGACGCCGAGTCAAATAGATTTTTCAAGGGTCAGCTTCAGAATGAAGCTTGATCCCTAGGGATCGGGGTTAGAATGCCCTGATACCTAATAGATTTGATATCTTTCACAAGACTATCCCCAGAACAAGGCTCAACCTTCAGGAGTCAGGGTTAGAATGCCCTGATACCTATCCAAAAAGATGGTCAATAAAGATGTTTAAGACTAGCTCCAGAATGAAGCTTAGTCCCCCCAATATCTAGGTTAGATTGCCAAGACACTGGTTAGATTGACATCTTTCACAAGGTTATCCCCAGAACAAGGCATAACCTTCTGCAGTCAGGGTTAGATTACCCCGATACCTGTCTCAAAAGATAGTAAATAGAGGTTTTTAGGACTATCTCCAGAACGGTAGTCCTCTAATATCTAGGTTAGATTTCCCAGACACTAGTCAGATCGAGTTTTCGAGAATCATCTCTAGAATGAAGCTTGATCCTCAAGAATCTGAGTTAGATTGCTCAGATATTTAAAAGATGACGAGATGTAGGGAACAGAGATGCCCCTACTGATTATTGAGTATCTAGTTTTGACTGTGAGGTACGAAAAACTAAACATGCCCCAAGTGATGAGATGCCCCTAGCGATGAGGACTTTTGAAAATCAGATCAGATTAATTGGAATAGATTCAATGATGTAATCATCCTGCCCCCTTGGGAGTGAAATGGAAAGATGACACGTCCTAATGATGATGGAAAGCAAAAAATTGCAAGTACATGTTGAATCAAAGATCAAGAAGAAATCAGAATAGATTATGGAAGAATCTAAAATATTTAGAAGCAATTTGGAGCGATTTTGAGGTCGGGTTGACCAAGTTTGACTAGGGTTGAGCAAAGTTGACCAGAGTTGACTTTTGAGGAAAAAAGTCAAAGATTTGAGAAAATGATGATAAGATATGATTCTGACAAGAAAGCGATGTCAAAAAGTTGACTGCACAAGCGTCTGATCACGTCGGTCCCAAAAATTTTAAAATGCGATTTTGAGCTATATAGAAGTGTCAGATTTTGATTTCGATCCCAAAAATGGATTGAGCAAATAGCTAAAGATAGAGAGCGAGGATCGAACACTTGTGTAGTAGTGATGAAGCCAGAATGTTGAAGAAGAACCCCCCAATGTATAAATCTAGGAGAATGCAATGAAGTGAACATCGAATTGCTGCCACAATGTAATTCTATAATGAAAATGCAATCTTATCCTAGATGCAATATAAAAGTGCAATTCTAGGACATGGTTGTGAGACCCATCGTAAAATCATCATCATTGAGCATTTTTTCTTTTTTGCTACTTTATTATTTGCCCTTGGAACCTATTGAAATGTGATGTGAGTAAAATACTTTTTGAGATCATCAACCAACTGTTTATAAGGTACCAACTTGTCATCCCTTGTCTAATAGATATCATTTACTTGATTGATGACTAACTGTGAATCTCCAAGAACATTGAGTTCGTCTACTCGCCACTCAAAGGCGATCTTCATACCATTGATTAGGGCTTCATACTCAGCAATGTTGTTTGTACAAGGAAACAACATCTTGTATGCTTTTGGTAAAGAGTACCTTTGAGGTGTAATGAACAGTATCCTAGCACCTGACCCCTATTGGGTAAATGAACCATCAAAAAACATAGTCCATGATCGATGTGTGAGAAGAAATATGGACTCATCTAGAAATTCAATATGCAATGGTTGATGATCTACTAGAGATGCTTCTGCCAACTGATCTGCAATTTCTTGTCCTTTAATGGCTTTCCTTTCTACATATTCAATATCAAATTCACTGAGAAGCATGACCCATTTAGCTATTCTACCTGTGAGGGTAGCTTTACTGAGAAAATATTTCAGAGGATCAATTTTAGCAATTAGACATGTAGTATAAGCCAGCATATAGTGCCGCAATTTTTGTGAAGCAAACACCACTGTAAGGCAAGCCTTCTCTATAGCAGAATATTTTGTTTCATATGAGACCAGAGTTCAACTAATGTAATAGATAGCCCTTTCTTTGTTGTGTTGATCTTCTTGAGCCAATAGGATAGCCAATGATGTGTCTGTAGCAGAGATGTAAAGTATAAGTGGCTTCCCATGAATAGGAGGCATCAAGATTGGCGAGTTTGCAAGATACTATTTTATTTGTGTGAACCCTTCATCACATTCTTTGTTCCATTGATAAGCCACACCCTTGTGTAAAGTCTTGGTAAATGGTTGTGACTTGTCCGCCAGTTGAGAGATAAAATGTTGGATAGACTGCAGTCAGCCCTGAAGTCCTCTCATTTGTCTGATATTTTTTGGTGGCAACATTTCCATGATAGCTTGTACTTTTGTAGGATCTACTTCAATGCCTTTGGCAGAGATGATATAGCCAAGCAATTTTCCAGATGTTATGCCAAATGCACATTTCTTAGGATTGAGCCTTAGATTGAATTGTTCCATATGATCTATTATAGGACCTAGATCGGCAAGATGCTTCTTTCGGTGCATGCTCTTAGCTAAAGTGTCATCCACATAATCTTCCATTATTTTATGCATCATGTCATGAAATATGGTGGTAATAGCTCTCTGATATGTAGCACCGGCATTTTTGAGCCCAAAGGGCATGACATTCCAACAGAAGGTGCCCCAGGCACATGTGAAAGTTGTTTTCTCTTGGTCCTCTAGTGCAATTTTTATCTGGTTATAGCCAGAGAAACCATCCATTAGTGAGTACATTTCATACCCAGCTGTCATATCTACAATCATATCAATATTAGGCAATGGAAAATCATCCTTAGGACATGCCAAATTCAAGTCTCTGAAATCTGTGCAGACTCATATAGATTTATCATGTTTTGATACTGGAACAATATTAGAGATCCATTCTGCATAATCAATTACTTTGATAAACACTGCCTTAAGAAGTTTCTCTAATTTAGCTTTGACAAGTAGAGCTACATGTGGATGCATTTTGTGAAGCTTTTGCTTGATGGGCTTAACACCTGGTGCAATGGATAAATGATGCATGATTAGATTAGGGTCTAATCCTGGCATGTCTGAACATTTCCATGCAAAGTTAATCTTTTTGTTTCTGAAGAATGTAGTGAATTCTTCTCTTTCTGCCTCTGATAGTGATTGTGCCAAGTGAATAATCTGAGGTTCTGCCTCTGTACCTAAAGTTGATAGATTGAGTTGGTTCAATAATCATAGATGATCTCTCCTGAAAATGACTCAGAAGTGCATCAAGTATCTCATCCTCAGGCACCTCAGAGAGGTTTTCACCCTTGGATACGTCTTTTATTTTGACTATTTTAGGCTCCGATACTGCCACAATGTGGTTTTCACCATCAGAGCGCCTATTTTTTCTTCTTTTGATTTTGTGATTAAGATACTTGATGTCTACCTCGGTCATATTGACACTTTATTTTCTAGTGGAGGACGTTACAGGTTTGACAGCGTGCAGGTAACAGGCAAGAGCATAATCATTCTAGAACATAAGGACTTTGTTAGATGGGGAGGTAGAGTTCTATTCTATAAGCTCAGGATGGCGAAGTGAAAGAGGAGTGACAAGTTCAAGTGCGTTCATGGTATAATCATCAAAGGCATGGACAAGCAAGTCGAGACCCAAAGCAATCTCATCCAGAGGTATAGTCAAATTCCTCTGATTCCTAGCGACCGTAGTAGACGACATGTTAACATCTAGGGAATTGGACTCACGTGACCCTACACTAGACCGTTGACCTACTTTGAGAAGGTTTTCATATGTGTTAACTGTATCTGTATCTCTGTCAGAAGTGGCATATGACAAGTTGTCGAACTCATATTCATGGGAGTTCATTTCATCATTAGGTGTCATATCAAGAACATGAGTGAAATCAACCCTTTGTCCCCATTTGGGATGAGTTCTACCTAGAACCTCTGCTATGGTCAGATGAGCACCTATTGACCTAGGTACCTCAGTAGTGTTTGTAGCATCAGCTGCCTCTTGTGTAATGAGAAGTGACTAGAATTCCTGGTCAAACTATTCTTGAAAGTGTGGTGGTATGTATAAATCACCTTGATGACCAGGATTGAGAGTATCAAAATCATTTTTTCCACTCCTCATAATTTAATGGAGCAAGTGAAGTGGTAGTATCAAAATCATTGTCAATGTCTACTGTACTAATATGCGGTACAAATTTATCTGGCTCAGCAAAGAATGTTTCCAGTCTGGAGGAATAGGATAAGGAAAAGTATCCTCACCAGAGCTGTCTTCAGATTCTGTAGTTTTAGGTGTTTCTTCAGGTGTTGGTTTTTTATCTTCTTGAGGCACAAACTTATTTATTCCTAGTTGGAATGTGAGTTTCTGGAAGCCTATACCTGTAGAGTCACGTGTTCTATGACCAATAGCTTCAAGTGGTGCAATCAATCCCTTATGATTCACACCTATGGGACCATTTCCTTTGTAGCCAAAATGTTGCATAATGGATAGACCTTTGCCATATTGCTCAGGTTTTATGTCATAAGGAGGAGTTTGTTTAGAATTTTTGTCTCCTTTATAGATCCAAGCTTTGATAGAGCTATTTTCAGCTTCTTCTTCTTCTAATGGTACTGTGGCTTGTACAAAGGTACCACCATACTTTCTTGGAGGAGGAACCGTAGAAGGTTTAGTGCTCTTAGAAGGTCTCCAAAAAGAACATGGAGACAAAGGCAAAGATGTAATAGATAGCACAGGTTCAATTTGATATCCTCCCATATCAGTTTCTTTGAGTGCCAAACTCTTTCCCGTTTCTTTTAATTTATTCTCAAGGAGTTCAATAGATTCTCTGTTGGTAGGCACAAAGATGTCAGCAGATTTTGTGAGGGCATTGCAATCATAGCATGTATTAGCAGGTATAGTCACTTCAGATCCTTGGAATGGGAACTTAATACACTGATGGTATGTGGAAGGGACAGCCTGCATTTCATGGATCCATGTCCTTCCTAACAGAATGTTGTATGCCAAAGGAATGTCAAGCACTTGACAGACAACATCTCGTTCAATAGGACCAACTCTTATTGGCAACACAACTAGCCCCTTGGATTTACGTTCTTCCTCATCATAGGCTTTAATGGTAATATTTTTGTGATCATCAATGAAATCTTCACCATAGCCTAATTCAATAAGGAAACTAGCAGAGAAAATATTTAGGCCAGCACCGTTATCTATGAGAACACGGCGAACACGCTTTGGACCAATCATGACTTCAATGTGTAGAGGGTTATTATGTGTGTGACTCAAAGAATGGTCGTCTTCCTCAGAGAAAGACAAGTAATATGAGGAGGTCAAGTGACCAACCATGGATTGAAATTGGTCGAGATCAAGATCTTTTGGGACATTTGCCTCAGTGAGAGCTTTGTCAAGGATTTCCCTGTGAGCAGGGGAGATTTTTAATAGCTCAAAAATAGTTATCTGAGCATTAGTACGTTGCAATTGGTCGAGAATGTTGTAATTGGAAACATTAGATGAGGAACCCACTTTGGGATTTTTATTAGCAGAGTCAACCTTAGCTTTGTCTGAAAGTTGAGTTGATGTAGATATAGAAGGCTCAAGGCCTTTGAGGATGATTTTAGCGCGAGATCGAGTAACAACATTAGTGCTCACTTGAGACTGCTCTTGTTCAGAAGATGGAGGTGTAGACCCTCGCAAAATGAAAGGTGTTTTAGACTTGGAAGTATCTTCCCTTCCCTTGAGAATGATGACATTACAATATTCAGTATCAATAGGTTCAACCATATTAATGACATTGTCGTTATTGGTGTATGTATAGTTGACCTTAGCATCAGTATTTTTGTCTTTAGATGATTCACCTTTTCCATGAGGAGGAAATGGGTCTTTGAAAGCTTGGTGATCAAAATTTTTGTTGTGACCTCCCACAACAATAACCTCACTATCAATGAGATCCTAGATTTTATGGCGCAATTTAAGACAAGTAGCCATTTTATGACCTTTGTTTTGGTGAAAATCACAATAAGCGGATTCATTCCACCAAAAGGGTCTTGGTTGCGGATCATAAGGTCGTGAATTATCCAATGGAGTGAGTAAATGGTTGTCCACAAGAGTCTTGTAAACCACCTCAAGAGGTTCTCCTAAAGGAGTGAATTCATGCTTGGGCCTAGGATCCCAAGGTTTAGATCCAGAAAATCGTGAAGTACTCAGTTTGGAATCTGTCATAGCCTGTTCAGTGGCTTTGGCCGCTTGCATCATGGTAGTGAGATTAAAGGCAACCTTGGAAGGCTTAGGAGTCACATTGTCTACAATGCCATCATTCACAACATTTTGGTTCTTGTTGGGAAATTTGGGTTTATCGTTTATTGAGGAGGAAGACCCTTGCTTATTTTCCTTGTGTAAGGTCAATTTTCCTTTCTTGATCATAAATGTCTTGATTCTTACAGCTTGTTTAATCATATCATCAAAGGTTAGAGGACCTTGTAGCTGTACTTGATACCCAAAGTTGGGGAGAAGATTATCGAGAAAGATGTCCAACTTTTCAGATTCGGGTATCTTGCGAGAATATCATGTATAGAGTTGTCTCAATCTTCGGAGAAATGCCAAGAATGATCCCCCGTGATTTTGTTTCAAGTTGCAAAGATCTTGGATATGAATTGGATGTTGGATGTTGTGATAATAGTGTTGTAGAAATAAATTGGCAATTTCGTCAAAAGTTTTGATGCCAGTTGGTAGTCTAGAGAACCATTCCATAGCTGACCCTCCCAAACTACATGGGAAAAGATGCATGAGATAGGTTGTGTCATGTATGAATTCCATGGAAAGAGCACCAAACTCTCTCAAATAGTCTTGAGGGTCAGATGTACCCAAGTATTTGTCATATTTACGAAGCTCAACTCCTTTTGGAAAAGGAGGCATGTGAAGATCTTTATCAAATGGGAAAGGACATATGCTTTCCTGTGTGAATTGTGTGATAGGTTTGTCTTTCTCTTTCAAGAGTTGAGCGAGTTTCTCTTTCATAGTTTGCATTTCTTTTTGCAAGCAAGAATTTTTAGTTTCTTCCTCTTTCTCAACAAGTGTTTCTACAGCATAATTGGAAGGTAACTTAGCCCCTTGATTGGCTAGTTCAAGAATATATTTCTCTTTCTCCTTAGCTAGGAGAACTCCCATCATTCTACAAAAATCTTTGTTAGCACGAGCTTGTGCAATCTCTTCTTCAGTGATTTCTACCTCTACATCGTTAGGGGGGTCTTGAGAATGGGACTTACCCCAAGTTTTAAAGAGGTCAGTTCTGCTAACCTCACCACCTGATTGGTCATGGTCTGCCATCTTGCCAAAATGCAAGGACTCAAGGTGTAAAGACTCGGTATGAAAAGATTGAGTGTTCTCTGAATTTGGGTCTTCTTGGAACAAAGGATTTCGAACCCAACTAAGATCCACTAGAAATGACCGTTTATTGTAAGTTCGATGTACTGGGGAAGGAGATCGAGATGATTCCTCACTAGATGTAGCCGGTAATGGTGTGGAAAGCACAGATTCATCTTGATTGATTGAAGAGAATGTTTTGCCACTTTGAGTTGTGACAGTCATAGACAGTTTAAACAAGGAATGTGAACTAGGACCAAACTTGAAACTGTCTCAAAGTAATTGCACAGAATGTGCCAAAAGGTGAAGTATCCTTAGTGAAAATCATCGGAGATGAGGCTAGAACAGCCAAGAGATGACTATTGCGACACAAGGCATGACAACACAGATGAAAGAGATCAAAAAGACATGAGACGAGACTAGTTTAAGAAAGAATCGCGTAGTTCTCAACCCAAGAAACCAAGTTTCAAACTGTGTGAAGATAGATGGTAGAAAAATAGACCCATATCAAAGACCCGATTTGACAGAAGCACGCCTGACTGATAGATTTTAGCTTGTTGTTTTGGACAAAAGACTCCAGATTCGCATGAATAAATGCTCTTTCGTGCGAAGATTCTCACTGACCCGCATGAAACTTTGCAGTATTTGCGTGAAGAATGACACCAGTTTGGCAACATAAAGAGTGACGGAGTAATGGTACTGTTGCCAACTATCGTGTGACAGTTTACTACATATAGCGCAAAGATTCCCAGCAAATGATGTGAAGATTGGGAAATGTCGCGCGAAACTATGCAAATGTTGAAAAAAGAACATTTACAGAATCAGACTATTGAGACCAGTTTGCATTTCCCAAGATAAAATCATGTTGTTTTCTGATAGATAGTTCAAGTTATAGATTGTTTTGGACATGCTCAAGATTGACAGTTTGTGTCTTTTGACGATAGTTTCAATTGTTCAAATGATACACCCACACAAAACACATTAAACAGAATGTTTGTAGTACCAGAACAAGAACATCGCAATCCTAGGATAGCCAGGACAATATCTGTTGAATCCCCACTTGAACCAAAGTTTAGCTACGCTTACTCTTAGCGGATAACTTAGAATCTTGGAGGCACGGGCTCCTCCTTACATATGCACTCACTTCTCAGGCACACCAAGATTCAAACCCCAAAGGAATTGCTTCCCAAAGGGCTATTATCTCTACTAAAAGCCGTAAAAATGTGGGGTGTCTTAGTCGGTCTCTGACCTTCCGTGCCAACAGATAGAGGGTTTTTGGAAACTAGAACAATAGTTTGTAGTAAGGACATCTATTCAGGTGGTTGTGATCAAGTCATTTTCCCAATAAAGCGGGCTCTCCCAATCCATTCAAAGCAAGGCTTTCACCTTAACAATGTCGGGACTTTAACGCACCACTAGGGTACTGGAGGAGATTTTGGTTGCCACAATGAATTCACGCCTGTCTATTGTGACATTAATCACAATAGCATTTTTTGTATACCGGTTTGGAAGGGCTTGGCTTTAGCCTGTTACCGGTTGGGCATCCACTCTCACCGGCTCTGCTAAAGCTCTTAGGAGGTAGCCACTCTAGAAGAATCACATGAATTTCTCTTACACCCAAGATCCATAAAGGCGAGGGGAGAGGATACGTTCATGTAGTTCTTAGGATTACAATCTAAAAAACACTTCAATCATGCAAGAAAATGATTCATTTTAAGCACCAACCAAAGTGTGTTTTAACTACTAAAAATAGATATAAGAAGTTGTGAAAACATGCAAGGTCTTTGAAAAATGTCCTGCAATAAACCCATTAGTAGTTTGTAATGCCTTTCTTCATATCAATGTCCTGCATTAAACATGTTAGAAGTTTATAATGGCTTTTCTTTATCTCAACGTCCTGCAAACCATTGTTAAGCCGTTTCAAAAGATGAATCAGAGAAACACAGATGTCAGAAAATAGCAGGTGGTTAGAAAACTGAGGCAATAAAATATCAAAATGAAAGCTCTAGAATGTAATTTCGCGCGATAAAGTATTCTAGATCGCGCGAAGAAGTACTGAAAGCCACGTGAAGAACTAGAAAGTTCACGCGAGATGCTCAGAAAGTTCACGCAAAATTATAACAGAGTTGTACAGAAGTACAAACAAAATGCAAGAAAATGAAAAATAATGAAATGAAATGAGGTCAGAACAAAATGTACCCGCCCCACAGTGGGCGCCAGAAATGTATGTGGTAAATTTGGCCTTGTTAACTCACCATACACTTCAAAATAGTCCTTCTTCACCAGATACACACAAGACTGAATATGAGATTATTCATCATGTCTGCCTGCATGATTCGACCTGTTGCCTTCTATCGAGACGGGGTTTTCGAAATAGCTCTCAGAACGAGAGTCTCACAACCATAGACCAATCTAAGAATGAAGGATTTTTCTCCATGAATGCAATACAATGCCAGATTATTCTAAGAAATGAAAGATGTAAGCTTACTCTAAGACATGATTTCAATGCAATTATTCTAGAAATTAAAACTATCTTATTGCAATAATAGAATTATTCTATATGAGATTATGAACTAAGAATGTAGCAATAATTTAGTATTCTAACAATGCATGAAAGTAAGTGGGGCTTTGAATGAGAGAATGAGAGTTCTTTTATAGACTCACAGGTTGTTCAGAATGGAAAGTTTCCTCTTTTGAAATAAAACAGATAGAAAAGCCAGTTTAAGATAGAAAGCTTTCTTTAAAAGAATACAATAAATTTTTTTCTCTTTGCTTTAACTATTTTCTTTCTTGTGATTTTAATTGTTTTATTTGTTTTATTTTTTTCTTTCTCTTTAAAGCACAATTAATTCAAAGATTCTATTTCTGAATAGAAGAAAGATTTTTGAGAGAATATTCAATTAATTAAACAAATATGACCTCATAAATAGGTTTTTCTCAATTATCTGAATATTTAAATTCAATTATTGAAATGAGGATATTTATTTAATAATTAAATATAATTTAATTCATTTTTATGTGTTTTAGCTAAAAGGGGTGAATTTAATTTAATTAAAGTGCTAGGACTTTATTAATTAAATTAATTCGATCATAAGGTTTGTTTAGCCAATAGATATTTAGGAATTAAACATAATGTATGATTAATGCAAATTTAGGATTTTCTACATTTGACACTCAGGTTGAGTAGAGTCAGTTAAAACTCAGAATTGCCTAGTATAATAGGACTTTGATGATTCAGAAGAATGACAAATGCAACAAAATTGGTTAGGGTTGCAAGATGCCAATTTTGGGGTGTTACAATTTTCAGTAAATACAATAAATTCCATTGGCATTAAATAGAAATTCCATTTATTTAGAGACTGAGCCGAAGAATACATCTCCAAATCATATGAAGAATATCTCTTTTTTTGCCTCATTTAACTTTTCACTAAAAAATGCTATGGGCTTACCTTCTTGATTGAGAACTGCTCCTATTGCCAAGTGGCTTGCATCACACTCCACCTGAAATATCTTGTTAAAGTCTGGTAAATCAAGGACAGGTTGTTGAGAAACCTTCTTCTTTAATGTTTCAAAAGATTCATTTGCCTCTCTATTCCATGAAAACTTACATTTATGACACCCTTTTAGAGTCTCAAGAATTGGAGCACAAAAATGACTAAACCCCTTTATAAACTTCTTATAAAAGTTGCTAATCCATGAAAACTTTTAACAACACTCATTTTTCTAGGGGTAGGCCAATAAAGTATAGCACTCACCTTCTCTTGGTCCAGTGAGTTATGAGAAAACCCAAGTATGTGATTTCCTCCCACATAAACATACACTTCTCTAAATTGATCATTAGTTCCTCCTCATGTAGGCTCCTTAGGACCATGTCTAAGTGTTTTAGGTTCTCTTCCTTTGATATGTTGAATATTAGTATCTCATCCAAATAGATAATTACAAACATTCTTATAAACTCCCTTAAGACTTCATTCATAAGTCTCATAAATGTACTAGGGACATTGGACAAGCCAAAAGGTATAACTTTCCATTCATTTAACCCCTCATTTTTTTTAAAGGTCATCTTCCATTCATCCCCTGGCCTTATCCTAATCTGGTGATATCCACTTTTTAAATCAATTTTTGAAAAATACTAGCACCCTGCAAATAGTCAAGTAAATCCTCAATTATAGGAATTGGAAAATGGTACCTTATGGTTATTTTTTTGATTTCCCTTGAGTCCATAAAGAGCATCCAAGTGCCCTCCTTTTTAGGTGCCAAGACTACAATAAATGCACAAGGGCTCAAACTCTTACCAATTAGTCCTGATTCTAATAGTTCTTCAATCTGTCTGGCCATCTTTGTTTTTTGTTGGGGTGTGAGCTTGTATATTTCCTTGTTTGGTAGAGTAGACCCAGAGATGAATTCTATACAATGGCATATGTCTCTTATAGGAGGTAGAGACATTGGTATCCCATCTAAAATGATGCCCTTATAGTGACACAGTAACTGTTGGACTGTAGGATCTATTAACCTTTCTTTCCTTGTTGTGTTATCTCCTTCTCTAGCTGCTCCTAAGCTTCTTGGAATAGGGATCAATGCATAGAATAATTCTTCTCCAGTAACTTCCTTCATGAACTCCTTTCTATCCATCACCCACAGCATAGCCTCCTTTCCTTTAGGCTCCTCTTCATCTTCCATCAGAGGTAACAATTCAATCACCTTCCCATCTTTGGTTATGGAATAGGTGTTTCTAAAACCATCATGGTGTGCCTTGAGATCATATTTCCATGGTCTCCCAAGTAGGAGATGGAAAGTATCCATCTTAGCCACATCAAACAATAATGTGTCCTTATACGACCCTATTTGGAAATCCACCCAAGTGTGCTCCTCTACAATAGATTTTTGACCTTGAGTGAGCCAAGAGACCTTGTATGGAGAAGGGTGAGACATTATTTTAATCTTAAGATTATCTATCATTTCTAGAGACACAAATTTTTCAGTAGAACCAAAGTCAATTAAAACTTTACACACCTTTCCTCCTTATTTACAAGTTGTCTTGAAGAGTGACTTCCTTTGTGGGGGGTTATTTTTTAGGAACCTTCATGGAAGTATCTTCTCTTCTAACCATCAGGCCTCTCCTCTCTTGGGTAGCCATAAGAATCTAGAGCATTCACTCTCTAATATGAGGTATTTCTTTGATAGTCTAATTCTCAAACCATATTTTTCCTTCTTTCTCCCATGGAACTTGTACTAGCCTTCTTTGAACATCTATTTTCCATGTCCCCTTCTTGATTTCAATTATAACATCTAATTGTTCCTCTTCCTTGTGACCTTCCTCTAAAGTTAGGCCTTCTCCCTCTTAATTTAACCCTATTATTGTAACTATTGTTGTTACCTTAACCTTTGTGATGTTCTTGATTAGAGCCTCCTTGGGAACCAAAACCATTCCCTCTTCCTATGAAAGGACTCCTTCCCCTTTTTTGTCTACCTCTTCCTCTACCATTTTGATCTTGTTTCTTCTTGAACTTCTCTTCCACTTTTGGATGATAGGTTCAACTCTTTTTGGATAGCTCTAACTTTATCCCATTCATGTATCTAGTCAAATTCTTGCCTTCTGTCTCTTTTGTTTTGGACTTCATGCACAACTTTGTGAACTCTTCAGTGTATGTGTTTATGTCCATATCCTTTTTCCTAAGGTTTTTTCTCCTATGGATTGTTACCTCATAATCTTATGGTGCATATGCTCCTTTCACTAAACATGACATTCTCTTCCAAGTGGACACTCTATTCTTTCCCTCCTCTCTTTCATCTTGCAAGAAATTCCACCATGTCAAAGAAGATCCTTTCAACTTTTACTTTGCTACCTTTACCTTCTGGTGTTCAATAATGTCTTCACATTCAAACAAGCTTGTGAGGGAGTTGATCCAATACATGACCAAGTCGTGTTCCATTCTCCCACTAAATATTGGTAGTTCTAACTTCCTATCGATATTCCTTCTCTCTGTGGAATTTAGGGCATTTAGGAGGGGTATCTTTTTTTGTAGTAAATTCATCTTATTTTGACCTTGATATCTCCTCATCATCCCATTCTCCATCTTCTCCAAATTCTTCACCACCCCTTCCTCTCATTTGGCCCCTCATTTCGTCCATCTCTTCTCTCAACTTTCTATTCTCTTCCACATGCTATCTTACAATATTTACAAGTTCCAAATTTGTCATCCTTTGTGGAATTTCTTTTCCTTCTCCTTCTTCCATGTCTTGTACAACTCCTTCTTTCAAAGTGTTCCTTTCCCTTTCTCTAATACCACTTGATACAGATTCATCCACAACTTAGGTGTCTTATCCCCCAACTCACTACTATCCCTCTAGGATGGGGTTAAAGTAAAAGATTCCACACCCTAAAAAAATACTCCAAACACCTCATGGTGTTCTCCTGAAACATTCCTATGAAACATAAGACAGGACTCAAAGATCCTTTTACAACATCTACCTTCACACTAAGGGTCTAAGGGCCTCTTTTGACATCTACTCACCCTAAAATTCCACCTAAACTCAAATTATTAAATTCCACTAGGTTTAGTCTCAAAATGGCCCAAACAACCCAAAAAATGCATTAGAATAGTTCATACATCTCTTCCATTGACACTTGCTTCACAAAATCCTACTTTGTCTATTAGCCCTGTCCACCTAGTTTTTAGGACACAATACCAAATTTTCCCAAAGGAACAAAAAAAAGTCCAGTTCTTGATACCCTTTTGGGATCGCCACAATCTCCTAAAGTGGTTTCTCCTAACTCTCACTGTGTGTTATTTTTTTTACCTGTTGTCTGCAACACAACACTTCAATCAGTCATTATATTAGTGAAATAACATGAAAAGTAAGAGTTAGCAATCATATCAATCACTAAAATCAACCTATTGCTTCATATCTAAGAAGAGTGTGAAGAATTCTATAATTGCCCTCAGATTATGCATAAATCAGTGACATATACATGCTTAGAATGGAAGATTTGAATGAATTGAATCTAAAATGCTCAATAAATGTTCATTTTAAAGCTCCAAATGAAAGATTATAACAATTCTAAGAAATGTGACCTAAAATGCATTAAGATCTATGAAAATAAGAACATCATAAGTTTCCTTTTAATAATCAAGAATTAGGGGCCAATTGAGATTAAAATTCATTCCATTTATAGAAGAATTTAGGGAATGAGAGGTTAGGATTAAAAGTGGAAGTGAGGTGGAGATTGAATCTTTGGTGATCCATGTGAGGTGATCCAAGTGATTTAACTCTTATTGGCTAGGGAATTGACTTTCCCTTTTGCAAATATGGAGTTGTAATTAGGATTTCTTTAATTCCTTTTTATTAATTACTTTAGCCATGTATTTGATTGGTTTTTTATTTAATTTAATTGGATAAGGAAATTAGTGTAATTTAGTGATTAAATCGCTTAGGAGATCAAATTTGATTTAAATGAATTATGCTAATAAATTGAAGAATTGTCTTGACATAATTAGGGGTATGATCACACTTAGGGAAAATAGGGTCTATAGTCAGAGTAGAACAAATTAGGGTGGTTACATTTTCCCCTCTTTGAATTGATGTGCGAGAAGGAAATTGATTCAAAGAAAGTGTTGAAGTTGACTTCAGAAAGTTTGAGAATTTTGCACTTGATTGAACAAAATGTTGGATGAGATCAGTCTCGCACTTGATTGAACTAAGACTGATAGAATTGACTTTGAACTTGATCGAACAAAGGTCAATAAGAAAAGATCTTTAAAATACCAATTATGAACTTGGTTGTCGTACGATACTTGATAATACTAACTCCGAACTTGATTGAATGAAGTTCAGTACAAAGCTGTCATGAGCTTAATAAGAATCTGAGAAAATGTAGACATAAGATATCCATCTTGTGAGAATCGAAGCCTTCCATCCAATAGCCCTAACTTAGTCAAGGCAAACTGTCATGCCCTTAGTCTTTTGATGACGAATTAATTTTAATGCTTTTTGAGAAAGAATTTGATTGATTGAAGTGTGATCATGCCCCCTCGGGAATGAAATCGAAGGAAAAAAAAAAGAATAAAATCCCCCTGTAGAATGATATATCACTTGAACTGATCGATTGAATCAAGAAAGAATCAACTAGAAGAAGCGGAGAAACGAAGGTGTGTTAAGAGAAAACATAATTTTACCAAGTTAACCATGTTTAAAAATGTGATTTTGAGTCTGATAAAATGATGTCAGACCAAGATTTTGATGAATAATGTGCAATTTGATGATATAGAACCTGGAAAACTAATTGTGTAAAACATGTGAATCATTTTTCGAACATATGGAGCAATTCTGTATTTTTGGTGACTGTCATAAAAATTTTACTGTGCTATGTAAAATATCGTCTGCGCATTCGATTTCATTCCCGATTGATCAGAAAGAGAACAAAATTGAGTTTCAATAGTCTGGGAAGAGTTTCAGAGATCCTAAATAGCTCAAAAAGTCAAATATATATTCTCAAAATTCACTTTTTACCTATTCATTTTCACTTTTATCCTTGGTAATTTGAGATCTCTGCCGAGAAGATGGTAGTCCCTGTGGAGAAGCATCGATTTGAGCTCGCACGACGACATCAGCGTCCAGCTGACTACCCATCATCGTTAAGTACCTCAAATCCTACCTGTCCATATTTTTAGTTTCCATTTTTATACATTTTTGAAGTAGTTAGAGCACTTTTCATTTTACATCGCATCCTATTTTTTGGATCGCATCTGGTTAATCCAGCGTTGCATCCTATTTTTATCAAAAATCCTATGTCGTATCCCATTTTCTCTAGATCGCACCCTTTTTTAAATTTGTAATCGCATTTGGTAGATGTAGATAGGGATTTGAATTGTGTTGCATCCTAGTAAAATAGGCTCGCACCCCGCATCCCGCATTGTATCTTGTAAAAACATGATCGCTTCTTGGATGCCCCATCGCATCCTATAAATCACGGATTGTATCTTGTAAAAAGGATCGCACCCCATATGACCAGAGTTTTATTTGGTTTTAGAGTCATTTTTCTTCTAATTTTGACTATTTTTCTCCTTTTGACAATAGGAAACACTTAGCTGATAACTTTTCTGCATAGTTAGCTTAGTTAGAATGTTGATCTGAAGTTGTAATTGTTGTTTGTTAACAGGTTCCTTTTGAGGTTGTCTTTCTGAGGACCGTACCTAGGTCATTTCCTTGCATTATCCCAATCTTTGATAGGTGATAAGGTAGAGATAGTTGCTCAAGTAGGATTACTTTCATTGAGAGATTTACTCGATATTAGGGTGAATCAGGGGTTGTTGACTGCACTTGCTGAGAGATGGCATTCGGAGATCAACACATTTCATCTCCCAACCGGTGAGATGATGGTCACACCTAAGGGTGTGTGGCACATTCTATGAGTTCTAGTTATGGGCCAAGAGGTTCAATTTGATGTTATTTCTATTACAGCCATTTCCACAAGTCAGTGATTCTTTACAGGTGATTATATAGCTCGCTGGTACCTTACTTGGGATTACATGTACAATAATTATGGTCGTCTTCTTGTTTACTTAGTTAGATTTATTGGAGGCGTTCTCATGCTTGACAGAGGATGGCATAGTTTCATGTGTGGCTGGGTCGATATGTTAGAGGAGATGGTAGTATCTTCCCATAGATTTATATGGGGTAGCTATATTTTGGCCCATATTTATCGAGAGTTGCATGAGATAGTTTATCAGTATTCCCACAGCATGACTGTAGGGATTATTGTTTTACAAATCTAGGCCTGGGAGCATATCCCTGTGACACAGCCAATAGTAGATATGCAACACTTAGATCAGCATCCTTATGTGTACATGTACTCTAGATGGATTCAGTAGCCCCATTTGGGCAAGGTAGAGTATTAGCATCATTTATTTGATGACATGACTATAGTTATATGGTGACCATACCTTGATTGCAAGGAGTGGACTTCAGATAGGCGTTAGATGTCATACTTTTATCAGAGAAGGTACTTGATTAGATGTACTAGGTACATAGTAGAGTTTTTTTTGGTTACCTAAGTGTTGAGACAGTATGGCCACGTATAGGGAAGATGTCAGGACCTGTTAGTTTATGCCCAGATCTGTGATGAGGAGCCACTATGGGGTGCCATATTAATTTATGAGACTATGTAGCGTGAGATTAGTGAGATGGTGGCAGTCGGTTGGGACCTTCTTTCAAATGTTACAGATGCAGGTTGTTCTGATGGATATCTTGCACAGATGCTACAACATCCATTTCCATGGTTCACAGCTCTAGATGAGGCAGTTCCTCGGATAAAAGACCCATTAGATTATGACCCAGTTGATGATTGACCTGTCAAAGGCAGAGTTGGATCACAATGAGAGAGGAGAGATGGGGGAGTGATGGTAGGAGAGATGGGAGGTGCCCCCTCTGGATAGAGGATAGGGTCTGGATGATTAGGATGATGATGGAGATGATAGGGGTGGTGGTGCGGTGGGTGGGAGTAGAGAGGGCGCTAGTGGCAGATGGACTCGCCTCAGGTTTGTTTCTCCACAGAGAGTTCTAGGTTCATTGTTGACTAGAGAGTAGCAGATACAGTAGGATAGATAGCAGAAGA
>MU227132.1:1130466-1169809 GCA_018584345.1 Thuja plicata
CCTAGTAGAGGTGGTGATTCATTGTCACGGTGTGAGCATGAGCATGAGCAGCTCAGAGCGAGGATCATTACATTATAGGCATTTCTTACAGATAGGGATGCACAGCTTGAGTGATTGAGAGTAGAGAGATACACATGGGCTCACACTGCTACACACCAGGGTCAGCGAGCTGCATATTACTTTGGTTTATATCATGCTGCAATTCCAGAGGGACAGAGAGAACCTTCATATTTACGTATTGCACATCAATCTGAGCAGGTGATGCTTGCACCAGCTCCTTTTGTACCACCTCCTCCTCCTCCAGATAAGGGAGAAGGTGGCATTCAGACCTGATTTTGTACTTTGATATATTTTGAGACATATTGTATATCTTGATCCTGCTGAGATCATTCATTGTACTATGTATATCTAATCTAGACTGATATTCTTTTACTCTTCTATAGACAATTCCACATTTTTATCTGTTCCATATTTGATATATTTGATATAGTTGTTCCTGGTCTTTATATGTTCATGGGTTCTCTTTCTTTGATAGATGTTTAGATTGATGCACATGTGATTATTTTCTTGGTCACTTGATGAGTCTAGAATAGATTTATGTGATGACATCATTTATGCTCTTTGATTTATTACTGATATGTAAATGTGTTTCAAATGATGCTAAGTGAATATGCAAATGAATGTTTTTGAGATTTTCTTTATGAAAATAAATGTATGGATAAACTTAGGATGTAGAAATAAATGGAATGCTTGAATGCTTTGTTTTTTGTATTTCCTCTTTCTCATTTATGAATGCAGAATGAATGTCATGGATATGCAACGACATTAATATTAGTAATATAGATTATGTAATTAACTTAGATCTCGGATGAATTAGGAAATCATTTGGAGCTTAAGTCTTTATGCTTTTGTTTTAAAATGAATCATGCAATCTCTAAATGCATCTACATGCAGACTCTTAGGATTGTCACTGATTTGTATACATTGTATCATTTTTATCATCATTGGGCATTTTTGTAACGGACATCACCTGATAGTACAATTGTCACTAATACCCACTGGTATCATGAAAGTATGAATACTATGTGTATTGGATGCAATGTCAGAAATAAACTTAAGCATCAAGGCATAGAAGCTAGGATGACAAGTTAGTTATCTCCTTTTACTATGAAGAATCAGGTTCTATTCAAGTGTAATGTAAGATATGTGACCCGTAATGACCTTGAAAATTCATATCCTTGGGTACATAATGTGTCATACACCATACTGAGAACCTAGTTTAGAAAATAGACAAGAAAATTATTTCAACCTCACTGTAGTTTACACATAACAAGGATCGAGATATATGTAGTTATCCACTCATGTTTGAAGCCCTTACCATAAACATCCAAGTTAGGTGAAATTTATAGGATCATTGAAACAATAGCCATAGGAAAAAAACCAAGAAAATGTTATGCCCCCTATCCTTGCGACTCTTTGTCTTTGAATAGACATCATGGAGTAACTCAGAAGACATAAAAATCACCAATTGATACTCAATCAAAGAAAATTCTATAACCGCTTAGATGCCCCTTGTGTGAAACATCATGGGAACATAAAAGAGTCATAATCAAACCAAGATCAACCTATGTGTTTAAGTAGTACTGAGAAATACTATGGATTCATTTTTCAAGAGTAGTAGAGATTCATCAATCAACGTTTGGAATTTAAGAAATATGTTTTTCATGTCTGTGTATATGAGATTAATTTTTTCAGCAATTGCAATCCAATTTAGTGTTTAGGAACACTGGTTGATTAAAGTGTTTAAGAAACACTAGTATGTTTAAAGTGTTGAGAAACACTAGAATGATGTCTATGATAGGGAGGTGGTGTTGAAGAAAACACCTTTGTTTGTGAAAGTGAAATTTTTGATGCAACTATTGAGAAATACTATTTTGAGAGGCAAACCGTCCTAGATAGGAACCTAGGACAACCTAGCAGATGTAAAATAACATGCTAGAAAAGATGTCCCTAGTGCAGAATGACTATTCCTAACGCAAATGCAGACAAATCCCAGGCAAGGATATAAAATTTGTAAGGAATTAGAGTCAACCAATAGCATAGGTATGATCATGAAGGATTAGTATCATTAATGCATTGATATATGGAGCATAGAGTATGAGTGATGCCTTTTTTCTAGGTTTTCATCACTTGGAAAAAAAAATTTATTCTTGCTACCAAGACGCCTGTTTGCCAGGTTTTTGCCAAGGCACTTTTCTCTACTTCAAATTTTTTGTTCTTTTTTATCTTTTTTATTTTTTATTTTGTTGTATCAAGGTGCCTATTTGCCATGTTTTCACCAAGGATGCCCTTTTTTAGGATTGTTTCCACTGTTGTTGGATTTCTTCAGGATTAATTTTCTGATTTTTTTGGTATTTTCTAAGAACTTTCACTGTAAGGGCTCTGCTAGCTAGATGTCAAGCGTAGAACTGCTTCAAATGTAGAGTATTGATGGGATCAGGAAGAACATCTACCTCAGGTTTAGCTAACTGATACACTCTAGTCCCAAAAGTTGTAGTAATGATATAAGGCCCCAGCCAGTTGGGTTCAAACTTTCCTTTTTGTTCTCTATTTGGTTGGTTCTTAGGATTCTCTTTTAGAACAAGATCCCCCACTTGAAATTTTCATGGTTTAACCTTTTTATTGTACCCTTTTGACATGTATTTTTGGTACACTTTCATATTATCGAATGCTTGTTGTTACACTTTCATATGATCGAATGCTTGTTGTCTACACTCATAAAGTAATTCTAGTGCATTCACCCTATCAATGCAGTATTGTTCATCAGTAACAAGACCTTGGAGAGATACCCTCAAAGATGGAATTTCTACCTCAATAGGTAACACTGCTTCTGCACCATAGACTAGAGAAAATGGTGTGGATCCAGTTAGTGTTCTAATACTTGTTCTTTAGGCTCAAAGTGTCAAATTTAGTTGCAAATGCTATTCTCTGCCAGACTTACTCACAGTTCTGTGTAAGATTTTAATAATGTTCTTGTTACCTTAGCCAAGTCAAAAACATCTAACATCTAATATCTAATATATTCCACAAGTCTTCAATATGAGTAGTTCTTGTTTTTGACTTGGCTAAGGTATCGTCCACGTAGTCCTCCATGTTTTTGACTTGGCTAAGGTAACAAGAACATTCTTAAAATCTTACACAGAACTGTGAGTAAGTCTGTCAAAGACTAGCATTTGCAACTAAATCTATCACTTTAGGCCTACAAAACAAGTATTAGAACACCAATTGGAGCCACGCCATTTGCTCTAGTCTATGGCGCAGAAGCAGTGCTACCTATTAAGGTAGAAATTCCATCTTTGTGGGTATCTCTCCAAGGTCTTTTTACTGATGAACAATACCGCATTGATAGGGTGAATGCACTAGAATTACTTGATGAGAACAGACAACAAGTGTTCAATCATCTAAAAGTGTACCAAAAATACATGTCAAAAGGGTACAATTAAAAGGTTAAACAATGACAATTTCAAGTAGGGGATCTCGTTCTAAAAGAGAATCCTAAGAACCAGCCAAATAGAGAACAAAAAGGAAAGTTTGAACCCAATTGATTGGGGCCTTATATCATTACTGCAACTTATGGGACTGGAGTGTATCAGTTAGCTACACCTGAGGGAGATGTGTTTGTAATAACTAAGAGGGGGGGTGAAATAGTGGCCTCAAACTTTTTCCAATAATCAACCCAAAAAATTAGTACCACAATAATAAGCCTCTAGTTATCTTCAGTCCTATAAGATGAATGCCTTCAAATACAATTATCAAATTACTACTGCTTGGAATGCTTTGTTAAACCTTCTACTATATGTTTACCAAATAGCAATCTGTTAATTTACCGAAAGACAGTATATTATCTAGAGTATACCGATCAATCTAGTTAAGCTATGTGTAATGTAAAACAATAAAGTAATGACTCATAATTACATTGACACATGGATTTTTAACGTGGAAACCCTATTAAGGGAAAACCACTTGGGACCAGTAACCCAAAATTTTCACTCTTCTGAAGTGAGATCGATGAAGAGCCAACCTTGTTAAAGGTTACAAACACACTATTAGGTGTGACCTTTCTAGAGGATTTAAGAGTTTAGTCTATCACTTGATATCGGGCATCTCTATGCTACCTTCCTTGATCAAACACTCACTTGGCCTATCAATAGGTATCTAGAATCTCATGCTATCTTCATGATCAAAATTTTTGATACTCCTTGGGATGTATCTCAATATAGAAAGGATCTATAAATCTCACTCAGTTAAGAGACTTTTTGAATCAATGGTTAAATTGAAACGGTATGATATGTTCACATATACAACTTATACTTGCAGATTTTCAAATCTACTCTAATCTCATAAAACTAATCTGATCAATATGTCTCTGTTAATACCTTTGTTCCACTTTAGTTCTACTTGGTAATTTTGTGCTTTGTTGCACGATGTCCATAGAAATCTTTAGCTCTTTCCTTAGCTTGATTGATCAGGACTATATGAAGTTTCTCTTCATCAGTTTCTCTTCAGCATCCTCTTTTTATTCAATCACCCTCTCAATTTGTAATGAATTAAGTTGTCTCTTTTATAAACATGATATCACCATTGTTAGGTTCTTGATTTTCTTGATCTTGGTGTGATCTACAATCTTAGCTAATTAGATTTAATGAAAAAATCTTGTTTTATCTCGCAATAAATCTTCTTACCAACTGGACAAAATAGATTTAAATCCTTTACTTATCTCTGGCTTTGTCTTGTCGATGAAAACAAAGTTAACTACTAGTTAAGTCCATATTTAGCTCTTCCAGCTAGATATTTTTTTGTTCTAACCTCAAGTTAATTTCAGTGTTTTACCTCTTTGATAGCTTTGTTCAACACTCTAGTTCTCATTGGGCTTCTCCGTCGGTTTACACTATGATTCTGGTCTTCGGTTATGCTTGTTATTCTACTCGTCAGTGTTCTTGAACGGGCATCACTATGACTTTGACTTTCGGTGATCTTTGTCCATCGAGTTCCACTAGCCGTTGGTGTTTGAAGTCACATAGTGAATGCTTGTCTTTTATACATTACTAAAAGCATAATATTTATCTCTCTGATTCTCTGAAGTCTTGACACTTTGATTATAACCAATTAGATTATATAAAGTTGACATCAATCACAATACAATCCATTAGCTAATTTAATGTCTTGCATTATCTTTCTGCATTTCAGTAAGCAACTTAACATCTTCAAACATTCAATCAGTTATATGTCATCAATCTCTCCCTTTGGCATTGATGGAAACATACTACATTATCATACTATACTATTACTAATACAATATGAAATATAACAGTTTCATCAAGATTTCCTATTGTAAATATTACAAATGTCTAGCTTTCGGTAAGCTCAAAATAGCTTAGATTTGTTTCTTGCAGAATGGTTCTCTTCGATCTTCAATTCCTTTACTAGATAGATGTAGCATTTAATGCCTCTATTCTAATATGTGCTATGCCTTGACTATTTCTCTTCTTGATAATATCTTTTTCCTTTAATAGCAATTTCTCTCTTTGTATGAACTCTCTCCCTTTTTTACTTCTCTCCGTGAGATGGATATTTCATATGTAATCAATTTCTCTCCCTTTGAATATTGATTAACTCTTCCTTCTGATTCTCAGGAACTTCACTTCATGATATAATATTTTCTGATCAATGATATCATCTCTCCATTATGATTCAACGAGATAATCTCTCCCTTATGATACATGATAATGAGATAATCTCTCCCTTTGACAACAATGCCAAACAAAAATCATTTATATCATGTTCCATCACTTTATATAATATATTCCTTGAATTTTCCTATCCATAAACAATATAATGTCTCTGGTGTTCGGTGCATACTTGTACCTTGTTGTGTACATATGTATCTGTTGTTGTTCATCTCGGTGTTTGCATTAACATAACTAACCTTCATATTTGGTATAGGTTGATGCAACCTTCTAGTCAGCCTACTGACCGATAGAAAAGGGTTGGACCCCTAGTCTCTATCTTAGGTACTCAAATGTATCCTTCGGTAATGGCTTAGTGAATATATCAGCTAGTTGTTCCTTTGATTGAACATATTCCATCATAACCTCCTTTTCTTGCACTTGTTCTATTAGATAGTGATATTTGAAAGCAATATGCTTAGTATTAGCATGCATGACTGGATTATTAATGTATCATCTTAAAATGGAAGCACTTCAATGTTAAGAACCTTTAGCCCTCGTTAGGGGGTGTTTTTGAATACCATCATATTTTCCCCTTATTTCTACATCCTCTCTTACTTATGTTTCTATTTAGGACCCTGATTGGGCCTCTGTGGACACCTTCCCTCCCATCTGGCATGTTTTCTAGGGGTCCTCACTCCCTGGGTCAAGTTTGACCTCAACCTTGACCTAGGTCAAGGATGGCCTCGACCTTGACTTGGGTCCCGCTTTCAAATTTGGAAGTCTGTCGACTGCCGGAGGTCATCAAAAATTCATTTCCTTCTTTCGGGTTGGCTATTTTAGGTTCTGAAGCGACGATTCTTAAATTATATTTAATATAGGTTCTCTTCTAGGGCCATGGGTCTAATTGGAATTTAATTCTCCTATGTCGGCCTCTCTAGAAGATTGTGCCCTAGTTTCATATAAAAGGAAGCTTTCTCCTCTCATTTTCTCTAACCACACTAACCATCATCTAAGTGATAAGAAGGATAATCTCAAGCTCTAGGTGAAGAAAAACTATCATCAAGAAAAAAGTTCAAGCGTCCATTGTTCTACATGTTTTCAAGCCTTCAAAGTATTCAAGTCTTCCTCTCAAGCATTCAAGTTCTCCATTGAAGATCAAGGATTTAAGCTTTCAAGCCTTAGAAGGGATTTGGTTCAAGCATTCAAGATTCATCATTCAAAGCCCTGGATCTATCTATCATGATGGTGTGATCTTCCTTCAAGATCCTTTGTGATCCTCAAACATTCATTCATTCTCTCTTCAAGGTGGATTCCAAGCATACAATCATGGAGTTTTATGGTTTCTAATTGAGTCCAAGCTTTCATATTTACATACTTGTTTACATTCAAAATACAATTGCATATCTATTGAATATCATAGCTTCATTATTAGATTTACTTCTACTACTTGCTAGCATTCTTTATTTCAATTATTGATTTCAAGGTTAATTTCTAAATTAGGGTTTGACTAAGGCAAACCCCTCCCCCCAACAAACAAATCATTTTTCTTGTAGGTACATATTTGGGCTAGCAGATTGGGGCACAGATTTGGATACCCTTTTCGGCAAAATTTTGGGATCCGAAAACATAATTTCAATCTGAGACTTTTTAGGTCGATTCTTCCCTGGGTCAGAATCATAAATTTTGGGTCAATGGTGACATTGACTTGAGGGTACAAATCGGACCTGTGTTAGAACGGAAAAATATTTTTGGGTTTTGTTTGTCTCTGTGTTTCTATTCCAGATCCGGTCTCAGATTTTCCAGAAACTCAACACAGGCTTCAGAAAATAGCATTCTTTAGATCTACAACATTTCAAGGTTAGTACATTTCTCCTATTCAATTCAATTAAATTTATTAAATATATCACACACACTCTCCTCTATAAAATTGGAAGTAAGGTTTTTCTCTTTATCCATATCCTTAATAGGTTGATTCATTTATGCATTGATCCTTTCTTTAGGGTTAATCAATTTGGATCTTCCCTTTAAGAAATTTGGGATTAAGTTGACAATCCTACTCTCCTCACACACATATTCATATACACATCTATTTCAAACATAACACATTTTTAAATGTAATATTTCTTATGTTACATTTTGGTGAGCCCGCGATAAACAACTCTTTCTTTTTGGTGTTAGATTCTTTGCCTCTTTTTCTTAGAGACTAGATCTTTCATATTAAATTAGTTTTATTTTACGCTCTTTCATTTTAAAATACAAAAAAATCTACATAATCATAAAAATATAAAAACATTTCTTGCATTTCATTCACTGTGAATATCTTTAAGATGCTTTGGAGTATGGCTATTTTTCTCATTATGCTTCTTTTAGCATCTCTTTATAGTACTTATGATATTTATGAAAGTATCACCCATTTCATTATGTTTTTTAATATTCATGTTTCACTTGCTTATGCTATTTTGAGATTAACTAATACTAGTCTTCCTACTTTCAAAACTTTCATCAAGGATTTGTGTAGTGGACTTATTACTCTTTTAGATTATGTGAAGAATTGGGTAGATGATACCCCATTTACTAATCTTCCTAATCCTAATCCTATCATTCCTAATCTAGATCTTAATCTTACTAATCCTAATCCAATTCCAAATATTCCTATTTCTATTTCTCCTATCCCTAGTTCTTCCCACATTTATGATGGGGCCCAGGATAGGATTCATGATACTGATGTTCAAGAATTCTTTCATTTACCTTCCCCTTCTTATCCGATCCATGATGATATTAAAGGGAAAAACAAGGAAACCTCTTCTCCACCTATCATTCCACCATATAAAAAATTTTCTCATGAACACCATAATCAATCTTCTCCTGTAGAAGCTTTGCAAAATATTTATACTACCAGATATACTATGGTGGATAAATAAGGCAATAAAGGTTTAGGGCTTGGTATCAATGAACAACGCAATAAAAACCCGATTCATTCATCTCCTAAACAAGATATGCATGATATAGGTTTCCCACCTCCTCCAATCAAGGTAGTGTATCCTAACCATCATCCTCCTCTTCATGTTCTTCTTCCAACACCTTCTTAAGATCACCTTCATACTCCTCAAGATGTGGCTAAGAAAGTGTATGTCCAATTAATTAATTCTAAGAAAGAAATCTTTAAACCTATACCGAAGAATGCTTTCTCTCTAAATACAAATGTCCTTTTCATTATAGTAATACACATTTACTTTCTGATTGTGTGCATTTCAAATTATATGTTAGAGAAAGAGATGCTTTAGGAATTATATCTCATTCTCGTGCAGTATTATAATTTCTTCACAATTTTGATATAGGGCATTCCCCTCGTTCTTCTATAAGTTAGATCATATTTCTCCTCTTGTCTCTTAACTGGGGGGAAAGAGGTATTTCATTCCAGATATCTAGGATTCATTATTCTCCTAGCATGTATTTTTGTTTTGAGTTTAATTGGTTATTCTTTCTATATTTTATCCTTATAGTTTTCTATTATGGTACATACTTCCTTCGCTCATAATCATTCATGATATTTTTTCTAGGAAATTTGTTTTGTAAAGATATCTCTTTGCTACAACATCTCTTGATATAATTTGATATACCCCTTGCTTTCACCACTGGGGGGAAAGGTATTTTTCTTCTTCCTCTATCTAAGGATATACTTTCCTTATCTTAGTGGCGTTTGTTTATCATACAACATTATTTCCTTATAAAGATTTATGTTTTGGCTATGGATACCCTCTTATATGAGAGGTGATTGTCCTAGGTCATCACCTCTTCTTTATTTTACAAATTATTTTCTTTATAAACTCTTGCCTTTGCTTTGGGTTAGATTTTGATTCCTTCATTCCGAGATTTCTCTTCCTCTTCATCGCAGGGGGCTTGATGATTGAATCTTTGGTCCCTCTTCTCTTTAGAAGATGATATTTTATCCTAAGCATTCCTCTATGGTGGGGGTCTTGTTGATAAGATCTCTTTCTCTTTGAGGATCCTTTTTCCATATGTGAAATATCCATTTCACGATTAGCTACATTCTTAGAGGCAAGGGTCAATACTTTATGCTAAGGATATAGTGTATATTGTTGTTAAACTGGATATCTCCTTACCTTGTGAAGTAGGTATCCTCTTTCTCTTCCTTATCCTGCCTAGTGGGTAGTCATGATAAGGAGGGGGGGATATCTAGGGTGTCCCTTATACTATAGTTCACATTAGTTTACATTTTACAACATGCTAAATCCTCAGAAGGTAACACACATAAGTTGCTAAATCCTGAAGAGACACGCATTTTTATTTTTATTTTTGCTAAATCCTCAGAAGGTAATGCACATAAGTTGCTAAATCCTAAAGAGATGCGCATTTTCAATTTTAAAATATGCTAAATCCTTGGAAGGTAACGCACATAAGTTGCTAAATCCTGAAAAGACACGCATTTTATATATTTTCCATAGTGAGACAAAAATGTGGATCTATGGATATTTCAAAAGTCGTCAAAAGACGCATTACAATTACAAAGCACAGTTTATGGGTGAACCTATTGGGCTCTCCCTCCTTGGTGATTCATGATAAGGTGGGTATCTTACTAGGCGAGGTAATAACTTTCTCTTTTCTCTCTTTCACTTTCATGCTAGTAGGATTAGATCATGAAGCTATGTTATCTATAGTGTTGCTCTTGTCTTGCTTATGTAGTCATGTATGTTTTCTATGATTAATTTCTCTTTACTTTCATATCTTTATGCATGTATGTTGAGTTAGAATCCTTGGTCTGGGGGCTCATGTCCTTTACTTAGTGATGTTTTACCTCATTGTGATCCACCAGAGTCTTTCTTCTAACTTTATCGCGAGTATGTTCAATTTCCATACTCCCGCTAAAGTGAGGCTTAATGTATCATCTTAAAATGGAAGCACTTCCATGTTAAGAATGTTTAGCCCTCCTTAGGGTGTGTTTTTTACCACCATCATATTTTCCCCTTATTTCTACATCCTCTCTTACTTTTGTGTTTACTTAGGACCCTAATTGGGCCTCTCTGGGCACCTTCCCTCCCATCTGCCATGTTTTCAAGGGGTCCTGATGTTGGCAAGTTGACTCTCAAGGAGAATGTGACTTTTTTTGTGTTGTCATTATGGCAACAAATTCATATGAAGTTTTTTCAATTAGACTTGTAAGACAAAATGGCTAAGTATAGAAGACAAAGAAGAATAGAGATGTACAGTCGATCAGAGCACCAGCACATGTGCGTACAACCGATTCAGACTAAGCGCCTTCAGACATAAGCTCTATGATATGTTTTTATGCTTACCCTATACACGCATGGTACGAAATGTCAGTACAGACAAGTTACAAAAAGATAAAGTACACTAGCAGTTCAGAATACAGAGTATGAAGCCAACTTAGTTTTTTTATTAGCGTGTAATCTTTTGTTTTGTAAAGGCTAAGCACCTATTGTAATAATTTTTTAATCATATATTAAACATTATTGTAAACACGCTTAATAAAATTTGTTTGGAAGCGTTGTGAATGTTGTTTTTAGGCCGACTAAGGTCTTGTTTATAGTCGCATCTATTCAGGAATGAACATATATATATGACATGAAAAGTTGTATTAGTGTGTGTCATCGAATATGCAGAGCAGAGATATAAAAGAACAGTATAAGATGTCAGAATGAGATAAATCTCTTTAAGAGTATAAGAGCATCAGCGTATTACTGGAACTGATCAGAAAATTGTGTCACATAGAGTAGTTCACTTTTGGATATAGTGTATATGTATTATCAAGGAGGTTGTAGCCTTCATCCTACTGAGTAGTGAGCTTCTTGGACAGTGAGTCCTCACCCCTAATAGGATTATTTGTAAAAGACTCCTAACAGGGTCAGACTCTTAACCAGGTCATTGTACTTGCATTGTAAAGACTTCTCCTAGCAAGGCAAAGGAACTTTAACAGGTTCATTATACTAGTGCAATATTTGTGGGTACAAATTCCCACCGGGGTTTTCCTCTGATCAAGGTTTCCCTGTAATCATATCATGTATTATGTGTTCTTGTGTTAAGATTCAATTGATATATATTTGATTAATGTTTAAAGTTTCTAAAATAGAATAAATAGACAAACACTGATTCACCCCCTCCCCCCTCTCAGTGTTTCTAACAATTGGTATCAAAGCTCCGGTCCTCTGTAAAAGAATTTTAACCACTTGAGGAGATCATGGATTCAGTAGAAGTGAAACATCTAAAAAATAATCTTGAAGCAACCCTTAAAGATATTGATAGATCTGAAAAAGAAAATGAGGAACTTAAACTAAAATTTGATGGCTCTCAAATGCTTATCAAGAAATTAAGGAAAGATCTGAAAGATTGCTCTACAAATGACTTGGGAAAAATGGTCAAGAAGTTGAATGAAGAGAACATGTCTTTGAAAGATAAAATTGAAGATCTAAATAACAACTTATAGATATCCTAATAGCCATTCAAGAAAAGACCAAAGAGAAAACAATTAGATGATGAACTTATGCAAGCGAACTTGAAAATCTTGGAATTAGAAAACATCAAGAAAAAGATAAAATCTGAATTATCAGGAGAAAAAGATAAGGTTGATAAACTACACACAAGTTCTGATCTGATTCAATCACAACTGTATGCACAAAAGTTAAAAGGTGATGCCACTGGTATGGGATAAAGTGTAGCTCAAATTGAAATCAATACAATGCAAGAAACAAAGAAAGCACAAGAAGCATCGACAGAAGCAAAGAAAGAGGAGAATATTGCAGAGACTAAAACTGAACCACCTAAAGATGAACTCAAGCAAGTTAACAAAACTTGTTATGCTTGTAACAAGCATGGACACTTGGCAAGAGATTGTAAATAAGTAAGAACTTTTAATGGTTATTTTTACTCCTATAATAAGTTTGGTCATAGGGCTATTCATTGAAGGACAAATCAAAGAAATCAGTCACAATTGAACCAGACAAATCAACCTCAAAGAAACTTGCAGAACATTACATGTCAAATATGTAATTACAATGGACACACAGCTAAGCAATGCAGCATGATGAATAATAACATCAGACCTCCTATCATTTATCATTCGTGTGGAAAAGATGGACACATCTCAAGATTTTGCAGGTCAAGAACTCAAAGACAAGAAAATCTTAAAAAGTCTCTTTTTGAAGAATCAGGAGAAGTTAAGTTTGTGCAAGCTAAATCTAATTCAGATAAAATATGGGTTGAAGTAAATAAAGATAATGAAGAGAACAAGGTACTAGATGCATCCTCAGTGGACGCACCTTCTACTTCAGGATAGTTGACCCTCATGGTCTTAGGGGGAGCTATTCTAGCTTTGAACCCCTGCATGGCTAGTATACTCACCTCCGAGTATGCGCCTATGGATTCATGTATGTAATCAAGAAATAAGGTGTTATGCATGCACACGTTGCCTTTACTTTTCTTAGAATAAATTTTTAAATTCTCTCTGTAAACCGCTTTATGACAACGAGCATTAAATGCAATCAACCTTTATATAAGTTGGTAAAAGATTTTTAAAACCTCACTTTGCATTAGCGATTGAGCATTCAGAGATCACTTGAGCATTGAGCATCAAAACACTACAGGTTAAGTAATTGGTTGGTTTGTGAATAGATTAAAGATAGTAACGGAACCCTAGCAGTCACGTCATTTTAGAATCGTCGTGAAACCCTACTTAATCAAGTTGCAAGTAAGTATGGCAACCCCTATTGTATTTGACATTGCTGAAAGCAAGATATTTCTCTTTAAGAAGCATCCATTCAAGTCCATATTAGATGATGTTGAAGGAGCATTCTCTAAGACTCCACTTGGATTTGTACACATGGAAGACATCTACGTATGTATGTATGTATATATATATATATATATATATATATATATATATATTGTAAGAAGGAAACAGTTGGAGACAACAACATAGCAACTCTTATGGCTTCAATAATGAAACCTGATTATTCATTCAAAGATGAATACGCGCATCTCACGGACAACCCTATTTTTGAGTATTCTAACACGCACAAGTTCTATGAGCCAGAATGGGTCAAAATCCTATTGAGAAAGATACATGATGACCTTTATTGGATTGGTGAAGTTCATGTCCGCATAACCTCAGACATAATTCATGAAATGACTGGACTTCCTAAGAGTGGACCAGTTCTTCCCACTGGTAAGGATGTTAAAAAGCAGGTTGAACAAGTTTTCTTATCTAGAAGTGATAGGTGTGGCATGACAGTTGATCCCATTGAGGTCGATGACATCAAATTGGTTACTATGATTCTAGGTTACAAGTTCCAGCACGCAAGCAGACTGAATAGTGTATCCGCAGCTACTGTACTGGCAGCAATTAAGATGGTAAAGGATAATACTCAGTATAACCTATGTGAGATATTGCGTGCACAACTGATTGATATTATTAGATCTATCAAGCATGACAAGAGCAAAATATTTAGATTTGGCTCCTTGATTATATACATATACTTCCACATTGTTGATAAGGTTTCCAATCTTTACGTAGATAGGAGTAAACCTACTATGTCTCAGATATCACTCAAGGCTACATCAAAGAGAAGCGTGAAGGATTCAATGGACATGGAGATCAAAACATTCAGGATCAAGATGCAGAAAAGGTTTAGGATACCAGAAAAGATAGTTGATAAGTACAAAGACACTATATGTTTCATGGTAGAAACTGATTGTACTTGCATGGAGGTTGTTGAGCCTAGAACCAAATGGATTCATCCACTTGGTTATGAAGTTGAATAACATTTGTTGGAAGGATATGCACAAGTTCTTTTGTCTGCACCCAAAGATCCAAATGAACCAAGATGGGGAACATACAAAGAAAAGACAAATCAAGTCAATTTTGTCTTATACAGTACTGACAACAAAAGGAAGGCATCAAGGATTACTTCAAATATCCTAAAAGTTCATGGGGTTACACAAGAAGACCTAAACAGAGATAGGGAAGCTAAGATTGCTAAAGAACTTGAGAAAACTCCCTCAGAAGTAAAAATAGAAAAGTCTGATGATATGCCTAAGAAGAAGAAGAAGAAATTTGATGAAGGTACATCTACGCCATCAACCACCATTGATCTAGAATCCTCTCCACCTTTTGTACCTAGCAAGTTAACCAAAAGGAAGAAAAAGGTACCAACAAGTCATCCATCCTCAAGGACCACAAGGAGCAAGGTAAAGAACACTCAAGACCCTCTTGAGGTAGGATTTAGACCTAGTCTAACAGTTCTAAAGAAAAAAAAATTTAATGAAGGAAGACTAGAATATATCAAGAATGTCTATGACAAATACCAAGAGATAGACAAATCAGAAATTCATTCTATGACCATCTCTCACATGATTAAGTTCATGAGGAAAGTATTAGAACTTAAAATAGTCATACCAAACAAGGTATGGAACATACTTGATGTATTAAAGAGGAAAGCAATTGAAGAGGATATGAGGATAAGAGAAGAAACATTAGATAGTCTTCTCCATGTATGCTCGCATGATGAGAAATTCACACTATTGGATCTAGTAAAACCTCATCTCAGAACCATAACTAGAACACTTCATATCATGAATAAAGAGTATGATCTAGTTGGTGAAGAGACTCAGAAAGCATTTGAGCAAGTATTTCTGGATAGACATATGTATCCATCAAAGGCGCCTACAACAAAGGTAACTCCAGTTCCTCACAAACAAGTTACAGCACCAGTGATTCAAAGTGCGCCTATGACAGGTCCACAGGATTCAGCGCCCAAAATCACATCACCTTCTGATATAGCCAAAGATTTAGAAGAAACCATTGTGATTGATGATGTCAAGATATCCATCACCACTTCTGACAATGACATGGACAAAGTTGAAAAAGCATTTGTAAGCACTGAAGAGACAAAGAAGGTATGCATTGATGATACATCTTTACAAGATGAAGTTCCCTCTAAAGATTCAATAGATTTGAATAAAGAGGAAGACAATCAAACTAATGATACACCAGCTATGGAGATCCCAGTAAAAAGTGAATGTATGGATACTAGTTAGAATACTATATTCACCCCATCCATTCAACCATAAACTTCATTGTTGTCAAGTTTAACTCCTGACTCAGCAAGTCTAGACGCATGGGGAGAAGAAGAATTGATCAAGATTAGTGTCCTAACCATTGAAAAAGCCAAAGAGAAACAAGTTATGAGAACCCCTCTCCTTTTGGAGTCAGTGAACATTTTGAATGACCTAGTGCCTACAGACAAGAAAGTGGCTAAAATTTAGTCAGCTGATGATGTAGATAGCATCCTAACAAGCTTCAAGGCACACTTTACAAGTTTAGTAGACTCAGCTACTAAAACTACAAAGGAAGGGTATAAAAAGGAAAGATTGAATGAATTGGTAAAGAATTTTTCTTTAGATTTAAATTCATTAAAGATTAGTCAGACAATATTGAAAGAGTTGGCATCAAAAGGCAGAAAGGTAATACAAAATTGCATGGACAGAGGCAAACTCACCTCCGAGCATATCAAAAAGATAGAAGAGGCAGATATCTTGGTTGACAACATAAGACAATCAGTTGAAACATCATCTCAAGACATAAACATCTACAAAAATATCTATCAAGGGTAGATAGACAAGATAGAAAAAGCTAAAATGGAGATCAGTAAGATAAGAATCAAGCAGACTCAACTGAGAAATACACTTGCGCCCTCCTTAGTAGTTTTGAACGAGAACATCAAACAGATAGATGCAACCATTGCTACCTATGATCAAGGACCCAACATGGATCTGACCAAGATGGAAAAGCTTACATATTCCCTATGCACCCATCTACAAACAGCTGATGCACTAAAGGCATTCTGACAGCAAGAGATCAAGAATCGGCAGATAGCTTATCCAGATATATACTCAGAGTAAGTACTCAAGGACTCCAAATTTTCACACCTTTGTCATTAATGTCAAAGGGGGAGTAATTTATATAAGGAGTATGTGTATATGTTATATATATGTCAAGAATTATGAATAGAAGAATATGACATATAGTTTTTTGGTGTTAATCTAAGTTTGAGTAACTTGGCCACATTCCTTTGTTACCATTAATGACAAAGGGGGAGACTGTTGGAAAGTTGGCTCTCAGGGAGAATGTGACTTATTTTATGTTGTCATTATGGCAACAAAGTCATATTAAGTTTTTTCAATTAAACTTGTAAGATAAAATGGCTAAGTATAGAAGACAGAGCAGAATAGAGATATACAGTCGCTTAGAGCACCAGCGCACGTGCATACGACCGATTCAGACTAAGTGCCTTCATACATAAGCTCTATGATATGTTTTTATTCTTACCCTATACACACATAGTATGTAATGTCAATACAGACAAGTTACAAAAAGATCAAGTATACTAGCAGTTCAGAATACATAGTATGAAGCTGACTTCAGTTTTTTGATTAGCATGTAATCTTTTGTTTTGTAAAGCCTAAGCACCTATTGTAATAAGTTTTTAATCATGTATTAAAAATTATTGTAAACACGCTTAATAAAAAAAATTTGGAAGTGTTGTGAATGTTGTTTTTAGGCCGACTAAGACCTTGTTTATAGTCGCTTGTATTGAGGCATGAACATATATATATGACATGCAAAGTTGTATTAATGTGTGTCGTCAAATATGCAGATCATAGATATAAAAGAATAGTATAAGATGTCAGAATGAGATAAATCTCTTTAAGAGTATAAGAGCATCAGCGCATAACTGAAATTGATTAGACAATTGTGTCACATACAACAGTTCACTTTTGGATATAGTGTATATCTATTATCAAGGAGGTTGTAGCCTTCATCCTACTGAGCAATGAGCTTCTTGGATAGTGAGTCCTCACCCCTAATAGGGTTATTTGTAAAATACTCCTAACAGGGTCAGACCCTTAACTAGGTCATTGTACTTGCATTGTAAAGACTACTCCTAACAAGGAACTTTAACAGGTTCATTATACTAGTGCAATATTTGTGGGTACTAATTCCCACCAGGGTTTTCCTCTAATCAAGGTTTCCCCATAATCATATCATGTGTTATGTGTTCTTATGTTAAGCTTCAATTGATATATATTTTATTAATAATTAAAGTTGTTGAAATAGAATAAATAGACAAACACTGATTCACCCCCCCCCCTCTCAGTGTTTCTAACACCTGACTCCCTAGGTCAAGGTTGACCTCAACCTTGACCTAGGTCAAGGTCGACCTCAACCTTCACCTAGGTCAAGGATGACCTTGACCTTGACCTGGGTCCCCCTTTCCAATTTGGAAGTCTGTCGGCTGTTGGAGGTCATCAAAAATTCATTTCCCACTTCCAGGTCAGCTGTTTTGGGTTCTGAAGTGACGATTCTTAAATTATATTTAATATAGGTCCTCTTCTAGGGGAATGGGTCTAATTGGAATTTAATTCTCCTATGTCAGCCTCTCTAGAATATTGTTCCCTAGTTTCTTATAAAATGAAGCTTTCTCCTCTCATTTTCTCTAACCACACTAACCATCATCTAAGTGATAAGAAGGATAATCTCAAGCTCTAGGTGAAGAAAAACTATCATCAAGAAAACATTTCAAGCATCCATTGTTCTACATGTTTTCAAGCCTTCAAAGTATTCAAGTCTTCCTCTCAAGCATTCAAGTTCTCCATTGAAGATCAAGGATTCAAGCTTTCAAACCTTTGAAGGGATTTGGTTCAAGCATCTAAGATTCATCATTCAAAGCCCTAGATCTATCCATCATGATGGTGTGATCTTCCTTCAAGATCCTTTGTGCATCCTCAAATATTCATTCATTCTCTCTTCAAGGTGGATTCCAAGAATACAATCATGGAGGTTTATGGTTTCTAATTGAGTCCAAGCTTTCATATTTACATACTTGTTTACATTCAAAATACAATTACATATCTATTGAATATCATAGCTTCATTATTAGATTTACTTCTACTACTTGCTATCATTCTTTATTTCAATTATTGATTTCAAGGTTAATTCCTAAATTGGGGTTTGACTAAGGAAAACCCATCCTCCCAACAAACAAACCATTTTTCTTGCAGGTACAGGTTTAGAACAGCAGATTGGGGTGCAGATTCGGATACCCTTTTCAGAAAAATTTTGGGATCCGAAAATAGAATTTCAATCTGATACTTTTTAGGTCGATTGTGACATTGACTTGAGGGTACAAATCGGACCTGTGTCAGAACAGAAAAATATTTATGGGTTTTGTTCATCCTTGTGTTTCTATTCTAGATCCAGTCTAAGATTTTCTAGAAACTCAATATAGGTTTCAGAAAATAGCATTCTTCAGATCTACAACATTTCAAGGTTAGTACATTTCTCCTATTCAATTCAATTAAATTTATTAAATCTATCACACACACTCTCCTCTATAAAATTGGAATTAGGGTTTTTCTCTTTATCCATATCCTTAATAGGTTGATTCATTTATGCATTGATCCTTTCTTTAGGGATAATCAATTTGGATCTTCCCTTTAATAAATTTGGGATTAAGAGGACAATCCTACTCTCCACACACACATTCATATACACATCTATTTCAAACATAACACATTTTTAATTGTAATATTTCTTATGTTACACTTAGAAATGTTAATTGCACTGGTGTTATCACAGTAGATAATTACTGGTTTAAGAATCTTCATATTCATACCTTCCAACAATTGTTTGATCCATGCAATATTGGATCAATTTGCAGCAGTAGCCACATACTTTTCTTCTGCAGTAGACTGATAGATGCATCCTTTCTTCTTTCTGATCCATGTGACAAGTCTATCACCCATGAAGAATGATCCTCCAATTGTTCTCTTTTGGTCATCAATGTTTCCATCCCAATCAGCATCTGCATAGACTTGTAGCTCAAATTTTCCTTCTCTTTTATACCATAAGCCATAGTCCTCGGTGTTCTTCAGATATCTCAAAATTCTCTTGACAGTAGTCATATGTGATTCTTTGGGATTAGCAGAGAATCTTGCAACTATTCCAACTGACTGTGCTATATCTGGTCTGGTATGAACAACATACATCAGTTTTCCAATCATTGATCTATATAAGTTTTTGGACTGACTGATATATATGATTGCATCTTGTTGAAGAATTTGTAGACTAAGAAAGAATTTGATCTCCCCAAACATAGACATTTCAAATTCCTTTTCTCGTTTAATTAGCAAAGGATTTACATAACAATTCATTTCCCCCAAAAATGATATCCTCAACAAAAATTTCAGCAATCAGAATATTACCATCAGTATCTTCTTTTAAGTACAGATTGCTATGTTCACTTGTTCTAAAAAATTTTATGCTAATGAGATATGAGTGAATTCTTTCATACCAGGCTCTAGGTGCTTATTTCAATCCATACAAGGCTTTATGTAGTCTACATACCATATTTCTCTTGTCTGGATCAACAAACCCTTCTGATTTCTCAATGTATACCTCTTCTTCTAGTATTCTATTTAGGAATGTAGATTTGACATCCATCTGGTATACCTTGAATCCTTTAAATGCAGTATAAGCAAGTAAGATTCTAACTCCTAGTATAGCAATAGGTGCAAAGGTTTCTCCATAATCAAAACCTTCTTCTTGTGCATATCCCTTGCATACTAACCTTGCTTTGTTTCTTGTGACTTCTCCATTCTCATTCAGCTTGTTTCTGAATATCCATTTGGTACCAATGACATTCTTGTCATCTAGTCTTGGTACTAGTGTCCATGTACTATTATTCTCAATCTGTTCTATTTCTTCATTCATAGCACTGACCCATTCTTCATTCTCAAATGCAATATTAACATATTTAGGCTCAAAATCATAAAGTAAACATCTAGTGTTCAGTGACTTACTTCTTGTTCTTGTTCCAGCCTTCTTGTCTCCTATGATTTGATTTTGTGGATGATGTATTTTGACATACTTGGCAAGTTTCGGTTCATCCCTTTGTTCATGATTTTGATCATCTTCTTGACCTTCATTCTGATCTCCATTGTTCGGAACATAATTTTGAGGATTTCCTGATTTTTGGTAATTGTAGCCTGATGCTCGGGTGCAATGTTATGTTTCTCATGAGTGATACACTGTTTCTTAGGTAGAGTGTCATGTTTTGTATTAACAAACCTGTTGTGGTCCTCTTGTTCTTTTCTTCTTTCCTTATCATTCTTTTCTGCAAATTCATCTATTTTCACATTTGCACTTTCAATGATTTTGTTAGATGACTTGTTAAGACATTTATAAGCCTTGCTTTAGGTTGAGTACCCCAGAAAGATTACTTCATCACTTTTGGAGTCAATTTTTCCATTTCTATCATCCTTCAAAATATAACATTGACTACCAAAGATTTTGAAGTAACTTACATTGGGTGTACGACCATACCAAAGCTAATAGGGTGTCTTCTTTGTGTCCTTCTTCAATTGTACTATGTTTAATGTGTAGACAGAACTACTGACAGCTTCCCTCCAAAAATTTTGAGTGATGTTCTTTTCAATCATCAATGTTCTTACATATTCAACAATTGATATGTTTCTCCTTTCAGCAATTCCATTTTGATGTGGTGTTCTCAGTGCAGAAACCTGTCTTTTAATTACATGCTCATTGCAATAGTTAGTGAATTCTTTTGAAGTAAAATCCCCTCCTCTGTCTGAACTTAAGAATTTTAATTTATTTTCACTTTGTTTTTGTACCATAGCCTTGTACCATTTAAACATCTTAAATGCTTCTAATTTATCTTTTAAGAACATGACTGTCATCATTCTAGAATAATCATCAACAAAGAGAAAAAAATACTTATCTCCATAGTATCTCTTTGTCCTCATGGGTCCACATAGATCTGCATGGACTAATTCTAGAATTGCATTAGATGTATGGGTTTTACTCTTGAAACTAGACTTTGTCATCTTACCTTTTTGACAATTTTTGCACAAGATATTCTCAGGCTTAGTCATGCTCGATAAGCCTCTGACATTCCTTTTTTTTCTTATTGTTATCATGCTTTCAAAGTTCACATGACACAATATTTTGTGCCACAACCATATGTCTTCATTTCTAGCCATTAAAAAAGTGGTGTTAGTGTCATCAAGATAGAAAAGGTTACCTTTTGTTTTCTCACCGATACCAATCAATCTTCCTCATTCATTGAATACCTTTGCCTTCTTATTTTTAAATTCCACTCGGTGATCTGTAATATTCAGCTATGAAACACTTAATAGATTATAATTCAATACTTTTACCCAGTAAGAATTTTCATAATTTATCAGGTTATTCAACATTATGGTTCCTTTACCTTCAACTAGAAAAGGTGTATCATTTCCCATTCTTACTGAACCACCATTATAGTATTCAAAAGTCTCAAACATTTTTTATCACCAGTCATATGGTGAGTGCAGCCACTATCCATGATCCAAACATCATTCTTACTAACTTTGGATATGAGTGCAGTTTCTACATACCTTTCTTCATCTTAATCTGAGTCATCCTTCATGGCTACAAATACCATCTCAATGTCTTCTTCTAATTTGGTGTTAGTGTCATCAGCTCTATTCTCAGCTAGGTAACAAGCTTTCTTCCCTTTGTCCTTGTAGTCTTGGGTATCTCTTTTATCATATTGACAGTCGCTTCAGTAATCTTTGTTATCACCTCTATCAAACTTCTTCTCATATGATCTGTCATTTCCTCTATCATCTTTTCTTTTGTTTGGACATCTTGCTGCAAAGTGTCCAACCTCTTTACAATTGAAACATACAAGTGGTAATTTACCTTTGCATCTACCTTTGCCTCTCTGCAATCTTCTGGCCATTAGTGCTTCAATCTCATCAAGTCCTTGATCCTCATTATCACTGTCACTATCATTTCTAATAGCATGTCTATGACTTGAGTTACTTATCTTTAAATAATATTTGAATGAAGATTCTATAGATGGTAAGACACTATTATCAAAGTTATTCATCTCAAATGAAATTAGTCTACCAATCAGACTATCTAGAGTAACTATATTGTTTGAAATTGCTCTCATTTCTTGAATAGCAGAAACTCTAATAGCATATACAGGCAGTAAGGTTCTGTTGACGGGACTTTGTGATTAGCTCTGCCAACAAAGGATAAGTTTTCATCGGGTACCAGGGTACTAGCCAACTCTACCTAAAGAGGTTTACCAAAGAATGAATTATCCTAGCCTCCACGCACCTGGTAGTCAGGTCTCGACGATGTGGGGGAGCTAAGTTGCACATGTGACTATTGTGTGAGGGGAAAGCTGGTTTTTACTCATCTCTTCCAGGATTTCAAAAGGGATGGGGTTTCCTGCAAGCATTTGGATTACCAAATAAAACTCAAAAGATCAATCAAGGTTAGATATATGTTTCTACCTATAGTTATGCAATATATATTCAAACATCAAACAATGCTCCAATGCAAGAAACTACACTAAATACCAAATACATAAAGAACTAGCAATTCACATGCGTTCAGTAGCAAGAGGAGATAAGATCATTAATCTAAACTAAAACATAGGATCAAAGGACATAAGAAAACATACTACACAAAAGATATCGTTACTTCGGAGATCAGAACAACACATAACATATAGCCACAAGATGTTCTTCCTTCTCATTAACTCAAATGGTTTCATCATCACCAAAGAGTACATTCATGGCTCCAAGGGAGAATTCTAAGCTACTAAGAACAATTGAGCATTGATCTCTTGAAAACAATTGAAAATAAAATGTTATGCTTCTATTACTTGCTAGACTGAAAAATCATCAATTTTGTCGACCCTTGTTATGGTGTCAAACCTCTTATTTATATACAAAGTTTGACCTAAAGCTAACCTAATATAACTATACACTTGTTAATTATAATACATTATCTTTGGCTGGTACTACCTGCACCACTTACAATCACCTCGGGATATGCAAAGGTTTGACAAGATAGAAGAAGAAGATAAGAGGAGAAATTTGGAAGAATCAGACTAGAGAAGAGTGCCGAGGTATTTATAGAATAAATCTTATTGTCTCGGTAACCTAGGCTACATGCCTCATAAATGCAAATTGCGGCTCCATGTCTTTAATGTGCACCATGTAGTTAATGCAGGAGCGGCGCCTCAGGGGAATCATCTGTCAGAGCCATCTCTTCCGCCTGACATACCTTATTGGGATCACCTATCCTCTGAACTTTATTAACTGCTTGACAGTGATCGGTCGGCTCTAGGGAACCTGGATGCAAATCACTGTGAATGAATACAAAACTTTGGACCCAAAATTCTAGAGTTTGGGAGCTTACGCTCAAAGAATAATGAATCTTCAAAACTGTACCCTGCTAGTGAAAATCTCTGGAGACCGGAGGAATTTATTGTTCCTTATTCTATTTGAAGGCCTCCAAAATCTAAATGATTCCTTCCTCATCCACCTCTTTGATGCAATCTCAGTGGTTGTTGAGAACCCTAAATTTCTCACCAACATCATCGGCCCCTTCCTTGAATTCAGCAGCCACATTTGCTGCATCATGGGCCCAGAGCATCATTTTGGTTAATCGTAACATTTTCTCTCTATCAAAATCCCTAGAGGACTGGTACCATGACTCTATCAACTCATCAAATTTACTTAATACAAAATCATCCAGATCACAAGTCTCGGTGGTGACGGGATCAACTTGTGAAACCCTTGTTACAAAAGTTGTGTATGAATTTAAATAATTCTGGACTACCGGGATTCTATTCTTTAGGGTCGCTACCAGTTGCTTTCTTACCTCAATTTTGAGACCAAGTCTGGAGTACTGGGCCCAAAGGAACCCAAAGGGTTCATCTCCCAAAATACATGTTTCTATTATGACTTCCTCCCCGAAGTTCATCATTTCTTCTAGTTCGGACATCCACTCTTCATACTTTTCCATTTCTTTCTCGCATAGGGAGACAGCACCATTCACCTGGCCCAAGATGTTGTTGGCCTGATAGAGGTCCAGGAGGGTTGCTACCCAGAAATGCCTTATGGTTGTGGTCTTCTCAGTGACCCACCCATCCACAGCTTGTGCTTTCTTTTTCATGGCCCTTAGAGTATCAATGTCACCCTGTGAGAGAGGTGTTCCGGATGTGGAGGCTTCTGGATGGATCTCGGCCAACGGCTGTGTTAGTTCTATGAGAAGCTTGAGGAGATTTAAATTCTTTTCTTTTTCCTCTCTCATCTTCTATGCATGCTTATCATATTGGGCCTCAATCGCCTGGGTAGCCTCTTTCAACATGTTCAATTCCCCCTGTTTATCTCTCCTCCCTAGAGGAACTTCTGTAACTGTATATTCTTCGACTCTTATGGATGCCACTTCTGCATATGGAGGAGGTGTTGCGACTACTGCGATGGTATTTCCTCCCAGACTAGTCTGAAGAGTATGGATGGTCTGGGCCTTCTTAGGCTTCTAGGCCTCTTGGTTCTGGGCCATCATTTTGGCCAGGGAGAGGGGAACTCTTGCTGTTGTTGGGGCCTCCCTTTTTCTTGATTCTACCAACCACTGTGGTGGTGGGGTGGTCTTATGGGTAGGTCCTAGGTATTGGGGTCTTCCTCGGTGGTAGGATGCTCTTCTTTAGCATCTATTCTCTCTGTGGGCTCATTTTTTCTGCTCCCAGGATTCCTTGTTTCTCCCACCTTGGTGGCATTTTCATTTGTGGTGTCGGGCGAGCTGTGGAACTTTTTCAAAATCCTACAGTGAGGTGGTGTGGGAGATGACAATAAAATTGGAGAACTAGGGGATTCCCAGCTCTGAAGAAAATGTAGCGGTGTCCAAAGATACTAAGGGCGTTGGATAGCCCGTTGGAAGGGTAGAAGCAAGTATAACGGCCTAGATAGTAGTGTTGTAGTGTTTGGCCAGAGTTAGGATCAACTTTGGGGCCTACATAGAGTAGGGGAAGCAGGCTTCTTTGATGATGCCAGAGGTGACTATGTTCTTCACCATATTATCTCTAGCAGAATGTTGGGAAAAAATTGTTTTAATTATGCCTTGTAATCTGGCCCAGGTTCCAACCTCAGTGTCGGTGACTAGCTATAATTTAGAAGCCACCTTGGATCCTACGAGGGCACCATCCTTTGGATATTTGGATGTGAGCGGGAGTTTTTCTAGTGCCCTCTCAGCCTTTGACTTGGTGGCCGCTCTTGTTGAGGTGGTTGGAAGCTCTAAACTTTCGGGAGGAGAAGCTACCTCAGACATATTGTCGTTGAATTTTTGATAGCCCGCACAACCAGAAAACCGTTAATACAAGTTAAATAAAATAAGTTTCAAGTTCTAGATATTTCATCGCCATGTCGCACTTGTTCAAAAAGATGTTAGCTTGCATCAAATCCCAAAAATGTAATGAACGATAACTTACTTTGGATCTAATAAACACCCAGGGGGTTCCGCGAGTTCTGGTCTATGAGACAATGTGATGAAAGTCGCGGGGTTACGTGGAACCCGGAGACCAGAGAAACTAGCCATTATTGAAATGATCGGGCAGTGAGATGTACTGGGCTGATGTGGGTTGTCGCATGGTCATGCAATAAATGGTGTAATGGCATTAAAGGTGATAGATATATTGACATGGATGAAATGAATGCCACTTGGGATGATTTTAAATACTCATACATGGGGGAATTCAATCACGCCATCAATGTCAAAGTGGTGGGAGGAGAGAGAAAAGTTGTAACTTGAACAGGTGAGGTGTCGATTTTGAGTCCAGCAAGAACCAGGTGGGAAATCTTGAATTGGGTTCAATGAAACGGAGAGCGTGGTGAGCTCACCACAGGACGGGTCAGACATGATAGAATACACAGTCCAAGCACGAATATTTACAGAAAACTATATAAACTACAATCTATACACATTATATACATAGACCTCCGAAGAACAGGAGCCCAAGGAATGAATTTATACACCAGACAACTAACTAACCTTTAAACCACTAACAAATTACAGAAATATACAATTATTTACATGGACTTACAACTAATTACACAAAAGCCTACATTATCTGCAAATGTACACAAAAATAAAGCGTGCGGAAGGTGGACCACCTTCCTTCAAAGTCATCCCACCAACGAGAGTCGATGATGAAGACCAAAAGAAAAAAAAAGGAAACCAAATGAAAACAAAACCAGAGACAAAAAGAATTAAAAAAAAACAAAAAAAAAATAGATAGAACCATAAGGGCCTACCTTAAAACTAGGAAATTTGGGGGGAAGGGCATGGGAGGTGCTCTGCAAACAGATAGCTTCACAGACCACGAACACCAAAGACCCTGCTGGATAACTAGAAGCACGCACAAGCTCAAACACTAGCTTCATCATTAAAAACTTAAAGCAAATGCACTTAGCTCACTGGTAATTTGCAAAAATCACTCTTAATCACTCTTAATAACTGAGGTTAATTTGTTCATGGTAAATGTAAAAATGGTAAGTGAAACCCCATTTATACCTTTAGGTAAAAATGTACCGCTTCCTTCTGCAAGTCCCAAAAAAAGGCAAACCTCCGAACTCCAGGCCCGGGGAATCCGTGCAACCACACCTTTTAACAAAAGAGGAAGTAGTGGTAAAGAATCCCGGAGTCCAAAATCTGTCTAGCACAAAGAAACAAAACACTCTGGGATTAGTTCCCGAAGGAAGGAAGACTAAAAGGGAACACAACAATGGCTGCATGGAGGCAAAGGCTAAAGAAGAAAAAAAGAAAAAGAAAAAAAGGACAAAAGAGAAAAGGGGGACCCAACATTTTGCCAACAAAATGTAGGGACAGATATGTAGGGCATAATAGGTTCTTAATATTTCACTTACCACTGTCTCCTCTTAAGGTACACCTCCAACTCCTCTGATTGCATTGACTACCTCTTTGATTCTACAGCTATACTGAGTGATGTTTTCTCCTTCTTTCATCCTTAGGTCATCAAACCTCCCTCTTAGGCTTTCTGCCTTTGCTCTTAGTACATTAGCATCTCCTCCATGTACCAACTTCAAATTATCCCACATTTTCTTTGTAGAGGTGCAAGTTTCGACATCTTCAAACTCAAAATCGGAGAGTGATGATGCAAGTTATATCATCATGCAATTGTGCTCATGCTTTACTCTTAATTTCTCAAGAGTGTGAGGTAATGTAGACAACACATATTCAGTATCAAGGTATTGAGTAACATCATTTACAATACCTTATAGGTGGATTCTTATTCTGCTTTTCTATGATGCAAAGTTTTCTTTATTCAACTTGGGCACATCTCGTATGTTCATCTTGTGATCTTTTGCTTGAGCTATCAAACTCCCTTTCTAAGCACACTAGCTCTAATACCAAATGTTAGTAATAAATCAGGGGGTGAAACAGTGGCCTCAAACTTATTCCAATAATCAACCCAAAAACTTAGTACCATAATATTAAGCCTCTAGTTATCTTCACTCCTATAAGATGAATGCCTTCAAATACAATTATCAAATTACTACTGCTCGGAATGCTTTGTTAAACCTTCTATTGTATGTTTACCGAATAGCAGTCTCTTAATTTACCAAAAGATAGTAAATTATCTAGAGTATACCTATCAATCCAGTTAAGCTATGTGTAATGCAAAACAGTAAAGTAATAACTCATAAACACATTGACACATGGATTTTTAATGTGGAAACCCTGTTAAGGGAAAAACCACTTGGGACCAGTAACCCAAAATTTTCACTCTTCTGAAGTGAGCTCGGTGAAGAGCCAACCATCTTAAAGGTTACAAACACACTGTTAGGTGTGAGCTTGTTAGAGGATTTAAAAGTTTAGTCTGTCACTTGATATCGGGCATCTCTATGCTACCTTCATTGATCAAACACTCACTTGGCCTATCAATAGGTATCTGGCATCTCATGCTATCTTCATGATCAAACTTTTTGATACTCCTTGGGATGTACCTCAATATAGAAAGGATCTTTAAATCCCTCTCAGTTAAGAGACTTTCTAAATCAATGGTTAAACTGAAACAGTATGATCTATTCACATATACAACTTATACTTGCAGATTTTTAGATCTATTGTAATCTCATAAAATTAATCTAATCAATATATCTCTTTTAATACCTTCGCTCCACTTTAGTTCTGTTCGGTGATGTTGTTCTTTGTTTCTTGGTGTCTGCAGAAATATTTACCTCTTTCCTCATCTTGATTGATCGAGATTGTATGAAGTTTCTCTTCATTAGTTTCTATTCAGCATCCTCTTTTCATTCAATCACCCTCTCAATTCATAATGAATTAAGTCATCTCTTTTATAGACATGATATCACCGTTGTTAGGTTCTTGGTTTTCTTGATCTTGGCATGATCCGCAATCTTGGCCAATTAGATTTAAAGAAAAACTCCTATTTTATCTCGTGGAGATCTTCTTGCCAAGTGGACAAAATAGATTTAAATCCTTTACTTATCTATGGCTTTATATTGTCGATGAAAACAAACATAACTACCAGTTAAGTCCATATTTAGCTCTGCCAGCTAGATATTTTGTCATTTCTAAACTCAAGTTAATTTTGGTGTTTTAACTCTTTGATAGCTTCGGTCAACATTCCAGTTCTCCTCAGGCTTCTCCGTTGGTTTACACTATGATTCTAGTCGTTGGTTATGATTTTGATTATGCTTGTCGGTGTTCTTGCTCAGACATCACCGTGACTTTGTCTTTTGATGATCTATGTTTGTCGGGTTCCATTAGCCGTCGGTGTTTGAAGTCACATAGTGAATGCTTGTCTTTTATACATTTCTCAAATCATAATCTTTATCTCTTTGATTCTTTGAATTCTTGACACTTTGATTATAACCGATTATATTATATCAAGTTGACATCAATGACAATACAATCCATTAACTGATTTAACGTCTTGCATTATCTTTCTGCATTTTGGTGATCAACTTAACATCTTTAAACATTCAATCAATTACATGTCATCAAGATGTTCTTCTTGATCTCATTAATACTCTACATTTGAAGCAGTTCTATGCTTGACATCTAGCTAGCATAGCCCATGCAGTGAAAGTTCTCATAAAATACCAAAAAATCAGAAAATTGATCCTGAAGAAATCCAAAAATAGTGCAAACAGTCCTAAAAATTTGTGTCCTTGGTGAAAACCTGGCAAATAGGTGCCTTGATACTATAAAAAAAAAGAGAGAAAAAAGAACAAAAAATTTGAAAAAGAGAAAAGTGCCTTGGCGAAAACTTGGCAAACAGGCATCTTGGTAGAAAGAATAAAAAAACTTTGCCGAGTGGTGAAAACCTAGAAAATAGGTTTCACTCATACTCTGTACTCCATCTATCAATGAATTGATGATACTAATCCTTCATGATCGCACATGTGCTATTGGTTGACTTTTATTCCTTACAAATGTCATATCCTTGCCTGGGATATGTTTGCATTTGCATCTTAGGAATAATCATTCTGCACTGCCGACATCTTTGCTAGCATGTTAGTTTGCATCTGCAAGGTTGTCCTAGGTTCCTTTCTAGGATGGTTTGCCTCTCAAAATAGTATTTCTCAATACTTGCATCACAAACTTCACTTTCACAAACAAAGGTCTTTTCTTCAACACCACCTCCCTATCACAGACATCATTCTAGTGTTTCTCAACACTTTAATCAAACACTTTAAATGTACTAGTGTTTATCAACCAGTGTTTCTAAACACTACATTGAATTGAAATTGATGACAAAATTAATCTCATATACTCAGACATGAAAAACATATTTCTTAAATTCCAAATGTTGATTGATGAATCTCTATTGCGCTTGAAAAATGAATCCACAATATTTCTCAATTCTACTTAAACACGTAGACTGATCTTGGTTTTATTATGACTCTTTTATGTTCCCATGAAGTTTCACACTAGGGGCATCTAAGGGGTTATAAAATTTTATTTGATTGATTATCAGTTGGTGATTGTTATGTCTTCTGAGTTACTCCATGATGTCTATTCAAAGACAAAGAGTCGCAAGGACAGTGGACATAACATTTTCTTGGTTTTCTGTGTATGGTGATTGTTTCAATGATCCTATAAATTTAACCTAACTTGGATGTTTATGGTAAGGGCTTCCAACATGAGTGGATAGCCACATATATCTCGATCCTCATTATGTGTAAACTACAGTGGGGTTGAAACAATTTCCTTGTTAGTTTTCTAAATTATATTCTTAGTATGGTGTATGACACATTATGTACCCAAGGATATGAATTTTCAAGGTCATTACGGGTCACATATCTTATATTACACTTGAATAGAACCTAATTATTCATAGTAAAAGGAGATAACTAACTTGGTGTCTTGGCTTCTATGCCTTGATACTTAAGCTTATTTCTAACATTTCATCTAATACACATAGTATTGATACTTTAATGATACTAGTGAGTATTAGTGATAGTTGTACTATCAGGTGATGTCTGTTACAAAAATGCCCAATGATGATAAAAATGCTACAATGTATAAAAATCAATGACAGTCCTAAGAGTCTTCATGTAGATGCATTTAGAGATTGCATGATTCATTTTAAAACAAAAGCATAAGGACTTGAGCTCCAAATGATTTCATGATTCATCTAAAATCCAAGTTAATTAAATAATCTATATTACTGATATTAATGCCGTTGCATATCCATGACATTCATTCTGCATTCATAAATGAGAAAGAGAAAATACAAAAACAAAGCATTCAAGAATTTCATTTATTTCTACATCCTAAGTGCATCCATACATTTATTTTCATAAAGAAAATCTCAAAAACATACATTTGCATATTCACTTAGCATCATTTGAAACACATTTATATATTAGTAATAAATCAAAGAGCATAAATGATATCACATAAATCTATTCTAAACTCATCAAGTGACCAAGAACATAATCACATGTGCATCAATCTAAATATCTATCAAAGAAAGAGAACCCATGAACATATCAAGACCAGGAACAACTATCTTAGATATATCAAATATGGAACAGATCAAAAATGTGGAACTGTCTATAGAAGGGTATCAAAATATCAGTCTGACTCATATATACATAGTATAATGAATGATCTTAGTAGGATCAAGATATACAATATGTATCAAAATATATCAAACTACAAAATCAAGTCTGACTACCACCCCCTCCCTGATCTGGAGGAGGAGGAGGAAGTGGTACAAAAGGAGTTGGTGGAGGCATCGCCCCCTTAGACTTTTTTGAAATATGTGAATATGAAGGTGCTCTATGTCCCTCTAGAATTGCAGCGTGATATAAACCAAATTAATATGCATCTCGATGACCCTGGTGTATACCAGTGCAAACCTGTGTGTCTCTCTTTGCTCTCAATCGCTCGAGCTATGCATCCCTATCTGCAAGCAATGTCTCTAATGTAGTGATTCTCACTTTGAGCTTCTCACACTCATGCTCACACCGTGACAATGTATCACCATCTCTACCAGGACCTCTACATGTATCCTGTCCAGTAGGTCTCTCCTGCTGTCTATCACGTTGTCTCTACTACTCTCTAGTCAACAACAAGCCTGGATCTCTTTGTGGAGTAACAAACCTAAGGCAAGTTCATCTGTCACTAGCTCCCTCTCTGCTCCCATGCACAGCACCACCACCCCTATCATCTCCATCATCATCCTGATCATCCAGACCCTATCCTTTGTCCAGATGGGGGTGCCTCCCATCTCTCCTACCATGCCTCCCCCCATCTCTCCTCTCTTGTTGTGCTCTACCTCTACCTCTGACAGGTCGATCATTAGATGGGTCATAATCTAATGGGTCCTCTATTCAAGGAACTGCCTCATCTGGAGTTGTGAACCATGGAAATGGATGTTGTAGCATCTATGCAAGATATCCATCAGAATAACCTGTATCTGTAACATCTTAAAGAAGGTCCAAACTGACTGCCACCATCTCACTGATCTCATGTTGCGCAGTCTCATAAAATAATATGGCACCCCACAGTGGCTCCTCATCACGGATCTAGGCGTAAACTGACTGGTCCTGACATCTGTCCTGCACACGACCATACTATCTCAACACTCAGGTAACCAAGAAGCGCTCTACTATGTACCTGGTACATCCAATCAAGTATCTGCTCTAAAAAAAGTATGGCATGTACCGCTTGTCTGAATTCCACTCCTCACAATCAAGGTATGGTCGCCATATAACTACATTCATGTCATCGAATAAATGGCACCAATACTCTACCTTGCCCAAATGGGGCTGTTGAGTCCATCCGGAGTACATGTGCACATAAGTTGTTTCTCTAAGAACTGCCTATCTACTAACAGCTATGTTACAGGGATATGCTACCAAGCCCAGATCTGTAAAAAAAGAATCCCTATAGTTAGCTGCGGGAATATTGATAAAAAATCTTGTGCAACTCTTGATAAATATGGGCCAAAATATAGCTACCCCATGCAAATATGCGAGAAGATACTAACATATTGACCCAGCTACACATGAAACCATGTTGTTCTCTGTCAGGCGTGAGAACACCTCCAATCAATTTGGCTAAGTAAATAGGAAGACAATCGTAATGATCACACATGTAATCCCAAGTAAGGTATCGGCGAGCTATAAAATCATCTGAAAAGAATCATCAATCCGTGGAAATGGTTGTAATAGAACTAGCATCAAACTGAACCTCTCGGCCCATAACTATAACTCGTAGAGTGCATCACACATCCTTAGGTGTGACCGTCATCTCACCGGTCGGGAGATGAAAGGTGTTGTGCTCCAAATGCCATCTCTCGGCAAGCGTAGTCAACAACCCCCGATTCACCCTAATATCAGGTAAATCTTTCAATGCAAGTAATCCTACTCAAGCAACTATCTCTACCTCATCCCCTGTCAAAGATTGGGATAATGTAAGGACACGACCTCGGTACAGTCCTCAAAAGACAACCTCAAAAGGAACTTGTTAACAGACAATAATTATAGCTTCAGATCAGCGTTCTAACTAAGCCAACTATGCAAAAAAGTTATCAGCTAAGTGTTTTTTATTGTTAGAAGGAGAAAAACAGTCAAAATTGGAAGAAAACTAACTGTAAAACCAAATACCACTCTGGTCATACGGGGTGCGATCCTTTATACAGGATACAATCCGCAATTTCCTGGATGTGATGGGGCATCCAAGAAGCGATCCTATTTTTACAGGATACGACGGGGGATGCGGGGTGTGAACATGTTTTATCAGGATGCGACACAATTCAAATCCCTATCTACATCTACCAAATCCGATTACAAATTAAAAATAGGGTGTGATCCTGAAAAAATGGGATACAACATAGGATTTTTGGTAAAAATGGGATGCGATGCGGGATTAACCAGACATGATCCCAAAAATAGGATGCAATGCAAAATGAAAAGTTCTCTAACTACTTCAAAAATGCATAAAAATGGAAACTAAAAATATGGATAGGTAGGTTTTGAGGTACTTACCGGCGGTGGGTAGTCGGCTAGATTCTGATGTCATCGGGTGAGCTCTAATTGATGTTTCTCCAGAGGACCACCATCTTCTTTGTAGAGCTCTCAAATTACTAAGGATAAAAGTGAAAATGAATGGGTAAAAAGTGAATTTTGGGATATATATAGTTGACTTTTTGAGATATTTAGGAGCTCTAAAACTCTTCCCAGACTATTGAAACTCAATTTTGTTCTCTTTTTTATCAATCAAGAACAAAATCGAATGTGCAGATGATATTATACACAGCACAATAAAAAATTTATGAAAGACACCAAAAATGCAGAATTGCTCCATATGTTCTGAAAATGATTCCTAGGCTTTACGCAATCAATTTTCCGAGTTCTATATCATCAAATCTTGGTTCAACATCATTTTATCAGACTCAAAACTCACATTTTTTAATGTGGTTAACTTGGTAAAATTATGTTTTCTCTTAACACACCTTCATTTCTTTGCTTCTTCTAGTTGATTCTTTCTTGATTCAATCGATCAGTTCAAGTGATATATCATTCTATAGAGGGATTTTATTCTTTTTTCCTTCAATTTCGTTCTCAAGGGGGCATGATCACACTTAAATCAATCAAATTCTTTCTCAAAAAGCATTAAAATGACTTCATCATCAAAAGACTAAGGGCATGACAGTTTTCCTCGACTAAGTCGGGACAGTTGGATGGAAGGCTTCAGTTCTCACAAGTTGGATGTCTCATTTCTACATTTTCTTTGATTCTTATTAAGCTCTTGGAAGCTTTGTACTGACCTTCATTCGATCAATTTTGGAGTTAGTATTATCAATTCTCGTACGATAACCAAGTGTAGAATTGGTATTTTTAAGATCTTTTCTATATTGACCTTTGTTCAATCAAGTTCCAAGTCAATTATATCAGTCTTAGTTCAATCAAGTGTGAGACTGATCTCATCAGACATTTCGTCCAATCAAGTGCGAAATTCTCAAACTTTTTGAAGTCAACTTTAAAACTTTCTTCGAATCAATGCGCTACTCACACATCAATTCAAAGAGGGAAAAATGTAACCACCCTAATTTTTTCTACTCTAAACATAGACCCTATTTTCCCTAAGTGTGATCATACCCCTAATTATGTCAAAGACAATTCTTCAATTTATTGCCATAATTCATTTAAATCAAATTTAATCTCCTAAGTGATTTAATCACTAAATTACATTAATTGCCTTAGACAATTAAATCAAATCAATTCAATTAAATCAAAAACCAATCAAATACATGGATAAAGTAATTAATAAAAAAGAATTAAATAAATCCTAATTACAACTCCATATTTGCAAAAGGGAAAGTCAATTCCCTAGCCAATAAGAGTTAAATCACTTGGACCACCTCACATGGATCACCAAAGATTCAATCTCCACCTCTCTTCCACTTTCAATCCTAATCTCTCATTCCCCAAATTCTTCTATAAATGGAATGAATTTTATGCTCAATTGGCCCCTAATTCTTGATTGTTAAAAGCAAACTTATGTTGCTCTTATTTTCATATATCTTAATGCATTTTAGCTCACATCTCTTAGAATTGTTATAATCTTTCATTTGGAGCTTTAAAATGAACATTTCTTGAGCATTTTAGATTCAATTCATTCAAATCTTCCATTCTAAGCATGTATATGTCACTGATTTATGCATAATCTAAGGGAAATTATAGAATTCTTCACACTCTTCTTAGATAGGAAGCAATAGGTAAATTTTAGTGATTGATATGCTTTCTAACTCTTACTTTTCATGTTATTTCACTAATATAATGAATTATTGAAGTATTGTGTTGCAGACAACAAGTACACAAAATAACACACACATTTCTAAATGTAGCCACCCTAATTTGGTCTAATATGACCATAGACCCAATTTTCCCTAAGTGTGATCATACCCCTAATTATGTCAAGACAATTCTTCAATTTATTAGCATAATTCATTTAAATCAAATTTAATCTCCTAAGTGATTTAATCACTAAATTACATTAATTGCCTTAGCCAATTAAATCAAATCAATTCAATTAAATCAAAAACCAATCAAATACATGGCTAAATTAATTAATAAAAAGGAATTAAATAAATCCTATTTACAACTCAATATTTGCAAAAGGGAAAGTCAATTCCCTAGCCAATAAGAGTTAAATCGCTTGGATCACCTCACATGGATCACCAAAGATTCAATCTCCACATCTCTTCCACTTTCAATCCTAACCTCTCATTCCACAAATTCTTCTATAAATGGAATGAATTTTAAGCTTAATTGGCCCCTAATTCTTGATTGTTAAAAGCAAACTTATGATGCTCTTATTTTCATAGATCTTAATGCATTTTAGCTCACATTTCTTAGAATTGTTATAATATTTCATTTGGAGCTTTAAAATGAACATTTATTGAGAATTTTAGATTCAATTCATTCAAATCTTCCATTCTAAGCATGTATATGTCACTTATTTATGCATAATCTGAGGGAAATTATAGCATACTTCACACTCTTCTTATATAGGAAGCAATAGTTTGATTTTAGTGATATATATATATATATGCTTGCTAACTCTTACTTTTCATGTTATTTCACTAATATAATGACTTATTGAAGTGTTTTTTTGCAGACAATAGGTACACAAAATAACACACACATTTCTGGTGCCCACCTATACAAATGACCGGAGACCTAATGCGGAAATTACACCTAGGTTTACAAAGGAACCACCATCACAACTTTTTGTTTCTCCAAACCAAGAATATAAACTTCAAGGGGAATCCAAAACATCACTAAATCCAGAGGTACATCCTTTGGTTCAACACCCATCTCTCAAAAACTCAGCATCTTCAATCAGACAATAGGTGGCCACATCCAAATGTCCACCTAGAGCATCAGATTTCCACTCAACCCCTCCACTTCCACAACCCTAGCTTTAGGAAACTTGAAATTAATGGTCCTGACTTTATTCCACATAAGATCATCAATATTTTATGGTGTACATACAATTTATGGCCATTTGAATCACAAACCCTTATTTTAGAGGGTTTCTCAGAATTCTACATACCAGTGCACTAAGAACTTGAATAACTTTCACCATAGATCACTTCAACTCCTCAAACCAACTTTAAATGAAATATAAGAAAGTGAAAAATATTTACAAATCAGTCTAAGACCATAGTAATTTCGTACATGTCTATAACACAAGTTCTTGTAGGAAATCTGAACAGTTTCAATTGCTTTCAATCCTTCAAACTTTGTACAATGATCCCAACCACTTCAAAATGAATGATTTGGGATAAATATGTCCATCCCCAATGATTACTAACCAAAATTTAAAATTTAGAGCCTTTGAGAACTAAAATGCAAAATGTGAAAAGAAATGTTGTCAAAATGCAAAATTGCATTTTTGACAACTTTTACAAAGTTGCTAGGAAAGTTTCATTCTCATAGCAACTAGACCCTCCATGACATGGGTATGTTCCAATGTATTGAAAACATGAAAACAATCCTAGAAGGAATCTAAAATACCTAAGGACTACAACTACTACCCCTTGGCTCATATGTCTATGGTGGCATATAATACACCATTCCATGACATTGAGTTACAAATTGGGGAATCCTTATTACAAACATTGAAAAATGAAAAAATCAACATAAATGGAAACATCCACACACTCCTAACTCCATAATGCTATCCTTCATCACTTTGATCAAGGTTGGGTGATCCTACACCAATGTTGCTACAACTCCATTTAGAGAGATAAAAGATCATAATCAAGAGTTGAAGGAGAAAAAATAGAGTATAATGAAGACCTTGCAGATATATGGTAAGAAAATTACAAATTTGGAGAGGCAAAAAGGTGTCCAAAATCATAAAAGTAAACCATTCTTAGCAATAATAGTCCACTAGAACAACTAAGAGGGGGGTGAATTAGTTGTATGCCAAATTTTATACTTTAACCTTTAACAATCAAAAGATAAATACAATTCTAAAGACATTAGCAACAACACCATAACACAACCATTTATTGTCAAGGAAACCCTGTTAAGGGAAAAAAAAAAACCCAGTGGTAATTAGAACCCACAAAAAATGCACTGAAAATATAGTATCCATGTTAGGATATTTAGCCATGTTAAGATTTGATTGTTACATACAGTACATAGTCCATGTTAAAGGACAGGCCCTTTTAGGAGTAAAGAGAAACAACATGCTCACTGCATAAAGAAGGTTAAATCCACCTTCAGGACATACTGTCTGAAATACAGATGTATAGAAGATATACAATCCAGGGTGATCCCACAAAACTGTGTCCCACTTTTTGGCCAACTTTGACACTGAAATGAACATTCTGAAAAAAAACTTCGCTTTTGAACATCTATTGTCATTAAACCATTACGAATTTGAAGATGATGTAAACTAGTGACTTTTAGCATTTTGTTTCTAGTTATAAATATTTTTTTTTAAAAAAAATTGGAATTTATTTGTATCCATTTTTCCTTCTCCTTCAAAAATTATTTTTGTGAAAAATCAGGATTTCTCAGGAGTGACACTCACTTTGATCAATATAAAAAATTTTATAAAATTGATAAGAACATAATTATTTTGAATTTAGGTTTGTAAAACAAATATCTAGGGAATCCATTTGGTTTCATTCAATTTGGTTGAATATTTAATAGTTTATTGAGTTATGAAGTGACATTAATAATAATTTGGACATAGGTTCACTTTGATTGCTCTAACTCTATCTCTATATATCGAAATTCATTTATTATTTTTTTTATAGAAAGGTAACATAAATACCTATTTCCTAGATATTTTTCATAATATTTTTTTGCTAATTTACTATTTTTCCAGAAGCGTCGAACAGAGAAGTCGCTAAATGGTCAGGCAACCTATGTTTAGTAAAACTTAAAAAGAAAAGTCTTAATAAACTCAATATATATATAACTCATAATCATTGGAAAGCTTTCTCAGGGTACTATCATCCTATATTTGGGTTTTTCAAATGAATTTATTTGATCCCACAAAAATTTAATGTCAAAGTGATTTTTTGTCAACATTTTGATGGGTTCAAAGGAGACTCGATTATAGGTGTGAGTGAGGAGTAGAGGGATTATACCAAAGGGATTTTGATCCAAGAGGATTTTATCTAGCCATT